>BLSH010340189.1:1628758-1659365 GCA_018402905.1 Glandirana rugosa
TGTGTCTGGCACAACTACACCCTTAGGGAGAACGACCCGGTAACACAAGAAGACAGGGGAGGTCCTCTTCTGTTACTAATAACGATCGTCGATGATCATCATTAGTGTCCATTTTGGGGTGAACGACCAAGATGGGTTGAACCGGTTGAACCATCCACTGAACTAGAGGCACCCAAGAAAGAGGCCTCCTCTCCTGGCTCCATGTGACACCTCTGGGACAATCATGAAGCCATGGTGTGAAAAAGGGAGTGAGTCACATGCTTACCCTGTTGGCTTAGGCAGGCCATATACGGTTCACATCTCCACAGTTCCTGCTGAACCGGCCGAGATTCAAACCATGTATGGGCAGGCTGAATGTACCAAGTTGGCCAAGTTGGGTAGAACCAGCAAGTGGGGTTTTACCTGTGATTACTACTAGTAGCTGCTAGCAATAATCATTGTCTTCTCCTGGAGGGGACAGAAGAACACAATGGCCCAGCAAGAGGGATTCCCACATCAACACGGTCTGTGTTGATAGGGGAAACAAGCGGGCATCTAGCAAATTTCTTTCCTGCAACTCATGGTTTCAGGAAAGAAATTTCCTCTGTGTATGGCCTGCCTTAGTCATTTCTTTTTGCTCTTGACAGATGAATGGAGTGGTAGGGAAGTGAGGGAAAGGTGTATGTACTTCTGTGATGGCGGTGATGGTGGTAATGATGATGGTGGTGGGGGAGTGGGGATAGCTAAGTGAACATTTTACTTTACCTTCATAGATAGGTTTACTTTAATGACTAAGACCGTATATTTCATGACTAAGACTGTATATTTCTAATACTTATTCGAACAACCTCCCTAGTTTCTAAACACTATTTTTTAATGCTGACCCTACATTTTATCCTGCCAAAATCTTACAGCTCATTATAAGCTGTACAAGGCAAAAAGTTATATGTGTGTGTGCATATACAAGAATGACCTACCTTATGAGAGACCAGCTGAAAGAAAACCCATAGTACTATGCACACAATGTACAGCACAATAGTGTGCTGATTACACAGACTAATTCCACAGCAGAAAGCACCATACAGAGAAGCCTGAAAAGAAAAATATAATTACACACAGCAGATGAAATTCAGTTTTTATATACATAAATAAAGGTACTATCAAACACTCCATAATAGGCTGAAAAGAGGAAATATTTCACCAATTCATATTTAGTGATGCCAATATGACAGATGAGAGCCCACATCATTGGTATTGGTAAACCTCCCTACAACTGACCCTGCTGACCCCTGGACAAGCCTTTACATACTCTATGGTTAGTAAACTTTCTCTGGAGTGGAGCAAAAACACAAATGTGCTTCTAGAAACTAACCAGAGTGCTTATTTCACTTGAAAGCCTAGACCTAATTGGTCACTACAACCTTGTCAATTTTTGTTCCATTTTTTTGTAAATCCATATCAATGTGTGTGGATACTTGTCTTCAACAAAAATAACATTCAGTGCAAAGTGACAGTGCCTCCTGAGAGCCCACAACCTTGGCGTAAACTCTGGTATTGGGTGGAAAATGTTATTGTCCAGCACACGTGACAGTGTTGGGTGTAGCACAACGCTGTATCTTGGCCTAGGCCAACAAGGCCCAGGCCTAGGGCGGCACTTTGCAGGGGGGCAGCACGAAAAGAGTCCCCGACGGCTTGCACTACACTTTTAGTCTTATTGGGTGGACTGGGCCAGGAGACAAACTGGTCTGACACCCCCATAAAGCGGCTGCACTTGCTGCTGGTATGACAATACTGGCAGGCCCCCATCAGAGGGGGACAGCCCATACATATGTAGGGGACCCGGGTGTCCCAAGGGGCCCAGGTGGCGGGCCCCAACCAATGAGTTGTT
Source organism: Glandirana rugosa (assembly GCA_018402905.1). Classification (NCBI taxonomy): domain Eukaryota; kingdom Metazoa; phylum Chordata; class Amphibia; order Anura; family Ranidae; genus Glandirana; species Glandirana rugosa. Next base: position 1,630,626 of record BLSH010340189.1, read on the forward strand.
GTGCTGCCCCATAGCCAAACAGGAAGTGTGGGGAAATCTCTTAAGGAAATCCATTCCAATACCACCAAGGCCCTCAGAACTAGTGTCCCCACTAGGAAATGTCAGGGTGGGTCTTAAACAGGAAGGGGTGTGGCCTTGACAGGAAAGGGTGACTCATATTTAAATTAGGGGGATGCATGAGTTTAGTCAGGCCTAGGGCAGCACAAAACCTAAATACACCGCTGGTGTAGCAACTGGCTGTTCAGGTCAGATGCTCTGTACATGAAAGAGCTAAAATACCCCCCCCCCATCATACCGGGAAGCCCCATTCCATTACAGGAAGGAAGGAAGGAAGGGCTGACACTAAGTAGTGAGGAACCATGGAAGCACAAGGAAGATGAATACAACTTTCTGGGGAAGGGGGCAATCAGGAGGAACTGTCTACTTACCAGGAATGGGCACAATTCCTTGAGCTAAAGTGGGCATTATAAACTGTGTTTGATTGGGAGTGGGAGTGGGACTTGGCACCTGGAAGCAGCAGAGTTTATTTTTGACTTGAATAGAAGTTGAGCCTCCAAGTACAATCTTGAACACTTTACTTTGAAGACTAACAAAGGTACTTGCAGGCTCCACAAAGTAATTGAACTGTATTGCTGTAACCTTAGAAACATGTTCACATTTTCATATGTCCTGAGCCTACACATGGCTCTCTCCCTGCCCTCATATAATATCTCTGAGCACCAGTGGGGGAACATGGGGTGAGTCACATGCACCCAAAAATATTGCATTATTCCATTGCTCCCGGCAGCTGAACAGAGACCAGGGGAAGCAAAACAATTGGGAGTATATAATAATGGGGGCTGAGCTTTAAAGTGGTTCTAAAGTCACAAAGTTTTTTTTTACCTTAATGCATTCCCTGCATTAAGGTAAAATACCCCCCCCCCCCCACACTACTTGTACCCCCCATATCTAAACACTTACCTGCCTCCTCTCACAATCCAGTGCTGTCCTGGCTGCAGCATCAGCTCTCCCTCTTCCTGGTCTCACAGTAGACACAGAGGCACAGGCAGCAGTGGGAGCCATAGGCTCCTGCTGCTGTCAGTCAAATCTGGAGAGGATGCGTTGCCAAGCACACACAGCCTGGCTTGGAAGCATGCCACATGTGGCCCAATAGCATATGGCTTGCTAAGTGGGCACCTGCAGGAAAGGAAGAGCAGAAAGGTAAGGGAATGCTCTGTGCAATACCATTGCACAGAGCATTAAAGTATAACTAAAAGCAAAACTTTTTTTTTAGTTTTGGACAGAGTGGAGAGGGATCAGAGCCCCTTTCAGTTTTTATTGCTGTCTGTGCCCCTGTTAAGGAGATTCATCCGCTCTATTTGTCCTGTTTACCATTATCATTGAAAGTGAAAGTAAAAAGAAAACCCCAATTTTTTGGGTTGTCCCCAGAAAAGTAATAGAGGGGAAATCTTCCAATGGGGACACTAGTTCTGGTGAGCTGGGGGTCCCCAAAAAATTCCTTTCATTTGCAGAGATTTCCTCTCACTGCCTGTTTGGCTATGGGACAAGAAGTAAGGGAAATCTCCGCAATGGGACAGAGATGGTGAAAATAAATCTGAAAGTGGTTATAACGCTCCCTTACTCTATCCAAAATGAATAAAAAAGTGTTGCCCATCGTTCTTCTTTAAGTATAATATATTTTTTATTTTAATTTGAAAAAATTGCCTTTACATATCACTTTAAAGCTCTCTATGGAGCCCGTTCACACATCTTTGGAGTGGCTCTGGTGCGAATTGCACAGGAGTCCTTTGCGTCTCCTGGTCCTTTTCAGGTCCAAATTCAGCCAAAAATTTGGCGCTGAAATCGGATCTGAAACGCTGAACAAGGATGCACCGGACCCCTGCTGTGAGCCGCTCCATGCGGCTCACAGCAGGGGTCGGGTGCGTCCTGGTTCACAGTTTAAGGTCCAATTTCAGCCCAAATTTTGGGCTGAATTCGGACCTGAAACGGACCAAAAGTCGAACAGCGTTTTTGTGAAAAAACGCACCGGACCTGCTGCGGAGATATGTGAACCGGCTCCATAGAGAACCGGTCAAAATCTCCTGCTATTGCGAAATGGGTGCGGGGAACCTGCATCCAATTCGCAATGGTGTGAACCCAGCCTAAAGCAATAGGCTGCGCACACCTATGTTTAGAAAAAGCAAATAAAATGAACAGGCTGCATGGAATCTCATTCCATCTCACACGCTATTGCCTGCCCACTGGGGCTCACGTTTTTCTTGCAGATTTTTTTCTTCTGTCTCTATGAACCAACAATGTATTCTAACCTACTGCAAGCCTAGCAGGGCGAGAGCGCAGGGCAAACCTGTGTACAAAACAAAGCTTTGGTAAGTAAAGCAGTCATCTCTGGCAATTATTTTTAACCCTTAGTATTCTACTGAAATAATTTTCATTTTTGCCCAAATCATTTTTATTCTGCCCAGTAAAGCATAAAGAGGTTGTTTTCTTAGGCTACCCATCGTTGTGTTATTTGCCCAGCTAACCAAAGATTACCTTTGATCTGTCTCTTGCAGTCTTCGCCTTCTTAAACTCCACTGTTAGAGCTATGAGCAGCGCCACAAACAGATTGTTTAGGCTGAAAACCTCGGCTGCAATGGACCACTGCCATGTTAGACGTGAAAATGAATATAACCCTGCAGCAAGGATTCCTGCCGCATATGAGCCAGAGAGCCTGCAAACATAGATAACAGAAAATCTCCTTTTGCTACAAAAAAAGAAAACTGTTTGTTATGCATCTTATATTATAGCTACAATCATCTCTTGCTACTAAGAGCTATCAGCTCGCTGTGTAATATTTCCACAAACCGAGTCATGACAATATTAATTAAAAAAGTACAGAATAATGGTAAGTGAGAGCAACTGTTTAATGTGCCATTTCCCAGTGTCATGGCCCTTAAGGTAGAAAAGGAAGTTCTAAGCTGTCAAGACACTTGCCGGGCTGAATGGGAACAGCGGTCGCAAGGCATAACAAGCCTAATATTAAAATAAATAGGAAGGAGGACAATAGATTCTAGTGTATGGGAACAGGCAGATTCAGTGTCACAGAGATGAAAAAGAGTTCACTGAATGCATGCCTTTGTCCTACAGCGGTCCCCTGCTTCCAACTAGGATATAACATAGCTTGGGTAAGCAGCCTGCAGCCATGTTTTTTTATGGAAGCATCCAATATTGTCTTTGAGGTTCTACAACCATCCATTCTGATAGACATATTGCAGCAAGAAAATAGAACAAGGAATTTGATTGGTTGCTGGGGACATTGGCTTCATTGCTCCAGTTTTCATAAATGAGCACAATTGCAGGCCTATGAATATTAGTTGTCTGTGTAGCTCAGGGCAACTAAAGAACACCAGATAGTTTAACAGTAAAGATTAGACAATAATATTGTTCTGCAGGAGGCATCAACCGATTTACAGCATTGTATGTCAAAGGGGTACAATTTATGAACTATAAACGAGAAAGTGAAGAAGGCAAAGGCCCTACACAAAAAAGCTTTCTGTCTCATCAACTGGAAAATACAAAATACAGTAGACCTTATGCATTAGTCTCAGTATTGAGACCTAATGCTGGCCATACTTTTGGCAGTTGTAAAAGTTTTCCATCATCTTTTTATTGAAAATTAACTTTGCAGGGTACTGGACTATTTATAGAAATCTACTGTCCACAGTTTCAATGGTTTCCGGGTATGAGTAACCAAATGGTAAAACTGGTGTGGAAATTGACCAGATCGTGATTGATGTGAGTGAGTGTTGTGGGAGCTTGTTCATGACTGAATGCTGATGGGGGGCGCTTACAATTTGCAACATACACTAGATTACCAAATGTATTGGAACGCCCACCTTTACATGCACATGAACTTTATTGGCATCCCAGTCTAGGTCTGTAGGGTTCAATATTAAGTTGACCTACACTTTGCAGCTATAACAGCTTCAACTCTTCTGGGAAAGCTGTCTACAAGGTTTAGGTGTGTGTCTATGGGAATGTTTGACCATTCTTCCAGAAGTGCATCTGTGAGGTCAGGCACTGGTGTGGACAAGAAGGTCTGGTTCATAGTCTCCACTCACCCCAAAGGTGTTTAGTGGGTTGAGATCAAGACTCTGTGCAGACCAGTCAAGTTCCTCCACCCAAAACCCACTCATGCATATCTTTATGGGCCTTGCTTTGTGCACTGGTATGCAGTCATGTTGAAACAGGAAGGGGTCTTCCCCAAACTTTTCCCGCAAAGTTGGGAGCATGAAATTGCCCAAAATGTCTTGGTATGCCGACGCCCTAAGAGTTCCCTTCACTGGAACTAAGGGGCCAAGTCCAACCACTGAAAAACAACCCCACAGCATAATCCTCCCTCCACGAAATGATTTGGACCAGTGCACAAAACAAGGTCCATAAAGACGTGGATGAGCAATTTTGGGGTGGAGGAACTTGACTGGCCTGCACAAAGTCCTGATCTCAACCCAATAGAACACCTTTGGCATGAATTAGAGTGGAGACTGCGAGCCAGGCCTTCTCGTCCAAAAGGCAAGGGTGAGCCAACTCAATATTGAACCCTATGGACTAAGACTGGGATGCCATTAAAGTTCATGCGCATGTAAAGGCAGGCGTTCCAATACTTTTTTTAATATAGTGTATATGTTCAGCATAGATCCTAAGAATGCAAGCAGAACAAATACAATTTAGACCTGATCTGAAAAATGACATAATGCACATATGTGAATGACTGATGGCTATATATTATACAGTCAGTTCTCAGTACTACCGCAATATACAAGGTCCACATGTAGAAGGCATAATAGAAAAGACTCATCAATGACTTATCAATGACTATGAGGGAATGCTTTAAGGCTCAGCTTAAGTCTTAGAATTTTTTTCTCTTTATCTTCCTGTAACTCGCATGTCATCATTTTTATAGCTGGTTATTTTCTGTAAATACTTTAAAATGCCCTTCCCTTCAAAGGTCTATGGCAGCATAGCTGAGTAACAGCCACACCCTCATCACAAGTGTCCTCATCTGGACTTGTATTTATTAGAGGATGAGAAGAGCGGATTGGGAGTGCTGGTTCTAACTCTTCAAAGAGGCTGTAAACCTCCGCAAAAAAAAAAAAAAAACTGCAAGAATGCATAATGAGCTAGTATGCATTGCATACTAGCTCATTATGAAATACTTACCTTAGAAAGATGCCCTGAATCGACATCGGCACTCCAAGTAAAGGGCCAACATCTTCCACCAGAGTAACTTCCGGGTTTGTGTCTCCGGCGATGTGATTGGCCGGAGCCATGATGATGTCACTCCTGCGCATGTGCATGGGAGCCGCCAGTCACGGCACGGGTACTGAAGAAATGGCATTAGCGGCCTGTTTCTTCAGTGCGCATGCGTCGATGTAGTCAGCAGCAGTGCATATACTGAATATCTCCTAAACACTGCATGTTTAGGAGATATCCACGGTACATACAGGTAAGCCTTATTATAGGCTTGCCTGTAGGTACAAGTGGTGTAAGAGAATTTATAACCACTTTAAAAGAGAAGTAAAGTTTTTTTTTGTCCCCACAGTTATACTTGCCTAGGTGGATGCAGCATCAGTCCAATGCTTCATCTGTCCCCCGGCGCTTCTACACTGACAACCGAGCGATCGAACACCGCCGATGGCTGAGTTCTCACAGCTCCCCGAGCAGAGAGCTGCTGGCTGTCAATCAGCAGCTCTCCACTCTGCTCCCACTCGCTCACTGGAGCACTGAGCTGTGGAGGGACGGGGAGTGGCCATCTCAGGCTCTCAATGGCTCACCGTTGTCAGTCTAGGCATCTGGCAGATCCCGACACCCATTGTCGTGATGATGCGGTGCCTGGATGGATTCCTGTGACGTCAGCAGAGAGCGGACTTCAGTTCGCTCTCTACTGAAAACGGGTCACAGGAGTGCAAAACGGATTGCACTCCTGTTAGGGTTGCTCCGGTACCACTTTTTTAAGACAGAGTACAAGTACTGATACCCAAGTACCGATACATGGAGGGGGAGCAGAAGTCAGTCTACTGATTAAAGTGTTACTAAATCCACAACAGTAAAATCAGTCTGTATATGCAGAATAGCATGCTATAGCTATATATAGCTGTACTCACTGTGTAACTTAAGGGGTTAATCCTCTGTATTGTGTAAAAAGGCTGTTCTTGTATGGCCAGATTCTTCTTTCTTGCCCTGTCTACTACATTAGACTATACTACACTACATGCAGGCAGTGTGGAAACATTGCACATGCTCTGTTTGATCTTCCTGTTTCACATGGACCGAGACTACAGTGCATTTCTAGAGGCAATGATTGTTTATTTGTGAACTGAGCATGTCATTGGCACCAATCAGCTCTGGCCGGATTGTGGGTGAAGGGTCACTGATGCAAAGGACGTTTCATCATCAGAGAGTGAAATCTCCTCCCACATGAACACTGTTAAATCCCTGGCTACTTGCAGTTTATCACTTGACTGCAATATACAGATGAAAAAAAAGGTATATCGCAGCAGTAATTTGATATAAAAAGAAGATTTAGAAGCTGTGTGCACGTGGGGGGGGGGGGGGATGTGTATGAATTGTTTTTATATTGCTTGGTTTGGTACCAATTTAACTTCTGTTCAACCACCCTGTGAGATTAAAGCCATTTGATCAGCCTTGCGGGTACCAGGCTAAAGTTAAAGTGCTGATCTGTGTATTCTGACAGCAGGGAAGTCATCCTGCTATCAGAATGCAATAGTGCAATGGGCAGGATTCCCCCATCATCCCCCATCAACCTCAAATGTGTGGATGGGGCATCAGTTAAATTTTTCTCCTTCGAACCAATTGTTCGCCTTACTCAGGCACCCTGCACAATCGGTATCTATTTCTATGACTATATATGGATTTCAAGTTTCACAATTGGGAAGAAAACCCAAGAGATCAGGAGTTGCCTCAGAACTCAAACTCTGGTAACTGTACACAGGATGAAGTTATGGGTGAGAAAGACATTAGTAGTGTTGGCAAAGCAGAGCACACAGCCACACGATTTACACGCATAGACTGTACTATAAAAAATCTCGCTTTTATCAACATATCTTAGCCACTGCTTCAAACTTAGGCTGCCATGTGCACACCTTCAACTGGCTGTCGGGCTGTCAGATCGGTAGTTCCACTGCAAACTGAAGGAGTTCCCTCAGCAGGCTGACAACGCTGCTGCTAATTGAAAAGTAACAGCTTAGCGTTGTCAGCCTATAGAAGAAAGTGTTAGCACAGGCAGGATCTCTAGGCAAAAAACCTTGCAACCGATTCACAAAAAAAAATGTGCTTAGGAAAACTATATAAGTAAGGGATGATACCATAGATACTAAAAATGATTTAGGATTTACATACAATTTTATATATCTAGAGTAGAGCATATGACCTCAGAATTCTAGTTACAACTAAAGTAAGAATTTTCTTTGACATCCTTCTGTGTTGGTCACAGATTTCAAAATCTTTGATTCACAACAATGACACATGCACTGATTAAATAATACACTTATTTTATGCCACAAGGTCCTACTGAATTAGAAAGCTCCAAACAAAATATTTAGGTGCAGGAGAGCAGTAGACAACCCACTCACTATATGCAGCCATCTGGTTTCCTGTTGTAACAGATGTCTATTAAAGTGTCTTCTACTAATTGTGTCCGGCTGTGGACAATGGCTGCACATTTCAGCTCAGCAGGGATTACTCTGAAAAACGTTGCAGCACATCTTTTTATAAAGTCATCTTGGTGGCTTAAGGTACTTGCTAAAATGTATTATTTTCAGTGTGTTGGATGGTTTTATGTGTGTTTTTAGTAAACATAAATCTTTGTGGTTTAGCTTTCCCATATCACTCTGAAGAGCACAATTATAACAGCTTGAATACGTGTGATGATATAGGGTTATAGGCTGGTCTTTGATCTAATTGGGTATACAAGGGTGGAAGACCGCTTCACTCTACTTTCGCCCTGATCATGGGTAACATACGGTACAACAGGCATGACCATAAAAGCATATAAGCAAATCTTAACACCTGGTTGCATGGTGAAATCTTACAGTTCTAGCCATCACTTCTGGATATTAGTCAAATTTCATTGCAAAAACAAAGTTTAAATTTCAGAATTAAACCATAATCGCATTTGCAACCAAATAATTCCTCCCACCCTGCTGTATTGGCAGTTTTGGGAGGATTAATACCTTGTGAAAACGAGAATCTTTATGCCGGCAATAGACACAGAAATCATCAGACATTTTTTTAAACCAAAGTCAACCATGTTTTCATTCACAACCAGACCTACAGTTTCATTGTTTCAACAGAAAGTGTTACTAGTAGGGTGTGTTACTATCTGGTTAAAAATGTTTGAATTCCCTAAAACTCAATGTGTATGGATTGAATTAGGCATTGAACATCAGCCAAAATGAATTAGGCCATAATAAATTGGCCCTAAGAATTTAAAGGAGGCACCTAGGATTGGCTTTCAATACACTAAGTGTTGTGGAAGCTCTAAATTTTCAGGCACTTAATTACACAAAAAGTCAACATGCTAAAAGTCAGAGATCTGGGCTGTTCCCATACCGCAACTCTCTATAGGTCCCTTGTAATGGACAACATCATTGTTAATCTCAACCTAGGTTTCACCTGCTTTGCCTTCCTTATCATCTAAGAAAGCTGAGGTTGAGATTGCTCTTTTGTGATGTTAGTGACAGTTATTTTTGTGTAAATAAATGCATTTTAATTACACATTTGGTACGGTTAGGAGTGTTTCATGAGTCTCCCAAGTTTTTACCAGCTGACTTTCTAAGTACATTAGAGGAGTCTGGAAATAAATACTTTATGTGTGTACCTTGCTTAAGCATTTATAAGTTATAAAACAGACTATACATTCTCTAGGTAGCCAGCCGAAACTGACCGCCCCGATACTAAGTGGGACTCCTCCGAAGGGAGACCCCATGAGAGGAGGCGGACCAAGCCAGAAGGCCATATCCCCCTCCTTCCCAAGACTTTCAGGGTAGGCCCGAGGACCGTACACCTTACTAGTCACACGTGCAAGTGTACCCTCAACAATCAAGTGACACAACACTACAAACAACAAACATGAAAAAGTGGGGGAAGGATAGTAGAAAATTGATCATGTTCACAGCTCCATAAAGGCAGGTACAGATGCTAGAAAGCACTTAATCAGAACAGGTCATACGCATTAATGCCTGTACCTGCCTTTATGGAGCTGTGAACATGTTTTTATGATCGATTTTCTACAATAAATTTTTGGATCATCAGCAAGTTGGAGTGCGGTCATTCATCCTTTTTCTCTGGGCCTGGCAGAGAATGTTCCTGGGTTGGGAGTTGGTTGGGATGCAAAAACCGGGTTTTCATTTGAGCCTTTGGATTTCAATCAGGTCAGGTGCAGGACGCCTCAGCAAGGTACTAAAAATTCCGACCACAGACAGTTTCATGTCGTCTGGGCCTGTGGCCTCCGGGAGTCCTTGGATCTGAATGTTATTATACCTACGGTGGTCCTCCAGGTCATCGGGTTGGAGCCAGAGGCCCTGGATGCAGAGGCCTGTTGAGTAGCGACAGTGTCCTGTAGGCCATTGATTGCTGCAACTATTGTGGTGGAGGTGTATTCCAACTCCTCTATACACTGGTGCAGTCCTTTTAGGCCATCATAGACCTCTGCCATGTCTAGTTTATGAGAGCTCTCCAGGCGAGAGAACAGTATTCCCTTAGTCGAGAGCAAAGAGAAGTCTTTGTGAAACAGTTCTTTCAAATGAGGGTCTTCTATCAGTCCAAGTCCAGGCAGGGCTAACACAAGTAGAGTGAGTAAGTCTGGTATCTGCAGCCCACTCCCACTCATTGTACGACTAATTAGATTCAACACTCCAAAGCAGGATTGCTTTTACTGCTTTATCGATTCAATAAAAGGTTAAGGGCTCATTCACTTTGTCACTTTGAAGCAATGCATATAATATACAGCATCACAATGCTGTAAGCTACCATTCATTTTGCACTTAACCATTGGATCTGAAAAGAAAAGTTCAGGTCTGATTTTCCTTGTGTCATGGTGCGTTAGACTATTGAAATGAAAAGGTTGGCCTAATAGAATGCTTGTTAATATAATACAGCATATATTTCTGTATGGGCCCTAGGCGTTTATGGAACCAAAGCGCCTGGTATGTTCATACAGCTGTTAATGTTATGATTCTCAACAAGACAAATGTACTACAAGAAATACTTATAGCGAAGTCCAAATAAGAACATATCAACTGATTTCAAGTCTTAAAATGTTAAGGATTTGTCATACCATACAAAATTAACAGATTAATTAAAAAAAGGAGAAGGATGGTTTAGTAAAAAGTGAGAGATAAAAGTAGAAATAAAGTTAGGGCCAGCTGGCCATGGACCTCACATTTGTGTTTTATTATGAGCCTAATCCAAACCCAAGCAGCCCAAACCATGTTGAACTGTTTTCATTTATCAGTCAAAATACTCAAGTCTAAGGCTGCCTTCACACTGGGGCGGACATGGCGGTAGCTGTAAAGACCCACTAGTTTTAACGGCACTTTACCGCTGTGTAAGCAGCGCTCTGCCACCGCTAGCGGGCTGCTTTAAACCCCCCAGAAGGAGTTAAAAGTACCTGCTTAGCGCTACTTTCAAAGCGATTTTAAGGTGCTTTTAAAGCGGCACCAATCATTTCAATGGGCAGGGGCAGTGGAGGAGCAGTGTATGCACCGCCCCAAAGATGCTGCTTGCAGGACTTTTTTCCAGGTGATAACTCAAAATTTTAGATTTACCAACCACTTTTTCTCCCAGTGACAAATGATCACATAAAGGTGAATCTTTCGGATGACACACAAAAACTAGCATAGCTTTGTAAAAGCTTTGGTTTTAGCTACACTTTAAAGTACTGTCATGTGACAGTTTCAGTAGTATGTCATTGCTGGTCCCTACTGTTTTTGTTTATTTTTATTTTTTTTTACCATTGCCAACTATCGATCCTTGTATTGGCAAAAATTAATAGCAAAAACAATAGTAGGGCGCACCGACCTAGTGCAGTACCGTTTAAAAAGTTTATTAAAAATACATTGGAATAAAAGTATATACTCACAAACAGAGCATTGTAAAAGGCACAACAACAATAAAAAATAAACTTTTTAAACGGTACTGCACTAGGTCGGTGCACCCCTCTCTTGTTTTGGCACACGGCCGCAAGTGGGATCCATTGTTCTGGGAGGGTGTACTATAACATCCTCCCAGAATCGTGCACACGGGAGTCTCTGCAGCTCACGGATCGCGGTAAAGGGCCAATGGCAGTGGCCCCTTACCACGTGATCACACCGTCCAATGATGGCATGATCACAATGTAAACACTGCAGGGTCATCAAGAGTGTCAGCTCTCTCCTCTCCTTTTTTTAAATATACTGTGCCCAGCAGTGCCCAGCCGTGCCCAGCAGCCAGCAGTGACCAGCAGAGTTCAAGTTCTGCTGCTAGTGCCACATCTGTGCCACCAGTGCCACACCTGTGCCACCACAGTGCCACATCGGTGGCCTACAGTGCCACTAAACTGCCCTACAGTGCCATCAGTGCCACTACAGCGATCAGTGCCAGAGTGCCCATCAGTGCCACCAGAGTGCCCATCAGTGCCATCAGAGTGCCACCTGTGCCCACCAGTGCCACATGTGCCACTTGTGCCCATCAGTGCCACTACAGTGCTCATCTGTGCAACCAGTGCCACACCAGTGCCACACACCAGTGATCATCTGTGCCACCTGTGCCACTACAGTGCTCATCAGTCAAACTACAGTACTCATTGGTGCCATCAGAGTGTCCATCATTGCCACTGCAGTGCCACCTGTGCCACCGGTGCCCATCAGTGCTATCAGTGCCACTACAGTGCTTATCTGTGCCATCAGTGTCACTGCAGTGCCACACATGCCCATCAGTGCCACACCAATGCCACCTGTGCCTTTATTGCCACTAACGTGCTCATCAGTGCTACTAGAGTACTCATCAGTGCTACATTAGTGCAACTACAGTAATCATCTTTGCCATCAGTATCAAATCAATGCCACCTGTGCCCACCAGTGCCACCTGTGCTCATCAGTGCCACCTTTGCCCATCAGTACCACTACAGTGCTTCTGTGTTATCAGTGTCACTACAGTGCTACACCAGTGCCACTTGTGCCTTCATTGCCACTAAAGTGCACATCAGTGCCACTACAGTGCCCATCTGTGCCTTCATTGCCACTAAAGTGCCCATCAGGGCCACTACAGTGCCCAGTAGTGTACATCAGTGCACATAAGTGAGCGCTCATCAGTGCCACCCTATTATTGGATCCTCATCAGCGCCTGTCAGTACCACCTCAGCAGTGCCAGCTAATCAGTGCAGCCGCAGTGCATTAGTGCACATCAGTGCAACCTCATCAGCGCCCATCAGTGTATCCACATCGCACCAGTCACCAGTATGGCAAAAAAATATTATGCTGAGGAGGCATACCAGATTCTGAGCCTGAGCGAAGAGAGCAGCGGGCAGCTCTCTGAATCTGCAACCAATTCTGATTTGAGTTATGAGCCCTTTGTAAGCAGTGGGTCTGATTCAGAATCAGAGGAAGAAGAACTGGTGCCCATGAAACTAAGGTGTTCTGGTGAGGAGCAGCAGGCTACTACAAGTAGTGCAGTGCCATCCACCTCTGACGCAGTGCCATCCACATCTAGCGCAATGCCCTCCACATCTAGCGTAGTGCCATCCACCTCTAGTGCAGTGCCACTGCAACAAAGACCAAGCACTAGTGGGGTGTCATCTCAGCCCCAAAGGTTGAGGACCCATGCCAGCCTTCCCTATGCCCTTCAGAACCCCCTGTGGCTTCCATCTAATTCCGGAGCAGCAAACCTCCCCCCTTTCACCACCCAGCCAGGTGTCCAGGTGAACACCGAAGGTTTTGCCCTAATTGATTTTTTTAATCCATCGTGGCCCAGTGCAACCTTTATGCCCAGCAGTTCATCGCAAACAACCCTGGTTATAGTTACACCTGAACCTTTGAATGGAGAGAACTTACAGTGGAGGAATTTAGACTTTTTTTAGGCCTATCATTTAATATGGGAATCACAAAAAAAATGAACTGTACTCCTATTGATTTATTAAGCCCATTCACCACATGCCAATCTATTCATCCCTCATGCCAAGGTCAAGATACCTTAGAATTATGTGGTTCCTCCACTATAATGATAACGCACAGTGCCCTCCCCACAATGACCAAGCTTTCGATAAATTATTTAAAATTTGCCCCCTTCTAAATGATTCAAAACATATCTATTGACGAGTCCCTTGTACAATTCACAGGCAGGCTGACCATAAAAAAGTTTATCCCCAGCAAAAGGGCTCAAAATGGGGACAAAGTGTACAAATTTTGTGACCGAGCCACCGGCTACATCTATTCCTTCTTAATCTATGAAGGAAAGGACACCTAACTGCATCCCCGTGAATGCCCTGAATATATTGGAGCCAGTGGAAAGGTTGTTTGGGAGCTTATTTATCCACTACTTGGAAAAGGTTACCACCTTTATGTGGATAACTTTTATTCAAGTTTGCCCCTCTTCTGCAACCTTTACCGGAGGCAGACTCCAGCATGCGGTACGGTCAGAGCCAACAAAAAGGGTTCCCGCAAAGGTTCCTTAACGAAAGGCTACAAAGAGGGGCGATGGCGCCTTTGCGGAACCAGGAGCTATTGGCTGTCAAGTGGAGGGACAGACGGAACGTCCACATGCTGACTTCAATACACAATGACACGTATGTGGAAATCCCCAGGAGGAGAGGAGACACAATCCGGAAACCAGCTTGTGTCCATGATTATAATTTGTTCATGGGGGTGTCAACTTCAATAACCAGATGATCGAACCCTACCTTCCCACAAGAAAATCCCGCCACTGGTACAAAAAAGTTTCCATATACCTTTTCAGTTTGGCCATGTATAACAGTTATATTATTTACCAAAAATCAACCGAGAACCCCATATCCTTTCTACAATACCATGAAGAAGTCATCACCACCCTAGTGTACCCTGAAGGCCCACCAGAAAATATTTGCTCGGATTCAGTGAGCAGACTACAAGAACGTCACTTTCCTGAAAAACTCCCCGTCCGTGAAACAGGCCAAAGACTCCAGAAAAAAATGCTGGGTGTGCTCCAAAAGAGGTGGTAGAAGAGACACCGTGTATTTTTGTCCCCAATGCCCTTCCCAACCAGGCCTCTGTATAGGTGACTGTTTCTGCCGTTACCATACTTCACTACATTATTAGTGAAGTATGGGAAATGCAATTGTCATTTACAGCCACACCCCTGCACTGCACATACCACTGCCTTCTTCGGAACTGACCCTGGCCTGCTATACGACCACTCTACTGCCTAATGTAAACATACCTCTGCCTGCTCTGGAACTGACCCTGGACTGGTTGACCATGTTTTTTTGCCTACCTTTTGGACTGATCTTTTAGCCTGCTGCTGGAGTAATGGGATTCACACACAGGGGTTTCACATGTGAGGGGCTCCAGAATTTGTTTTTCTGGGTGAAAAAACTAAATTTTTAGTTTACTAATTTTTGGATTAGGGTCTGGAGACTCAGAGGCTTCAAAGAGATTTGGGTGGGAGAAGCCTCTACCCCTGTCCCCATTCTTTCCTGGCCTGCTACCCGTACTATGGATCCTGTTACTGCCTACTACCAGGATCAATATTTTGGCACTGCCGGTAATATCTCCAACTGCACTGACCCTGGACTGTATATGGACAGTACCCCTGCCTGTACGGACTATGGACAAAATTCCTGCCTGCTGCCTGGACAATTCTGTTCGCTCTCGCTGACCACGTCCCTGCCTGCTTCCTGGATCAGGGCTCTCCTCCTGTGGACAACGGCACTACTAAACCCACAGGTCATTTTTTGTTCACCCTTTGCTCAGCAGAATGTATTTTGGGGTGTAATTCTTGGAATGCACATGCTATATCTTAGAAATATAAAGAGCTTTCAAAAATGTGATAGGTTGTCAGGAAATTAGATGCATAATGTATGTCCCTAGAACACCTGATGGTGCTCCTTTGATGTTGGGCCTCTGTATGTGGCTGTGTAAAAGTCTAACACATGTGGTATGTGTAAGATGTGTAATTTATGCTCCTAGAACGCCTGAAGGTGCTACTTCAATGTAGGGCCAGACTATGTGGCCAGGCTGTGTAAAAGTCTCACATATTTGGTAACGGCATACTCAGAAGGAGTAGCAGAATAAATTTTGGGGTGTAATTTTTGCGATGTACATGCTATATGTTGGAAATATCTTATAAATGGACAACTTTGTGTAAAAAAAAAATGCGTTTTCATTTTTTTTCCCACATTTTCCAAAAACTTCTGGAAAAAAGTGGACCGTTCAAAAGACTCATTATGCCTCATAGATTATACGTTGGGGTGTTATCTTTCCAAAATGGAGTCATTTTGAGGGTGTTTCCATTGTTCTGGTGCTCCAGGGCCTTCAAAAATGTAATGAGTGGTTGAGTAATGAGATGTGCAATTTATGCTTCGAAAACACCTGAAGGTGCTACTTCAATGTTGGGCAGGCTATGTGGCCAGGCTGTGTAAAAGTCTCACATATTTGGTATCGCCATACACAGAAGGAGTAGCAGAATGTATTTTGGGGTGTAATTTGTGGCATGCATATGCAATGTGAGAGAAATAACCTGTTAACATGACCATTTTGTGAAAAAAAAACCCTTCATTTTGCAAAGAATTGTGGGGAAAAAAATTACAGCTTCAAAAAACTAACCATGCCTCTTACTAAATACCTTGGAATGTCTACTTTCCAAAAAGGGGTCATTTGGGGGATATTTGTACTTTCCTGGCTTGTTAGGGTCTCAAGAAATGAGATAGGCCGTCAGTATATCAGGTGTGATCAATTTTCAATGATTGCCACCACAGCGTTTAAACTTTCTCAAATTACAAATAATATACACTGATTTGGATTATTTTTACCAAAGATATGTAGCAGTATATTTGCAAAAATGTATGAAGAAAAATCATTAATTTGCAAAATTTTATAACAGAAATTAAGAAAAATTCAATTTTTTACAAAATTTGCGGTCTTTTTTCATTTATAGTGCAAAAAATAAAAAAACCCAGCAGTGATTAAATACCACTAGAAGAAAGCTCTATTTGTGTGAAGAAAAGGACAAAAATGTCATATGGGTACAGTGTTGCATGACTGAGTAATTGTCATTCAAAATGTGAGAGCGCTGAAAATTGGTCTGGGGGTTTAAGTGCCCAGTGGTCAAGTGGTTAATAACCACATCTTTCAGCTGGTATGCTAGCCAAATCTAAATATTTTAATACATATTATAAAATGTTTCTTAATAATAAATATTAAAGCCAAACTCTGGGCAAAAATCAACCCTCTCCTTCCCCCAGTTGTGCCAGGTGTTATTGTTTCTTACCAGCTGAGGCAAATTACACTCACATGAGTCCCCCCCCCCCCCCCCCCATCCAGGTTGGTTCCTCACTGTTGCCATTTCCATTTGTGGGGACCACTAGTCCAGCACCATAGATGCATTCAAAATCACCAGTCCCCTTCTCTCCCCTCGGGCCAACATTGGTCCTCTTCTGGATCCTTAGGAGACCCCTCTGTTAGCCAAAAGGAAGTGTCCACATCAATGAAATAGACACCCAGAAGAAGGACTCCAGCAGGAAGGGAAAAAAAGGACTGGAGAATCAAGTGGCCTTAAAGGATATAAGGTAACGGCATAGGCGCACGCACAGGGTGTCCCAGGTGTGCCTGGGCACACCCTAATCACCTCGCGCAGCGCATATTCCCCGTTTAGACCCCTGATATTTCACTAAATAAAAACATTTTCTCCTGAAAAATTGTAAAGAAATTATAATAAAAAAAAATTGTCAGAAATAATAATAAAAAAATAATAAAAACAAAAACTACTGACACCGTTCACTGCCCTACTGACACCAAACTCTGCCCTTATGACACCATCCACTACTGTACTGACACATCAGTATATATACACATGCACAAACACGCATATGTGTTTGAGCTTTGGGGTGCACACCCTAATGCTATAGGCTGTGCACACCAATGGGTAACAGATACTGATGAAGAGCCTAACCGTGTGCAACCTGCAAGTACCAGCATTAGACTTCACGTCAAGTATTGAGGTTGACTAAAGGCAAACAGACTGTACACTATGCAAAGGCAGTTGCACACATTTTCCTTAGAGCTTAGTGAATGTAGTGAAGCTCTACTTTGTAAAGAATACCCAATCAGGTGCAAGGAAAATAAAAATAAACAGCATTTTTGCTTGTACATGATTGGATGATGGAAATCAGCAGAGGTTCACTCATTCTGGGGAAAATTTGTGTAAAGTGCGCAGTCTATTTAGTAAAATAAACCACACAGCGCTCTTATAGAACCACTTGGAAACTAGGCCCAGGCTGTACACATGACTTTTCACTTCAAGCCAACATTAAGCCCTATCCCCTCTCTGGTGCTAAGCTCCTCCCTATGGTCAAATTATCAATTGGCAGAGCTCCACTGCGTGCTGAATTTGCATAGCCTGGGACTCGTATCCTAGGGCTCCACAGCAAATATTATAAGGACTAACCACAAAGTACCTGCACTCTGACACTTAGCTTGGGCTTTTTTTTTAAGATCTGACTATAATATACATATAGGAGTTGGTTTTAATATTATTTTTCACATTCTATTCCCTTCTGACCACTGAAAAATAAACTTTTCTTGAAACCGATTTTTCCTTCTTACATAATATTCAGTCCAAAACAATAATATATTATACTCAACAGTGCAGACATGTATGTTGGCACAGTGCAATCATTGTTGGCTAAACATACTCTTGTGCCCACGTACAAATGGGGGACAAGTAAAGAAACTTTCCCCTGTGTACGGATTTGGAGCTAGACAGAAGTGAGCCATGGCCTACTTTAAATAACAATGAGAGGTCACAGCACCCATCGAACCCATTTCTAATATAAATTGGGTCCTAAGTCTAAGAGGACCCCTGCACATTTGCACAATCTGTGAAAATATTACATCTGTCATTGCTCCCTATGCTATGTGAATTAAAATGGAAGCATTTAGCCAACACGCCAGTACCCAATTCCAACAGGGTAAGGTATCTGTAAGAACTCCCAGCGCTCCCCAGACAGCGTATGACAGGTTTCAATTCAATGCAGGCTGTCCATATGCAGGCAAAGCCCAAAGCAAATGGGAAACAAAGGTTGCAACATAAAGAACTGCTATTAAAATTACAAACTCCTAAATACAATACCTCTCTGCAATTTGGAAGGAAAACATGTTAATGCGTGTGTTTTTCTATTAAATTTTCAGCTGGGATTTATCAAATATAAATGCCCAGCCCTCCACAGCAATAATAGTTATGTGCTCTCCTGATGTTCTCTTCCTTACAGCCTCTATTGTGGCCGTCTGAAAAGCATACAGTGAGTGAGGTTAATTTCTCCTATAGCACTTCACTCAGTGCTTAATGTGGCACTATGAATCCTCTTGAGGGTACAGCTATTAGTACTTGTATGTTTCAGATTTGGTCCTTTGCCAATCTGCACTTTCTACGACTACCCATGTGCGCGGTTTGGGTCGACGAAACAAAGCAATGGCTATTAGCTACTCTGTATAATAAGGTGGTTGGTCATAGAGAGAATTCAAGTAGGTTTGTTCTTAACAATCTACGCTAACACAGAATGTTTAATGTAGATAAAAAAATGGATATAAAAACAATAGGTTATTGGTGGTAATAATTATTTCTATAAAAATTAATAATTTTGTCTTTATTACAGGTCATATGATACTGATATAGTATATGATTTTGCTGGTAATTTATTTAATAATTTCAGTGTGTTTACCTGTCCTTCTTACCAAGTCAAATAGCAATTTGTGGAATAGGAATGGTTATGTGGCTGTTCACTTTGTATTTAATATTTTTGGCGAGGTTTCAGAATGAAAAAAGGAGAGTTTTTATAGTATGTATATTTAAAGATTGACATTTCTCCCTTTTGTTGCTAAAACCAGAAATCCAAGCAGGCAGCTAAATACACACTCGCAATTCATATACACTAATCAGCCATAACTTTATAACCACTGATATGTTACGTGAATAAAATTGAATATCTTGTTACAATGGCATCCAAAATTCAGTGGTATATACAGTTTTAGGCAGCAAGCAAACATGCTCTCCCTGATGTTGATGTTTTGAAAGCAGAAAAAAGGGGCATAGTTTGTTGTGTATGGGGCTCTGTAGCTGCCGACCAGTCAGGGTGCCCACCATGCTGATCTGTGTGGCCACAAACACCTACAATGGGCACATAAGCATCCAAACTGTACAACAGAGTGTATAAAACCAAACCAGGGAGGAGTGGGCTGCTACAGGTGTGTGGAAGTAGCAAATTTAAGTGTCCAGGTGCAGGTCCAGTCCGTGATCCGGATGGCAGTAGAAAACAAAGATGTTGACTGCACACAGGAGCTTGAAAAAAGTGATTACATTTATTGATATATCTTCAACGTAATATAGATTGTAGACAAAGTACAGACAGTCTGTACTTTGTCTACAATCTATATTGCTTTGATTTATCAATACATTTCATCACTTTTTTCAAGCTCCGGTGTGCGGTCAACATCTTTGTTTTCTCTTGGACCACGGAGTGGCCTAGTCTGATAAATCACATTTTCTTTTACATCTTGTGGATGGCTGGATGCTTACCTGGGAAAGAGAAGGCACCAGGATGCAGTATGGGAAGAAGGCAGACCAGCGGAGGAAGTGTGATGCTTTGGGCAATGTTCTGCTGGGAAACCTTGGATCCTGCCATTTATGTGGATGTTACTTGACACGTACCACGTACCTAAGCATTGTTGTTGTACAGGTAAACCCTTTCATGGAAATGGTATTCCTTGATGGTATTGGCCTCTTTCAGCAGTAATGCACCCTGCCACACCGCAAAAATAGTTCAAGAATTGTTTGAAGAACACAACAATGAGTTCACATTCTCCAGATCTCAATCTAATATAGCATCTGTGGGATGTATTGGAGAAACAAGTCTGATCCATGGAGGCCCTACCTTACAACTTAAAGGACTGAAAGGATCTGCCACTGACGGCTTGGTGCCAGATACCACATGACGGATCATACCCCATTCCCACTTCCCGTAGAGGAAACTTGCGTTTCCACTCGTGGTTCTTAAGCATTTCGGCTTGCTGCGCATAGGGCAGCCCATTCACCATAATGGGCTGCCCTAAACACAACACACGCATCAAAGAAACTCCAGAACCTTTTTGGAGTATCTGTGGGATATGCTGAAAAGACAAGTCCAATCCATGGAGGCCCCAACTTGCAACTTACAGGACTTAAAAGATATGCTACTGACGGCTTGGTGCCAGATACCACTACGTACCATTAGAGGTCTAGTGGAATCCACATCTTGATGGGTCAGGCCACTTTCACACTTCCTGTAGAGGGAACTTCCGTTTCCACTCATGTTTCTGGTGTATTTTCTTGCGCATAGGGCAGCCCATTCACGCATCAAAGAAACTCCAGAACCTTTTTGGAGCATTTGTGGGATGTACTGGAAAAAACAAGTCTGATCCTTGGAGGACCCAACTTGCAACTTACAGGACTTAAGAGATATGCTACTAAAGGTTTGGTGCCAGATACCACAGCATACCTTCAGAGGTCTAGTGGAGTCCATGCCTCGATGGGTCAGGGCTGTTGTGGCAGCAAAAGGGGGACTTACTCAATATGATGTGGGTTGTCATAAAGTTATGGCTGGTGGGTACTGTTCTACCCACCAAAGCTTTTAATTCTGTTCAGCTAGACTTTGAATAAAAACACCTCTGGCTTGGTGACCTCACTTTTCTACACTACAGTTAAAAAATAAAGCTTGAACACCAACCCACCCTCAGCAAGGGAGTCTAAGCAAAGCAGTCAACCCTCTGCTCGCTACTATGGTCAGAATATTTGTACATTACGAAAACCTGAGTGGCTCCAGATTCTTTCCCTCCCTCTTCTAGTTTAAATGCTGCTGTGCATAGAATTACAGGTGTCTGCTGTCAAGATAAAAAGGACACACACTAGGTGCATTTAAAATTTACATTTCATAACATTTTTATAAAATCTGGTCCTGCTGGATAGAGGAAGTAGATCATTCCTTACAGACAGAGTGTAGATGTCTACCTCATCAATTATCTTTTAGCCGGAGGTAGGGGTTGAATTCTGACCACCACTATAAAGGTTGTATTCTTCCCACTGGCCACCAACATAAGGGACAAGTTTTTCACTAATCACCAATGAATTTGTTTTTTGAAAGGGTTCCCCAAGGCTGGAAAATGATTTCAAGGGTTCCATTGATATAAAAAGCCTGGCAAAGGCTGTTATATACCAATATTGAAATGTTGAATTATTGCTTGTAAAATGAAGTAAAATCTGATTTGGTCTTAAATTATCATAAATGTACAGGCTTACTAATGAAAACATATTTACCCCAATGTCTGTAAGAATGACTCTAGACCCTAAAAGTGATTGTAAAGTCTTGTTTTTTTTTTATAGGTTATACTTACCTCCTCTAGTTGGATTTGCACAAAGCAGCCCAAATCCTCCTCTTCTCAGGTCCCTCTTCAGCTCTCCTGGCTCCTCCTCCTATAAGCAGCTTGCTACAGGGGGCACCTGAGCAGAGTCAGAGCTCCGTGTATCCATTCAGACATGGAGCCCAGACTCGGACCCCGCCCCCTCTCTCCCCTGATTGGCTGAATGATTTTGATTGACAGCCGCAGGAGCCAATGGCGCCACTACTGTGTTTCAGCCAATCAGGAGGAGTGTCTGGGCCAGCTAAGACACTCGTGGACATTGCTGCAGAGAGAAGGGGCTCAGGTTAAGGTAAAGGGGTGCTAGGGGGGGCTGCTGCACAAAGAAGGTTTTTTATCTTAATGCATAGAATGCATGAAGGTAAAAAAACCTTCTGCCTTTACAACTCCTTTAACCACATGCCGACCACCCGCCGTGGCTTGACGGCGGCAAAGTGACTCGTTATCGCAAACCACTATCACCTGACGGCGGCCACGATAACTAGTATCGTGAGCACACGTGCACCGCCAGAGGGGCGCTCGCATTCTCACTGTGTTCCAGGGGGTCCAGGATGGGGGTAGGGTGGATTCAATCTCCGCCAGCTACCCGTGATGGCTCCCCCGCAGTGAGAGAACGGAGGTCCGTGTATGTAAACACGGATCTCTGTTCTGACAGAGGGGGAAGGGATGTGATCACAGGCTCCCTGTATATATTAATAAAGGCCGATTGCATTTTTTTTTTTAACAATAATATGAGGAAGAATATAAATCAGCCAAAACCGATGAAAAAAATGTTTTTTTATATATTTTTTTTGGATTTGTATTTTAGCAAAAAGTAAGAAAAATTGTTTTTTTTTGCAAAATTGTCGCATTTTTTTGTTTATAGCGGTGATCAGAAATGACGCAGAGGTGATCAAATACCACCAAAAGAAAGCTCTATTTGTGGGAAAAAAGGACGCAAATTTTGTTTGGGTACAACGTCGCACGACCGCGCAATTGTCAGTTAAAGCGACGCAGTGCCGAATCGCAAAAAGTGCTCTGGTCCTAAAGGGTGAAATCCTTCCGGGGCTGAAGTGCATACAAAGCTAAACCTTTTTTTATAGTTTTAGATAGAGCATAGATGTTTTAACACCCTTGTTAGGATGATTGTAAATTCTATTTTTTTTTCTATAAAAATAATAAACATGTCATACTTACCTGCTCTGTGTAGTGGATTTGCACAGAGCAGCCTAGATCCTCCTCTTCTCGGGTCCCTCTTCAGCTCTCCTGGCCACTCCCTCCTGTTGAGTGCCCTCACAGCAAGCAGCTTGCTATGAGGGCACCCTACACGAGGCACAGCTCCGTGTATCCATTCAGACATGGAGCCCTGGTTTGGCCCGGCCCCCTCTCTCTCCTGGTTGGCTAACAGACTTTGATTGGCAGCAGTGGGAGCCAATGGCGCTGCTGCTGTTTCTTAGCCAACCAGGAGGGAGAGTCCTTGACAGCCGAGATACCCGTGGACATCACTGGATAGAGAGGGGGCTCCGGTAAGTATTAGGGGGGTGCTGGGGCAGATGCTGAACACAGAAGGCTTTTTATCTTAATGCATAGAATGCATTAAGATCAAAAAACCTTCTGCCTTTACAACCACTTTAAGTTAATTTTTGCGGTCTGCGTAGTGAAAATTGCCATAACTTACACTTTTTTGTGCTGTTCTTTGGTTTCCGGTCAAGGGAACACAAGTGAGAGGAGCAGGTGTCACCATTGGATTTCCCCTCGCCTACTGTTCAGCTGGTACAGTTCTGCATAGAAACCAATCAGCTTCCAGGTTTTATTGTCAATGTTTAACTGAACAATGCACAGCTGCAAAAGATTGTGTACTCTCTAGATTTAGTAAATCAACCCCACCATGAATCTATAAATGAATTAATAAAAAAATATTAATTTGTCAAAAAGTGGTTACCTGATAATTTATTATTTTCCCCCAACAGTATCCTTTTACCAAACTGTGATCATTACAAGTAGGTCACTTTTTTAAGCACCAAATGCTCCAAATATTTTAGGCTGCTTTCACACTGGGGCGTGGGCCACGGTAAAGTGGCGCTTGTTTTAGCGGCACTTTACCGCTGTTTAAGCAGCACTTTACCTCTGCTAGTGGGGCGCTTTTAACCCCCAAGAAGGAGTTCACAAAGGGTTAAAAGCACCCATTTTGCAAAGCTTCCGAATCGATTTTCAGGCGCTTCAGAAGCGCTGCCCATTCATTCCAATGGCCAGGGGCAGTTTGGAAGCGGTGTATACACCGCTCCCAAACCGCCCCAAAGATGCTGCTTGTAGGACTTTTTTCCAGTACCGCCCCAGTGTCAATGCACTCGGGCTTTCACACTGGAGTGGCATGGGAGGCAGTTTTCAGGTGCTATTTCTAGTGCTAAAGTGCCTGAAAACTGCCTCAGTGTGAAAGGGGTCTTAAAGTGGAGGTCCACCCAGAACTAAAAAATGTAAAAGTCAGCAGCTACAAATACAGTAGCTGCTGACTTTTAATAATAGGACACTTACCTGTCCTGGAGTCCAGCGATGTCGGCACCCACCACCGATCTTTGGATCGTAGGTCGGGTACAGCCACATCCATTGCGGGTAAGGGAACCTGGACGTGTAGCATTACAGCTTCACGCCGGGCGCCCTATTACGCATGTGTGAGGCTCTGCTGCGCTCTGCTATTGGCCAGGCGGCCAGTAGCAGAGTGAGGAGGGAGCCGGACTGCTGACGCCAGCAGCCGCCATCCCGAGCTCCCGGATGTGTCTAAAGACAGGCGTCCTTTCCCCCCCCCCCCCAAAGGTGCCAAATGTGACACCTGAGAGGGGAGGAATCCAATCAGCGGAAGTTCCACTTTTGGGTGGAACTCCGCTTTAAGGTAGGGAGAATGTAGCAGGACCAGGGAAATGGGCTTTAATGTGAATGTGGCCAATGGTAGAACTAGAAATTTCAGGAAGAATGTGCAGGTGAAGCTGCTACAAGGTACAAGAGGCTCATTGGTGATTCAGGTTGTGCTATAGAGTTGCATGGAAGCAAAAAGCAGGATTTAGGAATACACCTTATTTGCAGTAATGAACTTAGTTTCACGTAGATACATTTTATTTTTTAGGTGCCCTTTTCCTGAACTCTGTCAGCATAAACGGCCTACTTTGGGCTAGGAATTGAAGCCCAGTTAGTATTGATATGGGATCACAAGACCTCTTTCATCCCATGTGTCAGTAGGGAGCTTCCAACAGCCACAGATCTTTGATCTCAATAATTTGTTACACTCAGTGAATTATGTCTAAAAATAAATTGCTGTCTCTTGCTTCTTTGGAACACCTCAGAAAACACACACTGGTATAATAAACCTTACTGGAATTTAATAAAGCTTTCCTCCTAAACAGCTGATGTATTAAATCCTTCAGGGAATAAACAGACAAAACAAATAGATTGAGTGCACTCAGTAGCAAGCACATCACTGCCTTATATCCTTTTCAGATATATACACTATATTGTCAAAAGTATTGGGACGCTTGCCTTTACACACACATGAACTTTAATGGCATCCCCGTCTTAGTCCGTAGGGTTCAATATTGAGTTGGCCCACCCTTTGCAGCTATAACAGCTTATAAAAGCAAGGTCCATAAAGACACGGATGAGTGAGTTTGGGGTGGAGGAACTTGACTGGCCTGCACAGAGTCCTGCCCTCAACCTGATAGAACACCTTTGGGATGATTTAGAGGGAAGACTACGAGCCAGTCCCTCTTGTACACATCGGTGCCTGACCTCACAAATGAGCTTCTGGAAGAATGGTCAAACATTCCCATAGACACACTCCTAAACCTTGTGGACAGCCTTCCCAGATGAGTTGAAGCTGTTATATAGTATCTAGCAAAACTACACCCCTCACATTTTTGTAAATATTTTATTCTATCTTTTCATGTGACAACTCTGAGGAAATGACACTTTGCTACAATGTAAAGTACTGAGTGTACAGCTTGTATAACAGTATAAATTTGCTGTCCTCTCAAAATAACTCAACACACAACCATTAATGTCTAAACCGCTGGCAACAAAAGTGAGTACCCCCCTAAGTGAAAATGTCCAAATTGGGCCCAAAGTGTCAATATTTTGTGTGGCCACCATTATTTTCCAAAAGACAACCTCTGAATATTACGCTGAGTACTTGCCCTCAACTTCTTTGGTCAACCATGTAGAGGCCCGTCCTGAGTGGAACCTGTCCTGTTAAACTGCTGTATGGTCTTGGCCAGCTGCAGCTCAGTTTCAGGGTCTTGGCAATTTTCTTATAGTCTAGGCCATCTTTATGTAGAGCAACAATTCTTTTTTTCGGATCCTTAGAGTTCTTTGCCATGAGGTGCCATGTTGAACCTCCAGTGACCAGTATGAGAGAATGAGAGCAATAACACCAAATTTAACACACCTGCTCCCCATTCACACCTAAGACCTTGTAGCACTAACGAGTCACATGACACCGGGGAGAAAAAATGGCTAGTTGGGCCCAATTTGGACATTTTCACTTAGAGGTGTACTCGCTTTTGTTGCCAGCTTAGACATTTAATATAGACATTAATGGCTGTGTGTTGAGTTATTTTGAGGGGGCAGCAAATTTACACTGTTATACAAGCTGTACACTCACTACTTTACATTGTAGCAAAGTGTCATTTCTTCAACGTTGTCACATGAAAAGATATAATTAAATATTTACAAAAATGTGAGTGTTCTTATGTTTGTGAGATACTGTAGCTTCAAAGGGTGGGCCAATTCAATATTGAACCCTACGGACAAAGACTGGGATGCCATTAAAGTTCATGTGCGTGTAAAGGCAGGCGTCCCAGTACTTTTGACAATATAGTGTATGTGAATGTGAGGAGT
Organism: Glandirana rugosa; assembly: GCA_018402905.1. Classification (NCBI taxonomy): domain Eukaryota; kingdom Metazoa; phylum Chordata; class Amphibia; order Anura; family Ranidae; genus Glandirana; species Glandirana rugosa. The sequence goes on from BLSH010340189.1 coordinate 1,657,163, forward strand.
TTAATGTGTACTCATCAAACACCTGCACAACTGACACTAAGCACATGATAAAAATACTTAATAGAAATATAGACTATTAAAATGATCTGTACATCCAGAAGAATGGGCAGCTCATATTTTGCTTTTTAAACTTCCCTTTTGGCCCTCCCTTGTGATGGGCAACCTTGTTGACCAAGAAGGGTAGCTTGGGAAATGGAGGGCTAAGACTCACTTTAGTTGTGATGTAACTGAAGCTGCCCGTAATATCTCTGGACCTGACAAATTTTTAGACATGTGGTTTTCACTAAGGACTCGTTCCCACTGTAAGAGTAATGCATTGTGGATGTACAGGGGAGAAAGATAGCCTAGCAGCAAAAGGGTCACTGGTTCGAATCCCAACCACGACACTACCTGCCTGGAGTTTGCATGTTCTCTCTGTGTCTGCGTGGGTCTCCTGCGGGTACTCCGGTTTCCTCCCACACTACAAAGACATGCTGGTAGGTTAATTGGATCCTGTTTAAATTGTCTCTAGTATGTGTATGTATGAATGGGAGTTAGGGACCTTAGATTGTAAGCTCCTCGAGGGTAGGGAGTGATGTGAATATACAATGTATATGTAAAGCTCTGCTTAAATTGACGGCGCTATATACCTGAAATAAATAAGTAATTCACCCTATTCCTTAAAGTGGTTCTAAAGCCTTAAAATTTTTTACCTTAACACTTTCTGCCTGAAGGTGAAGAACCGTCTGTGCTGCAGCTCCCTCCAGACCCCTCCCCTCCCCTATTTCTTACTGGAGACCATCTAATCCAGCGATGTGCATCTCTCCTTATTGGACAGATTGATAGTAGCAGGAGTCATTGGCTCCCACTATTGTCACTAAACTCATGTGACACAGGAGCAGTCCCGCTGGCTGTGTCAATGGATGCAGCAGCAGGACTCAGGAGCGAGCCTGCACAGGTGCCCCCAGGGAAAGCGGCTTTCAGTGGGGGCACCAGATGAAGAGGAGGGGCTTAAAGCGCCTGGGGGGCCAGAAGAAGAGGATCGGGGCTGCTCTTTGTAAAACTATTGCACAGAGCAAGTATAGGCATGTTTGCTATTTTTATTTAAAAAAACAGAAGGTTTACAACCACTTTAATCTAAACAAGAAAGTGGGCAACTATAGCAATTTTAAACGTGGATTGCAGTTTAACTTTAAACAGCAGGGCTTTATAGTATGGAGGAACATTGAACATGTGACCTTTACCTTAGTCCTAAGAGGCTAATCACCAGGCCCCAACACTGTCCCATGGGAAGCAGACTGCCTCAATGACCAGTAAAGGCACTCCTATTCGACTCGTATATAGAGCTCAGCCAAGTCCAACCAACACATCTGACACTAGGGTTAACACAGGATGAACTTTTGCAAGGGCAATGTGGATCCATGGGTATACCTTATAACAAGTATATTTTGTAAGAATAAAAAGATGAGGTTTGTGAACTCTTAAAATGACAATGTCACTTTTCCCATTATGAAAGGATAAAAAAGTGACATTGCATCCGAATAGCCCAATCAATCAGCTCAATCATCCATGCTTCCTTGTTGCCTTCCATCACTCTAAAGCAGTGGTTCTCAACGCTGCCCTTAAGTAGCTGCAACAGGCCATGTTTTGGGAATTTCTCTTAGATAAAATAGCTTTCCAAAATACCACGCCATTGACTCGGATTTAAAACACCTGTGCAAAATAAAGGAAAACCTGCAAACATGGCCTGTTGGGGGTACTTGAGGACAGGGTTGAGAACCACTGCTCTAAGGTAGCAGGGCTTTATAGTATGGAGGGACATTGAACATGTGACCTTTACCTTAGTCCTAAGAGGCTAATCACCAGGCCCCAACACTGTCCCATGGGAAGCAGACTGCCTCAATGACCAGTAAAGGCACTCCTATTCGACTCGTATATAGAGCTCAGCCAAGGCCAACCAACACATCTGACACTAGGATTAACACAGGGTGGACTTTTGCAAGGGCAATGTGGATCCATGGGTATACCTTACTGGGAGAGTGGGCAATCAGGGGCACTGAATGCGAATATGAAGGAAGGTGTCCACTATGTGAATGTGTCTAAGCACACAATCTGTACTTTAGCAATGTCATATTAATAAAAAAATAAAACCTTAAGAAATGTCTTAATATACATTAATATATATATATATATATATATATATTTTTTTTTTTTTTTTTTTTAT
>BLSH010340189.1:1667342-1694425 GCA_018402905.1 Glandirana rugosa
GTGACCAGTGAAAATCTGTGAGTTCCCTCCAAACTTAGATTAACTACTGACTACTGATACTTTTAGTTATATTATAACTACAAAAAATGTAACCCAAAAGACTTATCTTCTTTGGTGTTCCTTGGGAGTCGTGAATCGTTCTTATCGAGAAGACGTAGTACTCGTCCCCAAGGGTCTAATGCCTGTTTCACTCATTATACTTGACACGCGATTTCGATACAGACCTTCTTTTTCCCTTCCGGACTTGAAAATCCGACATACCATATGTAAAGAACGTTTTACATCAAGTATACTTTTGAATGGGAGACAAAAAAAAAGGAACAGAGGGTAAGTTTTCATATGAACTACATTTTGCAAGAAATGTATACCATACAGCCTAAAAGTTCAGGCCTTCCCTTTTTCTTCCAGACATAGCTTTAGCGCACAGTTCATATTACTCACTTTGTCCGTAATCTGGGAACCCCTGCTCATGATGCAGAAGAGCTATTCTTGCTAAGTGCTGAGGGTTCCTTGTGGTTTCTTCTATTCAGAAAACCCAATGTAAAAAACATCAATATTATATTGATTTTCATAGTCATCAGTCATCAATTAGATTCAAACCTCCCTTGAGTGTCTAAAAGTGACCAGTGATACAGGAAACAGACAAGGCGGAAGTCTTAAAGCAGCATTAAAGTCGTTTTTTTTTTTTTGTTGTTTTTTTTTTAATAACAAACATGTTACACTTACCTGCTCAGTGCAGTGGTTTTGCACAGAGCAACCTTGATCCTCCTCTTCTCGGGTCCCTCATTGGCATTCCTGGCCTCTCCCTCCTGCCAGGTGCCCCCACAGCAAGCACAAAAGCAGGCGTGATCCCGAGCCATGGCTGTGTGTCCATTCGCACAGAGCCTTGGCTCAGCCCCGCCCTTCCTCCTTATTGGATCACTGGCTGTGATTGACAGTAGCGGGAGCCAATGGCTCTCACTGCTGCCAAAAGCCAATCAGAAATGTGAGTCCTTGGAGAGCCAAGACATTGCTGGATCAAAATGGCCCTGGCTTAAAATGCCCTCACTTAAAATGGCTGCATGCTGAGTGCTGGAATAGCCCATTTTTTCTGGAAGTACACCTGGTTATTAGCACTGAATTAGCTAAATAGGATAATCGATCATTCTACATTCTGAAGGTGTTTTTTCTAAAATGTATGACCTTTACCTGAAGTTCCTCAATGTTGATTGAGAGAGTTAATTTCCACGTTGATAGGAAATTATAGGGTATTTCATAGTAAATCACATTTACAGTGGCATTTAAGTCACATTTAAAAAAAAAAAAGGGTAGACTCCCAGTCTCTTTTGCCATAAAGCCTCGTTCCCTTTCTGCTATCCATATTTTATCAATTGTAAACTACGTGTAATACATGCAGGAGCCGGAGCCAGATGATGGGACAAAGGTATTTCCTGTGCGTAGGCATTGAGTTTCTACTGAAAGTAGAGCCTGCACATTGGAGGAGGAAAAAGGTGTAAAGACAGAGTAGATTCAGCTAAAACTTGAATTTTGACCAACACAGAGATAAGTGGCCAATGCCATCTGGTGAGTACTTATCACTTAAGGTGTGCACTGTGGTAAGCAATTCATGAAATTGGTAGAAAACAGAAAGTAATGGGAAACAGTTTGAAACACATTTTGCACCAAGCACATTATTTCCAAGGATGCGGTCTTGGAAGATGAGGAATTGTTTCAAAGTGGACTTTTTTTTATGATATGCCCAGTTTTAGTTGCACTTATATTTGGTTATTGCAGATATGATTACTCTAACTTCAGTTGTTTGATGATTAAGACACTTTATATACATAGTTAGTATGAGAACGTAGGAGTACGTTTGAGAACACTAGGAGAGCTGGGCTATACACTTACAGAAATGGAGAAGACTGGCTGAAGACCAAAATCTCCAGATGCAGCAGAAATGGCAGCGGCAGCAATGAAGCCACAAGACAAAGTACAGACTTCCATTGCTCAAAAAGAGCCCTTTTAGGGGTAAATCTACCATAATGTACAAGTATGTTGACCAGTGTTAATTTCATTGACTAAATTAATACTATTTTAATCATCTAAAATACGACTAAAATTAAAACAATGCAAATGACTAAAATACAACAAACTAAAATGGCATTTTAGTCAAAAGACTATGACAAACTAAATTGAAGTTAGACATCAAAATTAACACTGCACTACCACATAAGAATAAGTAGGGGGCATCTACTAAGCTGCTGAAAGAGAAAAAAATTAAGAAAAAGGCTTTTCTTATTTTTTTTTGTTAATATTTAATGTTGATAATATATTCAGGTAATATGTGCAATGGCATTACAGCCAATAGAGATTACAGTTTTTCGGGTTTTTTTATATTTTCAAGTTGCACTTCAGTTTGTCCAAAAGCGATATTTTTGTTTTTTTTTTATTAAACTTTGTTTTATTTATAAAAATGTAATCTATCATGGCTAAATCTGTGCCTGTAGTGCATGTTCAAACCTTAACACCATAAATAATAAGCATGTTATTAGATTTTTACTCCAAGAGTATATAATGTTTGGCAAATCTAAAGAATGAATGCATTACAATTTAACTAGACCCATTAGGTTTTAGTTGACTAAAATGTACTGGAGATTTAAGTCGACTAAAATATGACTAAAAGGAAAACAATTCAGATGACTAAAATACGACTAAATCTAAAATGGCATTTTAGTCAAAAGACTATAACTAAAGGCCCGTACACACGATGCGAAATTCGGATGGGATTTTTCGTACGATGGCCTGTTGCCCGAAATTCTTACTGTTAGTATGCTCCTTTCGACAGCCGCTTTTGATTTTTTGTCAGACAAAAGCTGGATGTGCAGAGTAGCAATTTTTCTTCGTGCGGAAGCTCAACGTCCGATTTTCGCACGGTCAGTGCAGAAATCGTCACACAACAGTCGGAAATACAAGCACGCATGATCGGAATCAAGGAACGACCCGGAAGAGATCGGTTGTGTAAACTGGTGATCGTAATCCAGAATGAACATACTTGACGCTGCAATTAAAATTACAAAATGCAGCGCACATTATCTTTTTAATGTCTTTTTAAAAGCGAAATTAGCGGAAGCGGCCCAAAAGGTGATGCACCAAAAATGAACTTCCTCTTTATACTCTCGTAGTACATTACTACGTTCGCCTTTGTCGGACGAAAAATTTCTGATAGTCAGTATGCTCTACAAAATCATGGACACATGCTACTGACAAAAATCAGATTTTCGGAAGACCGAGCATCTGATCGAGCATCTGATCGTGTGTATGAGGCTTTAGACTAAATCAAAATTTGATGTCAAAACACGGATATTGACTTCAGCTACCTTATTGATTCCTTCCTGAACGCTGTGTGCAATGGAAATATATTATTTTCTCAATAGGTCCAGTGGGCATACAGAAAACAAATTTGAAGGAGGTCAATAAATTCAAAGTATCACATCTTTATACACTGCAGAACAAATATAATATTTCATGGTACCCTTCTTGTTTACCAAAAATCATGTTTTAAGTGGTTCTCCCTTCAATGTGTCGCAAATGTGCTACTGCTAAATCAACCACCCTTGCCTTATTAAAGGGTCAGTTCACCAAAAGTGAGATTTTAATTACAGTGAGGGAAAAAAGTATTTGATCCCCTGCTGATTTTGTATGTTTGCCCACTGACAAAGAAATGATCAGTCTATAATTTTATTGGTAGGTTTATTTTAACAGTGAGAGACAGAATAACAACAAAAAAATCCAGAAAAACGCAGTTTAAGTTAAGTTTAGTTATAAATTGATTTGCATTTTAATGAGTGAAATAAGTATTTGACCCCTTCGCAAAACATGACTTGGTACTTGGTGGCAAAACCCTTGTTGGCAATCACAGAGGTCAGACGTTTATTGTAGTTGGCCACCAGGTTTGCACACATCTCAGGAGGGATTTTGTCCCACTCCTCTTTGCAGATCTTCTTCAAGTCATTAAAGTACAACTAAAGGCAACATACATATTTTAGTAAATCCTCATATAAATACCTAAAAGTTACACATGGTAATAAACATAATAACTGAAATGATTATTTTCCTATCATGTATCTGTGATTGGGGTCTGTAATCCCCTCCATCATATATGTAAATTATTGGTGGGAATGGCGCTGCTCTGTGATGGCTGCTATCAGGTGTTTTAATAGGTACTCTGATGAAGACCAGAAAAAATATGTATAAAAAGGCCAAAGAAAAACAACCTATCCCCAGAATGGGGAACTAGGTTATGTTACTTTCTTCCTAGGATACTAATTATCATACTGACCATTGAATGTATGGCACTTAGCACTTTATTGGATTGATTGTTTGTTCTTATGTCTGCACTGATATTTATATATTTTTTTACACTAAGTTGGATTCATTTGGTGTTGAGAAAAAAAAAACACCACCAAATTAACCCAACTGAGTAATCCAAATTAATCCAATAAAGTGAAGTGCCATACATTCAATGGTCAGTATGATAATTAATATCCTAGGAAGAAAGTCTTATCACAGTGCTCTTGGTAGCAGACAGTTCATTGTGATATCTTCCAGGCATGATAGAAGGTGATTTAGTGTAATACACTTCACTCGTGATACACTCCGTGTTCCGTGCTCCCCTGGTGCCCAGAACACTCACCGGACAGATGTCCCCACAAGGGGGTGCTTTGTATTACATATATTCCTAGATAGAAGCCATGTTCCTCCCCACAGTAAGCATGCAACGATAAAGAGCTGTATCTCGTGTAGTATGTTTTTTAAAACTGTATCATTTATTAAGATGACAGGTAATACACTCACATTTCAGCAGAGAAGATAAAACATGTAGGCAATCTGCTGGAGATCAGCCGTGTCGTCTGCGTTCCACCGCAGACAGGCGATCGGATGAGCCAGAAGTGACATCAGCACCTATGGTACTGCCCTACGCGTTTCGTCATTGGACGTCGACTGGAGCGGTGGACTATACTGACCATTGAATGTATGGTACTTAGCACTTTATTGAATTGATTGTTTGTTCTTATGTCTGCACTGATATTTATATTTTAGGTTTAGCTAGCAGTGGGCATTGGGTATTAATTGCACGGAACTCAGCGCTAAGTTAGATTCATTTGGTGGTGGGTTTTTTTTTCTCAAAATGAATTGTATTAGCACTTGCACCTTATATTTGGCTTACTACCTATTACATTTCTATTTATATTTTTGCCACAGATTACTCAAGAATTTTCAGCATTTAATAGGTGCACAGTATATTTTAATTATCATTTCATAACACTACCAATTTCCCTATCTCATACGATTCACTAGTCTTTATACATCTTACCATACCTTCATTCTTATAGTTATTCTTCCCCATTCTGGGGAGAGGTTGTTTTTCTTTGGCCTTTTTATACATATTTTTTCTGATCGTCATCAGAGTACCTATTGGAACACCTGATAGCAGCCATCACAGAGCAGCGTTATTCCCACCAATAATTTACATATATTTATCAGAAAACTGCACTTAGGTGAAGTTTTCTTGGTGCAGGCAGCAGCTCTAATATAAACAGAGCTTTCCCTCTGTGCGGAACACTCTTACATATAAATCCCCTGCATCAGTTCTCCTTTGCTGAATAGTGTAGTGATGATGGGAGGAGTTCTGCAGAGGTCAGATGTAATTTCCTTTCAGTGAACTGGCTTGTCTATCCCCCAGACATCCAGCCTTCAATGATGCTCAGTCTATTTTACATAACACACACCCATCTGCCAATCAATAGATGGTGTGTGCGATGTAAAACAGTACAGGTTCATTTGCACACAGATCTGTCTATTAATCTGTGTGCTTCTCCCTGCCTGCTCTCCTCTGGTAATTTGTAAACTGGCAGAACAGAAACTTAGCTAGGAGCTAAAGCAGTGGGTGGGCAAAGGCAGGACATAGGTGGGAGTGGGCAGGGCTTAACGGGCCAATTGTGGGTGGAGTCTAATCTGGACTTCTGTGTATAATAAAATGTCTGAGATTTGCATGGGTATAGGAGCCCCTCCCCCACCGATGTCAGGACGTTTTTGCAGAGAGAATAGACGCAAATGGGGACAAGAGGAGTCTAACACAGGCAATTAGAAAACCAGGAGGTTGTCACCTCACTAAAGGAAGTGCACATGACAGCAGGGGACAAGGTAGATATCTCACCATCCTTACTGCTTTTTGTGAAACAATCAGTGGCATGTTTAACAGACTATATAGGTGCAGAACATATTCATTTCTTCATTTTGAACGTAGTTCTACTTTAAGGTGTCGAGGCTGACGTTTGGTAATTTCAACCTTCAGCTCCTTCCACATATATTTTCTATGGGATTAAGGTCAAGAGACTGGATAAGCAACTCCAGGACCTTATTGTACTTCTTCTTGAGCCACTCCTTTGTTGCCTTGGCTGTGTGTTTTGGGTCATTGACATGCTGAAACTCTCATCCATGACCCATTTTCAATGCCCTTGAGGAAAGGAGGTTCTCACCCAAAATTTGACGGTACATGGCTACGTCCACCGCCCCTTTGATGCAGTGAAGTTGCCCTGTCCCCTTAGCAGAAAAACACCCCCAAAAAGCTTGAGCTTGGTCTCATCTGACACTTTTACCCAGTTCTCCTCTGAATCATTCAGATGTTCATTAGCAAACTTCAGATGGGGCTGCACATGTGCTTTCTTGAGCAAAGGAACCTTGCGGGCGCTGCAGGATTTCAGTCCATCATGGCGTAGTGTGTTACCAATTGTTTTCTTGGCGACTATGGTCCCAGCTGCCTTTAGGTCATTGACAAGATTCTCCCGTGTAGCTCTGGGCTGATTCCTCACCATTCTCATGATCATTGAAACTCCACAAGGTGAGATCTTGCATGGAACCCCAGACCGAGGGAGATGGATAGTTATTTTGTGTTTCTTCCATTTGCGAATAATCGCACCAACTGTTGTTACCCTCTCACCAAGCTGCTTGGCAATGGTCCTGTAGCCCATTCCAGCCTTGTGTAGGTCTACAATCTTGTCCCTAACATCCCTGGAAAGCTCTTTGGTCTTGGCCATGGTGGAAAGATTGGAATCTGATTGATTGCTTCTGTGGACAGGTGTCTTTTATATCTCTTTTTCCCTTTAAGAGAGTGCTCCTAATCTCAGCTCATTACCTGTATAGAAGACATCGGGGAGCCAGAAATCTTGCTGATTGATAGGGGATCAAATGTTTATTTCACTCATTAAAATGCAAATCAATTTATAACTTTTTTGAAATGCGTTTTTCTGGATGTTTTTGTTGTTATTTTGTCTCTCACTGTTAAAATAAACTGACCATTAAAATTATAGACTGATCATTTCTTTGTCAGTGGGCAAACGTACAAAATCAGCAGGGGATCAAATACTTTTTTCCCTCACTGTACAGGTACAGACTGGTAGGCTGGCATTGTCTTGGATATTCCAACAGTGAGCTCTCCCTGTAATAATCTCAGCTCTGTTTCCATTCGTCTGAGTGATTTGGGTTTTTAGACCCAGGTTGTGTGTTCCAGCGTTCTTCAGAATATAGAAAAAATATACTCAAAAAGGACAGTGGGAGACCTTCATAATGGCCACAGCAGTTGTGAAACCCACAAAATGAAGCACAGAATTATCATTGAATTATCATTGAAAAAGTCACTAAGTGAAAAAAAAAACCCCTGCAATTACTAATGTTTAGATATAAAAAAAAAAAAGAACCATATGTTCTCTATAGCTTTATTGAGCTAACTTACCTGTAATGAAGGATGGATGATCCGTGTTGTGCAGACAGCTGGAACAAGGATGCTGTGCAGAGATTCCCTGCCCTCTTCCTGTCTCTGAGCTTCTGTCATTTTGCGGGTTAATAGCGAGTTAAATGTTCCTGACAAGGACCCCCCCGCTTCCCTTCTCCTCCATTGAGAGAATTCTGTGATTTATCAGACACTTCCCCATTCACAGATTGTGTTCCAGGCAGTGAAAGCAACAAAAAGAACATTTTTCATTGGATGAGGAGGGAGGAAGGGGTAGGTTCCTCAAATGGTACTTTTTCACCACAGCTTTACAGAAGACCCTATTTAACCTCCATAGCTCCAGAAGTTCAGACAGGAAGAGGAGAGGCATACCTGCAGCAAAAATTTCTACTGGATCCAGCTGCCTGACAAATGGGACATATTTCATTATAGGTGAGGTAGGTTACTAAACCTGTTTTTTTTTCTTCAGCTTTAACTCTCCAGCATGTGCCAAAAACTAAAATATCCGTTTTGGAGAAACTGCCCCATCAAATGTAAGGGATGGTACACAAAAGAAAAAAAAAACTGTTTTAAAAGTTAAAGAGGATCTCCAGTCCCCTGTGTAAAAAAAACTGTAGCTGCTAAATTTTAATAAGCAGACACTCACCTGTCCCAGAATAAAATGCTGTGCTCAACTCAGCCGTTTTCACCCCGTTATCTGTCCCCGGTACTGGCATCTTAACTGTGGGCACCTGGCTGTGACAGCTTGCGGTGAAGCTCCGTTTTCATCTCTGGCTGACCTTGAAACAATTCTTTTTTTTTTTAAGTCCCGTGGTGTAGTGAAACACACTCACAAAAACTTAAGACCCAGTGCAAAAAAAAAAAGTGGGCACACAAAGGTGAGAACACAAAAAAACCTTTCTTCAGGAGGTCTGCCGAAACAGACCAGCTCCAAGTACTAGGTGGGGCAACAGACCAGCCCGAGTACTAGGTGGGGCTCACCACATGCCTTCCCCCTCCCAAGACTTTCAGGGCAGACCCAAGGACCTACACCCTAATAATCGGGGGGGGGTGAGAAAGTGCATACAGTGCTGTGAAAAAAGTGCAGTGGCAAAACACACATATAAAAAAGGGAAAAGGGGAAGTGGATAAGTGCTAGTGCCATAATGAATTTGGCCCTGTAACACATACATTAAATGCGGAAGCAAAAAAAGTGGTCTTAATGCCCAGCCACCGAAAAAATGCGTCTAAAGTGGCCTAAAATCGTGTGCGAGAGCTGCTCACTGTGTACTCCCAGCACACTGGCCATGCTGTCACTGACACCTCTTGGTCACGGCTTCAAATCATGAGTCAGCACAACAGGATCCTGATCATGTGACCACCGTGAGTGCCAATAACAGCATTCATATGGCGCAGAAGCAGTGCTGCCTCCCACACATTAAAAGGTCGCTCAAAGGGATACTGGGAGTCGGAATGAAAAGGTTTTATTGTATTCACAAAAAGAAAATCAGTTCTCAAAGCTACTATTCAAAAATGAATAATCTTTCTCTTCTATCACACAGACATCATAATTCCTCCATCAAAATATCCTTTGTGCTTCCTCCCAGGCCCAGCTTAGTTTTTACAGTGCTGTGTCTCAGATAGAACAAGGTAGGTGTGATTACACTTACCTCTAGCAGTCCTTTCCTTAAAGTAGAAGTCCACCCCAACACTAAAATCTCTAAATCTACAGGCATCCACAATCTAAGGCTAACCCATCTAGCCCTGTAAAGAAGAAATCAGTATACACACACCTTTTCTGAAGCTGCTCCTGTCCGGTCCCAAGCTGAGCTGTTGGTGGCTTCACTGTGTAGGCGGGTACAGAGGAGGCAACCGGCAAAGGAAGCCCCATAGTAACTCTATGGGTGACGTCACTTCCCATTCATTTCCCAGCAGTAGTTGGTTGTCTCCTCTGCAGAGCTTTCGCCGCTGGAGACCCGCTTCAAAAAATTTATGCATAGCGATTTCTTCTTTTCAGGGATAGATAGGTTAGTCTTAGCTCATAGATGCAAGTAGATTTAGAAATTTTAGTGCTAGGATGGACTTCTACTTTAAATAATTCTTGCGTTTTTGGTCAAAGAGACAGATTTCATTGATGGGTGGCAAGTCGAATGTGGGTTGCTCTGTCCTTCAAATCTTACAGCTTAAAGTATAACTAAAGGCAAAACTTTTTTTTTCATTTTGGATAGAGATGAGAGGGATTAGAATGTCTCAGTTTTTATTGCTGCCTGTGCCCCCGTTAAGGAGATTCACCCTCTCTTTGTCCTGTTTGCCATTATCATCGAAAGTGAAAGTAAAAGAAAATCCCAAATTTTGAGATGTCCTCAGAAAAGTAATAGAGGGGAAATCTTCCAATCGGGACACTAGTTCTTGTGACCTGGGTGTCCCCAAGATATTCCCTTAATTTGCAGGGATTACTTCTCATTTCCTGTTTGGCTATGGACAGGAAGTGCAGAGAAATCTCTGCAATGGTACACAGATAACGAAAAAAAAAAATCTGACAAGGGTTATAACCTTATCTTGCGCTATCCAAAAATTTAAAAAAATAAAGTTTTGCCTATACTTTAAAGCAAACCTGCCTCGAGAGAAATTAAAGCTCAACTCCAGCCTTACCTGCAGACTTTTCCAGCTATAAAGGCTCATCCCCCATCCTGAAGTTGCTTACTCTGATTGCGTTGCACTCTGTAACCTTCTTTCAGTTAGAAGCTGCTGAAAGTCAGGTAGAGCGTGCCTCATTTCCTGGCTGGGGGAGGTCAAGCATGATTGCCCCTTTCTCTCAAGCCCTACTCTCCATGACCCCCATCATTCATTGAATTTCAGATCTTTCAGCTATGAAGGGTTCAGAATCACGTGAGCATTATCTAGGGTGGTCTGCCTGCAAATGGAGTCTGTAAAGAAACTTCCACTCCTCCAGACTAACATTCATCAATCAAGGCATTTTGATTTTTGCATATTTCCTCCCAAGAGCTAGTCAGCTGCTTGCATCGGGGCTGAGGGCTCTTGAGAGGAGTACTGCAATGGGACCGGCAGGGCCCTGTACATAACTTCCAGAAAATAGGTCCCTCCCACCTGCCATGATCTGTTTGCATTGCAACAAGAAGCACAGAGACCTAGTTAGGACATCACTGGGTCAAAAAATTTTATGAAAACGGAAAGGGTTTTTTATTAATTTTTAATGTCATAAGCATGTTGATGAGGAAGGAACTAGAGAAGGCAAAATAGAAGTAGACTAAACTTTAGCTTTAAAAAAAAAAAATACCTCTGCTAACCATCTTCTAAAAATGCCTGGCTGCCATGTTGATCCTCTTACATTTCTACCTCATTTAATGAGGACACCTACACTATATTGTCAAAAGTGTTGGGACACCTGCCTTTACAGGTACATGAAATTTAATGACATCCCAGTGTTAGTTGGCCCACCCTTTGCAGCTATAACAGCTTTGACTCTTCTGGGAAGGATGTCCACAAGGTTTAGGAGTGTGTCTATGGCAATGTTTGACCATTTTTCCAGAAGCGCATTTGTGAGCTCAGGCACTGAGGTTGTAACGAGAAGGCCTGGCTCGCAGTCTCCGCTCTAATTTGACCTAAAGGCGTTCTATAGGGTAGAAGTCAGGACTTTGTGCAGGCCAGTCAAGTTACTCCACCCCAAACTCGCTCATCCAGGCCTTTATTGACCTTGCTTTGTGCACTGGTCCAAATTAATGTGTGGATGAGGAGAGATTATGGTGTGGGATTGTTTTTCAGGGGTTGGGCTTGGTCCCTTAGTTGCAATGAAGGGAACACTTAAGGCGTCAGCATACGAAGAAATTTTGGACAAAATCATGTTCCCGACTTTGTGGGAACAGTTTGGGGAGGGCTCCTTCCTGATCAAACATGACTGCGCACCAGTGCACAACGCAAGGTCCATAAAGACATTTGCTCAACACATTTCTAAAGAAACACAAGTCCCAAGAACAAGGTGATTTGCCTTATGTCCTATGATTTCAGTTCATACATCGTGTTGATGTGTGCCCAAAAAAAAAAAAATTTGCAGCGCATCCCAAAGTGCACTAATACATTGAAATGTGCTGCAGCACATAATAACAGGAAACAATTTGTAAAAAAATATATTAAAACAAGCATGGCGATGCATGTTGATAGCACCTTGCAATGCAGCATGCATTACAACGCACACCAGTGCACATGTGTAATGCACTCAAAAATGCTCATATAGTGGTGTGAATGGACCCATGTTGTAGCCATGACTAGGCATATAATTGTACACCATTTATAAGCTCTAGAGAGCACACAACGTATAACTGATGCATCCAGTTATGTATCATTACCATATCTGGGGATATATAAATACAAAAAAAATATATAGTGGTAATATTATGATGTTACACAGCAACACACAACATATTTTACCATTACGTCCACAGCTGGTTTAATGCCCCATGCAGAATTCTAAAGAGAAGAAGACTCGGATGAAAAGTATGCTCTAGGGAAAATAATATCCATGCCTTGTGCCCTAAAGTCCACGGAGATTTTGGCACCATTTAGGAACCTGTCAACTGACAACATTCTTATTTTAGTGGGTGGTCAAGTTCAGACGAAGTTTAAAACAAAAGTTCAGAAAGATCTAGTGTTCATGGGTCAATAAGCACGCACATCACAGAGACAAGAAAACTGGCAGTTGTGGCGGCTCGCAAGACTGGCTTGGCAGCCAAGCAAAAGCACCATCAAAGCTGTAGTCCCAATTAGTAAGATTGGCTAATGTGGCAATAAACTAACATATCTGCAGCTTACAAATAGTTCTGCTTTATAATATACAACCATAAATGTGCACACATCCAACCAGATTAATATTACATTACCATCATTTAATTGCACATTAGACTGATATTCACTCATCCTATCATAAACCTACCTGTTTGTAGAATGGAAGTTAAAGGCACACTCCAGTCATTAAAAAATTAAGTAGATCTAAACCCAATCACTAAAATCACATATAAGCTGTAACACAATGATGTAATCTCAAAAGGTTGCTTTCAAGTTGCAACTTTCAATGATAGAATACCTGGTGATCCTGCAGTGGTAGTTCAAGGTACTTCAAGCACTTCCTGTTATGGGGTGACTACTGTCTCCCAACTGTGTTGTCAGCCTGCCATAAGCTACCCTAGTTGGGACTACAGGTTGCTGTGGTGACAAACATTGTGCAGATATGGCTTGTCGATATGCTGTTGTCACTATTAGTAAGCCCGAGCAATAATGTGCAGCTAATACTAGAGCAAGTGCCTGTAGATACGAAGTGTCTGAAAGAGGATGCTGGCAATCAGCAGGGCTGGGCTAAGGTGCAAATCACAGTATTGTAAGTGCAGTATTAAAGTAAAGATACATATTGTAATTGTTTTTTTTTTTATACAGAACAGTCGATTAGAAAATACCCTCCTCTTAGGGTTTAGATCTATCTTAAAGGCTAAATGCACTTTAAAACAAAGTGAATTTATCCTTTTTGCCTGTGAACTAACCTAACTTCCCCTCTCCCTCCATACACGCACTCCTGGGTACGAATGAACAGCAGAACCACAGCCACGGGTTGCAGGAAAGAAATTCACAATTCCCCCATCAACACAGACAGTGTTAGTGCGGGAATCCCTCCTGCTGAGCAATTGTCTTCTCCCAGTCGGGGGCAGGAGCAGGCAGGGGAAGCTGTCCCCGCCGGAAGAAGACAGTGATTATCGCTAGCGGCTATAGCAGCCCCTTGCAATAATTGCAAGCGAATCCAGCAGCCTGGTTGTACCAAAGTTGATTGACTTGGTTCATTCAGCCTTCCCATTAATGGTTCGAACCTTGGCTGGTTTCTGCTGAACTGGCCGAGATCCGAACCGTGTATGGCCGGCCTAAGGAAGTCTTAACTGTCCTGACTTCTCCTGCTCTCCAAGGCTGGAGACAACCCCCCAAAACAGTTGGCACTGTGGAGCACCCTAAATAGTGGAAATCCTGTGGAACTCTGAAAGATCTTAAGGAGGTACCTGGGTGCCTGCTTTTCACTCTTGAAGTCACTTGGGATGGGATGGAAAGGGTAACTTCAAGGGAATTGTAATGGTTCATTTGAATGGACTGCTGTACCTAAATAAAATGCAGGTAAATGGTCCCTGCACCTTTTCCTAAATCGCAGCTGCAAGGCAACCGCATAGTGATATGTGGTTCCCAGCATGGTAATCCACGCTGCAGTTTCAACTGCATGAGGGTGCTATTAAGGCCTCATGCACACTGGGCGTTATAATAACGTTATAAAAATGCCAGTAGTGAGTTGCGTTTTTGAGCGTTTATCAGTGTTTTTACAGCTGAAAAACTCCTCTCACAACCCACTAGTTTTGGGGGTTTTTTTACAGCCAAAAAACGCCCCACCCAAAAACAGTTGATAACAGCCTATGTGTGCATGAACACATAGGATAACATGATGGAGAGTTTTTCGACTGTAGAAAAAAATGTCTGAAGCCAAACACAGCTGCTGTAAGAATGTCCAAAAGCGCCCAGTGTGCATGAGGCCTACGAATTAATGGTACCCCATTGCCTCTGTTAACAGCAGCAGGATTTGATGCAGGAAAGCGTGCAATTACACGCAGTCCAGAACCCGCATATAGTATGAACCTAGCCTAATTGCTATTCTTAGCTACTGCAGTTAACATTTACAGTATTACTATTTTGATTAAGATTGAGTTCTATTGTCTGTAGGGTGAATGTAAGTGAACTGCTGCAGCATCTGGGCGTTTAAATACTTTAAGCTCCATGAGCAGGGTCCTCCTACTCCTTCTGTATTGAAAATGTACTGTCTCCCTTTATATTTTAAAGCACTGGCGATATATAAATCCTGTATAATAATAATAATACGTTATTGGAACAGTAAATTCAACAGGCCTCATTAAGCTCTCTGGTTAGATTTGCTCAGACCATTTTACCCAAATCTGTCTGGAGTATGAATGGACTTCAAGACCTCTGCAGAGAGAACTGTGGAGGATACTTTATAACTACAGAATGTAATTTTAACCTCTTCAGCCATTCATTCTGCACTCCAAAATCAAACCAAACCATGAAGCACTTTCAAGATTTTAAAATCAGGCACTGTACAGAAGAGTAGCTATGTCTGAGATATAGTAATCCAATGTCCATCCAACAACCTGCATACACATTTATGGTTAAACACAGTCCGTAACACACAGAAGGAGTGAGTTGGTGCTAAAATGTCTCTCAGCAGGCATAGGAAAGCATTACAATACAGACTGTGCCTACTAATTTGTGCGGCAATGCTCAGCCTTACCATGAGGGCATTACAGCAGACATTCATCTTAGAAGTAAATGGCAGCTCAGGAAAGCATGGCACTAGGCGTTATGATGCTTTTGTGAAGATACTTGTAGTAACCTTATCTGTATTGATCTTAAAAGTCATAAATAATGAATAGTAATACCTGAATGTTGCACTAAACAACAGAGATGCAGCTGCTGCTCCAAACAGACCACAAAGAAAATTGACACGATATGCTATGGAGCCGATTGGTATCAAAACCATTGCTGCCTTAGCGAGCAGAGTGAACAGAGGATATCCAGGGGGATGAGCAACCTGGAGAAAAGAACAAACAGAAAAATAGACTCAACCTGGAGGGAATAAACTTTGGTTTGGGCATTCTGCCTGTCAAAGCTGTACTGTCTATCTCTATAGATTCTAGTACAGTGATGGCGAACCTTGGCACCCCAGATGTTTTGGAACTACATTTCCCATGATGCTCATGCACCCTGCAGTGTAGTTGAGCATCATGGGAAATGTAGTTCCAAAACATCTGGAGTGCCAAGGTTCACCATCACTGTTCCAGTAGATGAAGTCATTTGGCAATCCTATTTAGTCTATTTTGCCACTGAGATCTGAATTTTCTAAACAAGAAAAATTAGCATTTTCTATCTCTGGCGCTCTGTGTGATGTACATAAATTAGTATTAGTGGAAAATAGGGGTCTTGCTACATAAAATCGTAAGCAGTCTACCCAGAGCCCATCCTCAACTTGATGCATGCACCTGATGCTAATAAGAGCTATGGGGTGCCGGAGTTAGTAAACATTGAATTGCACTATCAGTAAGGTTTCTGCAGGATGGAAGTACAGTATGTCGGGGACTTTTTTTTCTCAAGGTGGGTGAAAATACTGTTTCACCCAGTGTGAGCTTTCCTCCTGTTGTAACTGTAGCACCCTTCTAGTTAGGTGCTAAGAGATGATAGGTAAATGTACTTATTTTGGGAATCTGCTGTTGCTAGTGGAGCTGGGCCTGACTAATTTGCGCTCTCCTGGGCTCTGCAGCTGCAGGCTTGCCTGTCTTCCCCTGTCTTTCCAGAAAGTACTGGAACATAGTGGGCGGAGAAGATAGTCTGTGCTAACCATGTATACAGCCTCAGCCAATCCCTGGTCGGGAATGTGACCAACAGGAGGCTGAGAGGTGTATATAAGGTCTAGAGCATGGAATAGCAGGGTCCTTTGCCTGCTGGTAAGTGACCCTTAAACCTTCCAAAGCCTTTGAGAGTCTGCAAGAGGTTCTGAGTGGATCTGGCTCAGGAGGGAGCTGAAGGATCGTCCACAAGTCGCAGGAACAGCTGAGACAACATCCAGTAAGGATCTTTCTGGGAGGCTCATGGTGCAGTGTCAGCTAATACTGGAAGGAGGCATCCAAGTAGCCAGTGACACAGTGCGTAGACCTGAGGGAAATCCTACTCGAGAGACTGTTGCCATTGCAACCCTTTTTGTTGGAGGGACTGTTCCAGACCTGCTGGCCAGGGTTGTTTCAAAAGTGAGATTCCTTCTGGGCTGACTTTAATTGTTTGCATTTTCTACATAGAAGACTATTCTATAAAAGTTAACTGTTTGCTAGATAGTGCTAGTTCTAGGTATCCCAAGGCCCATCCTAATCTCCATACCAGTTCTTCAAATGAAAAAAAAACACAAAAAGACACTATTTGCCTGCTCACTGTGTGAAAGACTGAGAGAAATTCTGTGCACCTGGCTGAAAATACCTTGTAACTGGCTGCTTTGCACTATATTGGGATCAGAACCTGGGTTAAACAGCAGGACAAGGTAAAAGGTCTGCGCTATATAACCATAATATAAGGAGCCAACGCTTACAGCCTTTTGTTTTCTTTAGAACTTTTTCTCATATTATAAAAATCTATGGGATTGCAGCTTAAGCAAGGCAATTGCACCTACAATGAATCCTTAGCTAAGCAGAAGCATCTTAAATATCTCAAGGCATACTGCAATAGCCCTTTGAAGCCCATCAACACACACCATAAAGAATGACTTTTAACTGGCCCTCATTTGGAGGGATGGTACGACCTTTGGAACCTTAATTCTTCTGTCCCTCTCTCCTCCATAGCTGTCCCTCTTTTTGTTCTGATAGCATATCAGTGTATAGTTTTCTATAAAATGTACTATTTAAACCTGGAGTCTAGTAATGCAAACTAGTCCATACCTAAACTGTAGCTTTAAACACCAAAGATGTTATACTACTTTAAAACTTTCAGTCAACCTTTATAGTAGGGATGAAAAAACACCTGTGGGTTTAACCAATAATTTATTCCAATAATTGTTCATATTTAGCATAAATGGGTGTGGCATGGATGAGCCCTTTGCCTCCATATTATGTGCCTAAATGTGTCCCTCTTTGCACTCTCAGAAAGAGGGAGGTATGCCCAAGTGTGTTTGTAGGGCACAGAGACTTTTTTTTATTTTTGTATTTGTTGAGGGGCTATGGGTTTGGGTCAATGGCATGAGTTTGAGACATTTCTGGGATGATTCAGAGTACACTGACAGGTGCATCTAAACTGCAGTTTTCCCACTTTTGATGGACTTCAAGGAGGGGTCTGCAATCCTATAGACTTATATGGGAATGAAAAACCCTATTGACACAAACAAATGCCTGGCGATACAGACCCTCAGGCTCACAGTTGTTGTGAGTACTCAAACTGTCAATCCCCAATTTGTATTTCTGTGCAGAGTTACCTAGTACATTAGGTCACAATAACGTTACATAGTTTGTCAGGTTGAAAAAAGACACAAGTCCATCTAGTTTAACCAACATTAAAAACTTTCCAAAATAATTTTAGTGTCATAGTAAAAGCTGAATTCCAGGAATTGTTTGATAAATGTGCAGGCTTGCTATCAGTTAAGTCCAAAGAGGTGCATGCCACCTCCTGAACTCATCTGTATTATTTATATCTCACAGGTTAATAGAGCTCCTAAAGAAGACACTCAGGGCTCTGAGATGAGAGAAGCACACAGAGTATCTCTGTCCATGCCTCTCATTTGCAGAAGCCTTTGTATCTTGAATGAGTTTACATAATACCAAGGCTTCTGTGACTGGGGCAGGCATAGAAGCTGCATATCTTCCGGGATCTACATAAACCTGTCAGATGTAAATAGAGATAAGTCCAGGAGGACCTTGCTGGGCTTAACAGTTAGTATGCCTGCATTGTTTACTAGGTAGCTAAATTGCTGAAGCTCAGCTTTAACGATGCTTTTTGTTCTTTATGCAGGGGCCACAGTTGTCAGTGCACATTCCATAGGTTCCCCCATGATTCAGTTTGCCATTTTGGGACCTTCTGTGTGTAGCTACATTTATACCTCAATTTTTGTTATGGATTATGGTTGACAAGTGTTTTAGATGTGGCTCCATTCAACTGTTTGGAAGATACAACATGTAGAATTTTTTTGAATCGCACACTGCACTGAAACGCAAAAATGTAATGAAGCCTTGATCATTAGGAACCTGTATGTCCTATGTATTATTTGGACACTTCAACTCTTTTTTGGGGGGGTTCAGTTTGGTTCCTGAATGTCATGTCACACATCTGGGAACTAATTTACAATATTTATTCTGTATAAATAACAGTTTAGTCATTCTATTGCATGGTAATATTTGAAGTAGACAGAGTATATCCAAAATATCCAGAATGGAAAAAAGTTTTTGGGTAAGAGTTTGAAAGGGTAAGGCTTTGTCAGGTTTTTAGGGCCATGTGAATTTCTTTTGGGGGGAATTATTAAAAATACACCTTAATCGTAATCTATAGCAGCTGTGATTTCTTAGTGTGGCAAAAATTAAAAGTAAACTCCCTTGCTATATGACAAACTGTATGCTGGTTGCATGCTAAATTTTCCCTAGAAATATAATTTCTTGCTTTGCCAAAAGCCTGCACAAAGCAGGATGTCAAATTGCTGCCACCCCCTGCTATAGAAATTACTTTTTGAAAGCTATTTTCAAAGATTTTGCTGCTAAACATACGAACATAGTGCTCTTTTTCTTGTTACACAGAGACTGTACAGGCATTAATATTTAAAGCAATACTCCCCTATTCAGTTCAAGATCGGTTATAGTAACTTCAGTTCAGAAATAAAAGGTGAGAATCTGCAGCAAAAGTGCCTTTAAAGCATTGTTTTCCTCTGGAGGGGATTGTATTTTGCATCAAAACGGGCGTATTACTTAAAAATTATGAACATTTGACAACCCAGTGTGGGTCCTGTGGTGTCAGGATCTAAATTGTTATTTGTAACACATAGAGTCATAGTCAAAACTATTGGCACCCCTGCATTTCTGTCAGATAATTGCACAGAAAATTATTGCAATTACAAATGTTTAGGCATTCTCATGTTTATTTCTTTTGTTTGTAATGGTATGACACAAAGTGGAGAATCAAATGCCAAATCTGACACATTCCGTGCAAAACTCCAAAAATGGACTGGACAAAATGATTGTCACCTTCTCTAAATTGCAAGAAATAATTGCATTCCAAGTTTGTGATGCTCCTGTAATTTGTAATTAAACTCCCCTGTATCAATTAACAGGTGCTGACAATATAGAAATCAGCAGGACAATGACCCAAAGCACACGTCAAAAAGCCTCCAGAAATAGTTTAAGACAAAGCGCTGGAGAGTACTGAACTGGCCAGAGTCCAGATCTAAATCCCATAGAGCACCTGTGGAGAGATCTCAAAACAGCAGTTGGGAAAAGGAACCCTTCCAATCCGAGGGACCTGGAGCAGTTGGCGAAAGAAAAGAGGTCCAAATGTCCACTAGCGAGGTGTAAGAAACTCCTTGATGGGTTACAGGAATCAATTGATTTTAGCTATTTTTTCCAAGGGGCGTGCTACCAAATATTAACTTTATATCATTTTGTCCAGTCCATTTTTGGAGTTTTGTGTGTAATGTGTCAGATTTGGCTTTTTGTTTCTCCACTTTTTTTTGTGTCATACCAATACAAACAAAGGAAATAAACATGAGAATGCCTAAACATTTGTAATTGCAACAATTTTCTGGGCAAAGTGGTGCATTATCTGACAGAAATGCAGGGCTGCCAATATTTTTGGCCATGAATGTATGCCCCCATGTAAAATTAACCAAAGAAATGCTAAATCTTTCTGTAGTTACACTGTTTGCAAATATTTATTTACATCAAAAGAACTCCTTATAATCCTCATTGGTAATTGTATGCCTAGATTTACATTCGACCTATATAGGTCTAAATAGGCTGCAAAAACCTACCAGAACAGCCTACTTTAAAATAATTACTATCCTCTAATCAACCTAACCATTTTGAATCCAGAACTTTTGAAGTTCAATCAGCACATTGAGCCCCGATGAAGCATGAACCTCAGTAACCCCAAAACGTGCTGGCTTGTCTCTTCAGACTTTTATAAGGATATAAATATATTCTGGACTCTCAACCACTGATTTGGCACAATTTCTCTTCCAACACTGCTTGATTTTCACCCACGGCAACTTCTGGAGGCCATTTCATTAGGTCATTCAATGCTACCCAATGTACTATACTCCCCACTGAATGCTCAAAAAGACTCTGGGATCCAGTGCCCATCATTCACACCTACCTAAGAATAGCTGGCTGATGTGGCTGTCAGACAGAGGAGTTGCTATATCTTTCTATAGTTACACTGCTTGCAAATACCTCACATCAATCAAATACTTATAATCATCATTGTTTAATTGGCCAGACTTATATTTAGCCTATGACCTATATTGTTCTTAGATTGTGAATGCCCCTCCACCAAACCACTACCAATGAATACTTGTGAGGACCACACGGTCTCCAGATTAGTGCCACTTTAACAGACTTTGAGTCTTACCTAAAGGGATCATGACACCATAATTAAGTTTATTAAATAATAAAACTTATTAAAACTGTTAACCCGATTTAGTTCATTCTCCCCAGCTTATCCAAATTTTGGGTTGATAATAAGCCATGCAACTGTATATACAGTAAAATCTTTGCTTTATAATTTTGTTTAATTGGATTTAAAACTTAAAGTAAATTGTGGCATACTGTACTTATAAGTTGGTAAAACCGTGATTTGAAAATAAATTAATCTACTTTGCTCCATGCTTAATTAAACTTGCCTAATTCCTAAAACTGTTAATGAGAGCATTGATTAAACAATAAAATTAATACTTACTCCAAGCTCATATGCGGCTGTGATCAGTTCCCCTGTGAAAAAATAAATGTAAAACCAATAATTACCATTAGGGAGTGACCCTCCTCCAAAGTTCCCCAAATTCAAAGGCTTGCACTGGGATTTTGCATTAATTTGACTTGATAAAAATAAATCTAGCGAGATTTAGCAGCATGAAATTTTCTCAGAAATTCCTCCCACTTTCCATTTAGCTGAACAGAGAAGCATTTCATAAATATATCGTGTTGCATTATTATTTCAAGAGAATAAGACTTACAAACAGAAATGTTTCCATATAACAAAAAATGTGCTGTATATATTCACATAAATGCATGCATACAATTATATAAGAGGCAAGCATTCCATGACTTAAAAACATGGTGGACAGTTATGTGGAAAGAGCAGTAACCCACAGCAACAAATCAAAAAAAATGTCATTGTGACTTCAGCAACACCATTGCTATTGGTTAAAGTGTATCATTTATTTTTTTAATTTTTTTTTTTTAAATTTAAAATTTATTTAAAATAAACAGGCTTGCCTTCAGTTCATGCAGGGCACTAAAGTGAATTGGTGGATGGCACTACCATACAATCATGGAATAATAGGGATCTTCACCAGCCCACCTTGGTATAATAATAATAATCTTGCTTTTCACAAGCCTCAAGCATCCTGTTTACAGAATAGTGGTCCTTAGTGATCCTGCAAGGTCCTGAAATGTCTATTCATGATGCCTGTTTCTTTATGTGCATAAAGGACAGGAAGATCACAATATCAAGGTGTGTTGGAGAAGATCCTTATTTTCATAGGGTTAGAGGCCCCTGTTGGGTTTAACTGCTATTAAGGGGTCCATCAGAGATATCTCCTCTCAGGGTTCTTATAGCCACCGCCCACTCTGCTATAAAAAAACAAAAAAAAAAACACAACACGCTGTTAGCAAAAAAGGAAGTGAAGAAAAACCTATTTAATAGAGTACTTGATAGCAGCAAAGCCTAAGAATACTACAAAATACTAAATAAAAAATAAAATAAAAAAATAAAGTGTTGGCTGGACATACAATTTAAGATGGATCTAGCATCTGATGTCATTTTCATATGTTTGCTAAATAATGTGTAACACTTACTGATATTTATGACCGCTCATGGAAATCCCAGTACTCCCGCTAACAATGTCTTCATTTGCTTTTCTCTCCAGAAAGCTGGACATTTGCTCAGGAATCATCCAGGGTCAACATCTACTTTCTGGACTGGGATGATGCCTTATAAATGGCACATTTGTGTAAATACTGGTGCCTATGTTGTTCACAATTATTGGACACAGATCGTCTTCTGTTGCAGCCTCTGGCCTTGTGACTTGCTACAAAGATTGGCCAACTACACAAATTACAACTCAGTTGTAGATGGGTGACTCAATCACTAGCTTTTATATACATTGGGGTTGATTTACTAAAGACAAATAGACTGTGCACTTTGCAAGAGCAGTTGCTCCAGAGCTTAGTAAATGAGCCGATGACCTCCCTCGTCCAATCATGTGCAAGCAAAAATGCTGTTTTTCTTTATTTTCCTTGCACGTGATTGGGCATTCTTTACAAAGTGAAGCTTTACCTCATTTACAAAGCTCTGGAAGAACTGCACTTTGCAAGGTGCACAGTCTATTTGCCTTTAGTAAATCATCCCTAGTATCTCATGAACTTTGTGAGTCTAGAGTTAAGATCTCTCAGTAAATCTGTCTCCTACTCTTACGGAGGTACAGTACCCAAGATACGCCTTTTTCCAAGCATGCTGGACTTTCTAATAAGAAAGCTCAGCACTACCTTTGCCCCTGTTGACTGCTGCTGCAGAATCTGCAAGGGTTTTTCTCTGTAGCTGTGTACATGTTTGTAGATACTCTGCTGCTCAGATATGTATGCTTGTGTTTGGCACATATAGTATTCTCTGTTAGGTTCATCATTCAGAAATATATTATTTAGTTTCTTTGTACTCAGGTAAATATGAAATATTGCATATACTGTACATCTGTTTTTTCACTTGCAACAGTCAGGTGGATAGTGCAAAACAGCCACATCAGCAGGAGGCTTTTACTAGTATCATGTGAATGATGTGCATAAAGAAAGCACAGGTTAATTTAAAAATTGAAATCATATTTTTTTTCTGAGGTGCAGGGGTGCAGCTAATTCTTGTGCATATACAGTATGTCCATCTGCTGGGAAATACATTTTTACAATTCATTTAATATACTGTAGTTATGTTTATTAATTATCTAACAAATTCCAAATTTTGACATCGCCGGGTGGCCCGCCCCTCAGCCATTTAAGAACTGGCAGATGGCAGGAGACTTTGTCAAGGCTTACCAGAATGAATGGCTACCATTATAGTAGCAAAAACACCTACTGTAGGTGAAAAAGAAATCAAAGTGCTCAAGTGACCAGTCACCAATGACAGGTGGACTCACCAGAACAGGCTACTATTACAGCAGCATACAGTATCTCACAAAAGTGAGTACACCCCTGACATTTTTGTAAATGTTTTATTCTATCTTTTCATGTGACAACACTGAAGAAATGACACTTTGCTACAATGTAAAGTAGTGAGTGTACAGCTTGTATAAGGGCCGGTTCACACTTGAAGCAGCGCGACTTGCAGGGCGAAGCAAGTCGCCCTGCTCGAGGCGACCTCAGCGCGGCTTGCAAGAGACTTATATCATAGAAGTCAATGCAAGTCGCGCTGAGGTCGCCCCGGAAATATTGCAGGAACTATTTTTCTAAGTCAGAGCGAAGCGACTCGCTCCTATTAGAACGGTTCCATTGCACAGCATTGAGGCGACTTGTCAGGCAACTCAAGTCACCTAGATGTGAACGGGCCCTTACAGTGTAAATTTACTGCCCCTTCAAAATAACTCAAACACACAGCCATTAATGTCTAAACCACTGGCAACAAAAGTGAGTACACCCCTAAGAGAATCCAAATTGGGCTCAAAGTGTCAATATTTTGTGTGGCCGCCATTATTTTCCAGCACTACCTTAACCCTTTTGGGCATGAAGTTCACCAGAGCTTCACAGGTTGCCACTGGAGTCTTCTTCCACTCCTCCATGACAATGTCACAGAGCTGGTGGATGTTAGAGATCTTGCACTCCTCCACCTTCCGTTAGAGGATGCCCCAAAGATGCTCAATAGGGTTTAGGTCTGGAGACATGATTGGCCAGTCCATCACCTTTACGCTCAGCTTCTTTAGCAAGGCAGTGGTCATCTTGGAGGTGTGTTTGGGGTTGTTATGTTGGAATACTGCACTGCGGCCCAGCCTTCAAAGGGAGGGGATCATGCTCTGCTTCAGTATGTCACAGTACATGTTGGCATTCATGGTTCCCTCAATGAATTGCAGCTCCCCAGTGCCGGCAGCACTCATGCAGACCCAGACCATGACACTCCCACCACCAAGCTTGACTGTCAGCAAGACACACTTGTCTTTCTACTCCTCACCTGGTTGCCTTCACACACGCTTGACACCATCTGAACCAAATAAGTTTATCTTGGACTCATCAGACCACAGGTCACGGTTCCAGTAATACATGTCCTTAGTCTGCTTGTCTTCAGCAAACTGTCTTTAGAAGAAGCTTCCTTCTGGTATGACAGCCATGCAGACCAATTTGATGCAGTGTGCGGCATATGGTCTGAGCACTGACAGGCTGAATCCCCCACCCCTTCAACCTCTGCAGCAATGCTGACAGCACTCATATGTCTATTTCCCAAAGACAACCTCTGGATATGACGCTGAGCACGTGCACTCAACTTTTTTGGTCAACCATGGCGAGGCCTGTTCTCAGTGAAACCTGTCCTGTTAAACCACTGTATGGTCTTGGCCACTGTGCTGCAGCTCAGTTTCAGGGTCTTGGCAATCTTCTTATAGCCAAGGCCATCTATATCTAGAGCAACAATTCTTTTTTTCAGATCCTCAGAGAGTTCTTTGCCATGAGGTTCCATATTGAATTTCCAGTGACCAGTATGAGAGTGAGAGTGAAAAAAACAAATTTAGCACACCTGCTCCCCATTCACACCTGAGACCTTGTAACTCTAACGAGTCACATGACAACAGGGAGGGAAAATGGCTAATTGAGCCCAATTTGGACATTTTCAGGTAGGGGTGTACCCACTTTTTGTTGCCAGCATTTTAGATGGCTGAGTGTTAAGTTATTTTGAGGGGACAGCAAATTTATACCGTTATACAAGCTGTACACTCACTACTTTACATTGTAGCAAAGTGTAATTTCTTCAGTGTAGTCACATGAAAAGATAGAATAAAATATTTACAAAAATGTGAGGGGTGTACTCACTTTTGTAAGATACTGTATACACTTGGTTATGTATGGAGTCCAACAGGGATCAGTGTGGTGATTCACTTGCAATGGTACTTCCTAGTGCACTCCGGCTGAGGATAAATAATGCTCACCAAGAGCCCAAAAAAGTTCCTCGTTGTGTAGTAGGTTTATTGTCACAATAAGTAAAGTTACATAAAAACAAAGCAAAAATCCAAATAACTCACATCCAGCATGGCAGCAGGCGTCAGGGCCATCTTTAAGGCAGGGCAAAAGGGGCAGCTGCCCTGGGCCCTGTCATTGTGTGCCCAAAGCAGCTGCCTCATACTTGCCAACTATCCTGGTTTAAATTCCCTTGTCCCTTGAGGGTTAGTCCCATGCTGTGTCCCGATATCTAAGTGTGAAGCACTGCTACTAATGCTACCCAGCTCTGCCGTATTGTTATGTACAGATGACTCACCTACAGACCCTGTGTTTTCACATAAATATCCGGCATTGATATGTAAATTGTGGCGGCATTCATATGTAAATAGTGGTGGCCGGCAGCATTCATATGTAAATAGAGGTGACATTCATATGTACATCATGCCCGCCTGAGGTCATATCCACCATCACCTATACTGAATGCTGCCCACTGGGGAGACAAAGGGGCATGCTTGAAAGTCCTGTCTGCAACTGTGGTCACTAAGCCTAACATCAGCCTGTTCTGCAAAGGTAAGCAAATTGGTGGGGGGAAGGTAGTGTGGGGTGTGCAGAGGTAGGCAGAGAATTACAGTTTGGGGTGCACATGTGAGCAAGAAGGGGATGTATAGAGGTAAGGAAGGTGGGTGTAAAGATGAGCAGAGGAGGCAGGTAGAGTTAAAAGGGGGGGGAGGTTGGAGTGGAGAGGATAGGGGAGGTTTGGGGTGCAGAGGTTAGCAGGGGTTTTAGGAGGCAAAGGTGTACTGACAGGGTGGATAAAGATGTAGGTTGCGTGTAGGGCAACCCATTCATTTAAATGAGCTGCTCTATGTGCTAGAAATGCGGAACAAAAGTCTCTAATCATTCTTCAAAATCACACGGTGCCACAGCACATGTCAGCAGATGTGTGAGGGTGCCATTAACAATTGATGGCACTGCTGTGTATCTGCTAAAGGGCAGCACATTTCTGTGGTGTCAGAAATGCAACTTTGCTTTCCCCAGTCCATGGTGTGCAGGCAGCACGGAGATGACGTGCTATAACCTCTAGCAACCAATCAGTGAGCAGTATTCATGTACAGTAATCTCTAGCAACCAATCCACAAGCAGAAATCATGTGCTGTAACCTATAGCAACTAATCAGTGGGCCGTAATGTGTGCTGTAACCTAACCTCTAGCAACCAGTCAGTAAGCGGTAATGATATGCTGTAACCTCTGGTAACCTATCGCAATCGATGCCTGATCTTATTCTGAGAACTGATTTTGAGTCTAGCTGCTATTGTGTCTCAGAGCAGGTGGAGAGTGAAATTGCATGGGGGGGGGGGGGGGGGGCT
>BLSH010340189.1:1704116-1717567 GCA_018402905.1 Glandirana rugosa
TCAAAGAAGACGATCCGCGACCAGATTCCGATTCAGTATAGAGCTGGGTGGGGAGTCTTGCGACATCACAACTCCACCCACCGAGCTCCAGCAAAGAGAGACACCCACTGATTCCAGTGTTTTGCAAGGCTGCTTTTGCTGAAAAGGGGTGACATTTGCAAGGTAAGGATACATGCAGGAGGCTTGCATGTATATATACATTAATACTGTGCCATTAGTTTATACTGGGCGAGTGGGGGGTTTGCATCCACTTTAAGTGGTTAAGCTTTGACAAAAAAAAACAAATGGGAAGCTGATTGGTTTCTATGCAGAGCTGCACCAGATTTTGCACTCTCCTGTTTTAGTAAACCAACCCCAATGTCTCTTCTGCAAAGACCCTTCCTGCTTGCAGTCTTCTTTGCAATGCACAAAGTACAAGCACAGTGCAGATTACACGCTGGCACACAGGTGTACTGGTGTGTGACGATGGTCATGCCATCCCGGCCAGTCAACAAGGTCTTAGCCTTAGACCAGCGCCTAGCAGAAGAAACTTTTGAGGCCCTGTTGAAGAAAAGATAAGTTTAGCTCCATTTTAATTTGTTTTCTCAGCAGCTTAGCTAATCCTGCTACCCCCTTCAGCAGTACCTTGGCAGTTCAAATCACTTAGTTCCCTCTCCTAGAAGCGAATAAACCTTTCAGCTCACTCGGTTTTTCCTCCTAGCAGTTAAAGCTATTGCAAAGTTATCAATTTTTTTACATAGCAAACATGTTATAGTTACCCGCTTTGGTCAATTATTGTGCCCACTGCCCAGAGCAGCCCTGGACTTTCTCTTCTGGGGTTCCCCACCAGCGCCGTCTGCTCCTCCTCTTCTCAGTCTGCCCCCATAGCAAAGAGCTTGCTATGGGGGCAGACATACGGGCTCGATCCTGAGCTGGGCTGAGTGGATCTATTAGACCCCTTTCACACTGAGGCAGTTTTCAGGCGCTTTAGAGCGACAAATAGCGCCTGTAAAGCCCCTGAAAACTGCCTCCCATGCCTTCCGAGTGTGAATGCCTGAGTGCTTTCTTATTGGAGCAGTGCACTTGCAGGACGTTAGGAAAAGTCCTGCAAGCAGCACCTTTGGGGCGGATTGTATACACCAATCCCAAACTGCCCCTTCCCATTGGAATGAATGGGTAGCACTTCCAAAGAGCCTGAAAAGCGCTTCGGAAGCTCCGAAACACTGGAGTTTTTAACCCCTTCTTTGGGGCTAAAAGCTCCCCGCTAGCAGCCGAAAACAGCAGTAAAGTGCCGCTAAAACAAGCAGCGCTTTACCACTTATGCGACCTCGGCCCCAGTGTTAAGTGGGTCTTAACACACACAAAGCGATTCGGCCCAGCCCCCCGCTCCCTCCTCAGAGGATTTGATTGAGAGCAGCAGGAGCCTAATGGCCCATACACATGATCCGAAAATCGGACGAAAAATACTGCATACGATGCGATCGTACGATAATCGAATCGTTAGTACACAGATTACGAGAGCCGATCATGACAGTTCATCAGATAATATTCGATCGGACAAGCATGAAAATTTTGATCGCATGGTGCCCGATCGTACGATTTTCGTTTAATCAGTACAGTTGTCGTCCGACAATACAATACAATTGCACTACAACAAATGACATCACTTCCGATTTTTTATTCTGTCCTACGAGAATATTCGTGACTTTAGTACACTCTTCCGATTCGATCTGAGATTAGCATGCAAAAAAAAAAATGGACGATCTGTCGTCTGATTTTCGGATCGTGTGTACGGGGCATTAGGCTTGCAATATCGAGCACAGCGATTGATCGAGATCGGCCTGAGGTAAGTATTAGGGGTGGCTGAGCTGACCATTGAAGGTTTTTTACCTTAATGTGGTTGTAAACCCTTACATATACCCTTAATGCAGTATTAAACCCGAAACCAAAAATGTAATATATTGCAGCTTACCAATCCTTAGATGTGGTGGCTGTATTAGTTTTCTTTTTTCCCTCTGTTTTCACCTGCTGATCTAACCAGTAACGCACCTCCTGTATTAGAGTGCCCCCGCACTGGAAGAAGTAGCAGAGGGGGCACCTTTGGACAGCAGCATTGGCTGTCTGGGGGGAGGGGAGTGTTAGATGTACTAGCAGATTTAAATACAGTAACAAATTTAAGCCAAACTCCAGCTAAACTTTTAGGCCTCTTGCACATGATACTCCTGTTTGAGCACCTACTTTTCAGACTTTTTCTTTTTGTGTATTAGGACATTATGTAATGCGCGATAGTGGACAGGCGATATTTGTTGCCTCGCATGCGTTCACTTGGAGTGGACTAATGAGAGTCCGACCCGGATTTTGCCAGCCACCATGGCAGAGCTGGTTCCGCCCCGGAGTTTCTGATCCACTCAAATCCCTCTTCAGCGGCATCTCAATGATGCTCTGGCCTGGGACTCAGTAGAACTACACTGAGAGAGCTACACCTTGAGACTTGGTTGCTCTAAGGACTGCAAGAGAAAAGGTTTGCATTTGTTTTGTTTGGAGGTGTCAGAGACAAGCGCGACATTTTATAGAGAGGTATCCTGCTCTGTATTAGTTTAGCTCCGGACGGCAAGGTTTTGTTTTATTTTGTTTGTTTTATTACTTGTAACCTTTTACCAAATAAAACTGGCAACCCGCCAAATTTTAAGAAAGTTTTCGTTCAAGCTGCCTTCTTCCCAGGAAAAGTGATCCACACAAGCTAATCTCCCACACGTGGTGAATTCAGCGGACTACTTTCCAAAATGGAGAAAATGTTGAAGGCCATGCTGCAAGCCAATGCAGCTCAACGCGAAACCAACCGTCAGGTCGCAAAGGCCGCTGCAGCTCAGCGGGAGGAGAGTTGCCAGGCTATCGCAGCACAACAGGCAGCTCAGCAGGAGGCAACTTGGCAGGCCTTTGTAGCTCAGCAGGAAACCAACCTCCAGGTCACACATGCCGCTGCAGCTCAGCGGGAGGAGACTTGCCAGGCTATAGCAGCACAACAGGCAGCTCAGCAGGAGGCAAGTTACTAGGCTATCGCAGCACAACTGCGGAGGAACCGACAGTTTGCGGAAGCCCTGCTAGAGTTAAAGAAGGGGCCCGCACCTCCTGTGGCAGTGGAAACAAAATTGGTATGCGCCTCTTACCACCTGCAGAAAAATTACACCTGAGGATGATGTGGAGGCATACCTCACGATTTTTGAATGAGCCGCTCTTCGCGAAGGATGGCCAAAAGAACAATGGTCGGGACTGTTAACACCTTTTCTGACAGGTGAGCCCCAAAAGGCCTATTTTGATTTGGAACCCGATAAGGCCCAGGACTATGAGTCGCTAAAAACTGAGATACTCGCATGCCTGGGTGTGACCATGGCAGTCCGGGCTCAACGGATGCATCAGTGGACCTACCGCATGGACCAGCAACCCCACTCCCAAATGTTTGACCTGATCCATCTCACAAGGAAGTGGTTAAAGCCAGAGACTTTGCCAGGCCCTCAGATCGTGTAGCGTGTGGTCATGGACCGGTATCTGCATGCGCTCCCTGCGACTTTGAGGAAGTGGGTCAGCCATGGAGACCCCAAAACGGCAAACCAACTGGTGGACCTCATGGAGAGATACAATGCTGCTGAGGACTTGTGGTACCCGTCTGCGCCCCACTCCAATGTATCTAGGGGTGAAAGATCGCCCGGCGGACCCGGTAAGACTGTTGCAGGGTTCAAGGGTGTGGGGAAGTTTGTTAAGACTGCTACAGCTAAAAAGACTATGGGCCCTGGACCTGGAGACTGGCCAAAGAAGCCAGGAAGCTCTTGGGGACCCTGGAGAGGACTGGGTGTAGAGCACATCCAGTGCTACCGAAGTCATGCATTGGGACATATTGCTGCCAATTGTCCTTTAAATGATGAACCAATGCAGTGTGATAATGTTTATATGAAAAGACCCAGGTCTCTTTTTGCACAGGTCGCATACACTGCATCACGTCAGGGTCCTATGGAAAAACAAATGTGTGTGATTTCTGTTGATGAGAAACCAGTCACTGCACGGCTTGATTCCGGTAGTGTTGTGGCTTTAGTCAACAGCAAGTGTGTGAACCCTGCAAAGTTACACCCTAGCACAATTGGGGTCATTTGCACCCATGGGGACACTTGCCCACTACCAGACTGCGGTGGTTGAGATTGTCACCCCTTGGGGCAGCGTGACACATTCAGTGGGGGTGGTGACTTCCCTGCATCATGAGGTCCTGGTGGGGAGGGATTTTCCCCACTTTTGGAGGTTATGGGAAGACACAGAGAGTCTGGAGGCTAGAGCTCCCCCTGCTGGGGAAGCACAGGAACTCTCACCAGAACCTTTTTGCCAAATGGAAGAGAAGACGGTTGGCAGGACCGAGGAAGGAGGAGACACTCTTCCTTTTCCTGTAATGTATCAGGTGGTAAAACATGGTGAGGACGAGGTAGAACAGCTGGTGGTTCCCAAACCAAAAGATGGTGCTCGACTTGGCCCATGGTCACATAATGAGGGGACATCTGGGTATGGAGAAGAATAACCCAGAGATTCTTCTGGCCTGGGCTGTATGCAGATGTTAGAGAGTACTGTTAGTCATGCCCGAGTGTCAAATGTCTGCACCGTCACCCCATTTCCGCAGTCCGCTTGTCCCACTACAATAATTGAAGTGCTGTTTGAGAGAATTAGCATGGATCGGTGGGGCCAGTAGTAAAGTCTGCCTGGGTCCACCAACACATTCTGGTAATACTGGACTACGCGACACGTTACCCTGAAGCCATACCCTTGCGGAATACCTAAGACGATCACCAAGGAATTGGTCCAGGTGTTTAGTCGCGTAGGGTTCCCAAAAGAGATCTTAATGGACCAAGGCACCCCGTTTAAGTCCAGGTTACTAAGGAACTGTGTAAGTTGTACAAAATCTCCCATCTCCGTACCTCTGTCTACCACCCCCAAACGGATGGACTTGTGGAGAGATTTAATAAAACCCTCAAAAGTATGTTGAAAAAGGTGTTCGACAAAGATGGGAGAAATTGAGATTTTATGCTACCATATCTCATGTTTTCCAAATGAAAGGTTCCGCAGGCGTCTACGAGTTATTCCCGTTTGAACTCTTGTATGGTAGACATCCCCGGGGACTGCTAGATGTCGCCAAAGAAACGTGGGAAGCAGAGGCCATCCCGTATAGAAGTGTCAATGATCATGTCTCCTTGATGCAGGATTGAATTGCAGCTGTCCTGTCCCTTGTACGCGAACATATGTAGCAAGCCCAGGAAGCTCAGGGGAGCGTTTATAATCGGGATGCCAAATCCCGAACTTTAAACTCCAGGGATAGAGTGCTGGAGCTAGTCCCCACTGAGGAAAGTAAAGTCCTGGCCAAGTGGCAGGGTCCCTTTGAGGTTAGGGAAAAAAGTAGGGGAGGTAAACTACAAAGTTTACCAGCCAGGGAAGAGAAAACCAGAGCAAATTTACCATGTTAACCTCTTAAAACCATGGAAGGACAGAGAGAGTTTACTGACCGTCTCCTCTCCTCAAAAGGACAGGGTACCAATGACCCCTGACGTCCCCATAACCAAGTCCTTGTCTGTAACACAACAAAATGACGTTAAGGAATTTGTGAGTAAAAACAGACTTTTTCTCCCTTTTACCCAGACTGACCTCAGTGATCCAGCATGACATAATCACGGAACCAGGTGTTTGCATGAATGTGAAGCCCTATAGAATCCCTGAAGCTAGACGAGGGGCCGTGGCAAAGAAAATCAAAACCATATTAGAATTGGACGTGATAGAGGAGTCCCACAGTGACTGGTCGAGCCCCATAGTACTGGTCCCAAAGCCCGATGGCACTATAAGGTTTTGTAATGACTTTAGAAAGGTAAATAGCGTGACCAAGTTTGATGCATACCCGATGCCTCGCGTTGACAAACTTATAGACCGATTGGGAAGTGCTGGTACATAACAACCCTAGACCTAACCAAAGGAAATTGGCAGATACCCCGAGACAGCAAAAGAGAAGACAGTGCCAGTGCATCATTCCAAAGAATGATGGATAAAACCCTAAGACCGCACCGCTCCTACGCAACTGCCTACTTGGATGATGTGATCATCCACAGCCCAGATTGGAAATCGCATCTACCCCGAGTGCAAGTGGTTATAGATTCCCTTAGTAAAGCGGGTCTCACAACCAACCCAAAAAAGTGTGCCATCGGTCTAGAGGAGGCCAAATAGAAACATAGAAAAGTGACGGCAGAAAAAGACTGGAGTAGTCCATCGAGTCTGTCCCTTTTTATTTATTTATTTTTTTTTTTTTACATTAACCTTGTTGTCTGACTATAGATTTATGTTTATCCCAAGCATGTTTGAAGCCATTTACTGTTGACTGTCTCACAACCTCTGTTGGTAGTTTATTCCAATCATCAACCACCCTTTCAGTAAAATAATACTTTCTAAGATTAGTTTTGAACTTCCCTCCAGTTAGTTTGAGGTCATGTCCCCGTGTTCTTGATTTTGGTTCCATATTGAAAAGACTGCCCTCCTGAACCTTATTCACCCCCTTGATGTATTTAAAGGTTTCAACCATGTCTCCCCTCTCCCTTCTTTCCTCCAGACTGTACATATTAAGTTCCTGAAGTCGCTCTTGATATGTTTTATCCCCCAGACCTTTCACAATTTTTGTTACCCGTCTCTGAACTCGTTCTATCTTATCAATATCTTTTTGTAAGTGTGGTCCCCAGAACTGGACACAGTATTCTAAGTGAGGTCTCACTAAAGATCTATATAGAGGAATCAGAACCTCCTTCCTCCTGCTGGGGATCCCTCTACTTGGCCACATTATCGGTAGGGGACTCGTTAAACCACAAACTGGAGGCAATCCAAAAATGGCCCCAACCTCTAACTAAAAAGCAGGTACGAGCATTTCTGAGGATCACGGGGTATTATAGGTGCTTCATACCCAACTCTACCACCATTGCTGTCCCACTGACGGACCTGACAAAGGGTAGGGGGACAGTCATGGTGAAGTGGAACCCCAAAGCCGAAAAGGCATTTCAGAAGTTGAAACAAGCCCTATGTGTACAACCGATGCTGGTGACCCCAGACTTCGCCAATGACTTTGTGGTGCAGACCAACACCTCTGATGTGGGTCTAGGGGCTGTACTGTCCCAGATCAGGGACAGGGAGGAGCAACTGGTTGTATACCTAAGCCGGAAACTAAACCGGCATGAGAAGAATTATGCCATAGTAATGTCTCGCTATTAAATGGGCCTTGGAAGCCCTAAGGTATTATTTATTGGGCAGGCCATTTAGACTGGTCACCGACCATGCCCCCCTGAAGTGGATGTGTGACAACAGGGAAAAAAATAGTTGGGTGACCAGGTGGTTTTTGGCCCTACAAGTTTACAGTGGAACATACAGCGGGAAAGCTGCAAAATAATGTGGATGACCTTTCCCGGGTCCATTGTATGGGAGTGACAGTTGCTCAGCCACAGGGGCTTGAGCAGAGGGGGGATATGTGACATTATGCGGGGCGTGATAGTGGGCAGGCGATATTTGTCGCCTCGCATGTGTTCACTTGTGAGAGTCCGATCCGGGTTTTGCCAGCCACTGTGGCAGAGCTGGTTCCGGCCCGGAGTTTCTGGTTCACCCAAATCCCTCTTCAGCGGCATTAAATGACAAGGATGAGATCTCAGTGGTGGCCTGGGACTGTAGAACTACACTGAGAGAGCTACACCTTGAGACTTGGTTGCTCTAAGGACTGCAAAAGAAAAGGTTTGCATTTGTTTTGTTTGGAGGTGTCAGGCTGACATCGTATACAGAGGTATCCTGCTCTGTAGTAGTTTAGCGCCAGACGGCAAGGTTATGTTTTATTATTTTGTTTGTTTTATTACTTGCAACCTTTTACCAAATAAAACTGGCAACCCGCCAGATTTTAAGAAAGTTTTCCTTCAATCTGCCTTGTTCCTAGGAAAGCTAATCTCCCACAGTATGTATTTGAATGTAGTTAGGCTCATTTTAGCGCAAAAAACGTATTCTTGCGTTCTTGTTCTGCACAATATGTAAATGGGCATTCACGCGTATTTGCGCACATGAGGCGTAAATTACTGACCAAAAAATCTGCTTTTTCGATTTTTTTTTTCTTACTAAAGAATGCACAGCACTTGTTTACTCGTTTGTGTGCACATTACAATTAATGGGCTGTATTTTAGCTCAGTAAAAAAAAAAAAAAAAAAACCTGTACTGAACTTTTTTAAGCTGCAGTGTGCAAGAGGCCTTATAAATCAGTTACAGCAAACAGTTTTTTTTCTTTTTTGGGATAAAGGTTTTACACAAATAAAAGCTGATCATTTTAAGCACCATTGCCAATGTTAAATGGTTTGCCTCATCTCAGCAATTGCAAGTTGCATTACCAGTCACTTGCATTACCATTTGTTTGCAACTGCGTATTTGAACATACAGCAACCTACAATAAAAAATGCTTGCTTTGCCATGCGTTTCAAAAATGGTGCAGCAATGTATGTCACGTCAATGTTACCATTTAGGCTGTGTTCTCATTTACAATTTCCACACACACACACAGCAATGTACTCTGTCACGCGTTTCGAAAACAAATGGTAACGTGCGTCACATTTGCGTTTCCATATCTTCACATCTGCGCATTTCCAAACACACAATTAACAAGAAAACACATGGCGCTTGCGTTACCATTCCTTTGCATCTGCGTGTTTCCAAATGCACACCATGCCCCGCTTTTTAAAAACACGTGGCAACGCATGTCGCACTTGCATTACCATTCATTCGCATCTACATGTTTCCGAATGCACAGCAACCTGCAAGAAAATGTATGCTTTTCAATGCATTTAGAAGATGGCGGCAATGCGCAGTGCACTTGCATTACCATTCGTTCGCATCTGCGCATTTCCAAAGGCACAGCAAGCCACAAGAAATGTGCGTCACGCTTGCATTACCATTCAGGCTGCATGTGCATCTGCGCATTTCCAAACAAGCAGCAACCCACACAGAAAACATGTGCTTTGCTGTGCATTTCGAAAAAACGCGTGCATTTTCCGTGCATGTTCTAGCTCTACGCTGGGGCATTTATCACATGTAGGGCAGCCCATTGAAGTACACATTTACTCTTGAAAATTGCGCAAGAAACCACAAGTGGGAACATGCGTTTTCACTACACTGAAGTGTGAATTGAATGTACTTGGAAAGAAGTTTTTAGACAGCAAGCATAACCAGGGAGGAGAGGGGAGGGTTAAAAACACTGATCCATCAAAGTTGCACAGTAAAATAGTGGCACTGGAAGTCACGTGACTTTTATGTGGTGCTAGTGTGTATCAAGGCAGTCTATTCAATCCCTCCCAGAATCAACAAAACGATCTCTCCTAGCAGGCTGTGTATGTGTGTATATGAAAGGCTTTTCTTTAATGCTGTGATCTGTGAGGGAGGTTTGTACTCTTTCTGTAGGTGTGACTGGGCACTGAATGCCAA
Source organism: Glandirana rugosa (assembly GCA_018402905.1). NCBI lineage: Eukaryota > Metazoa > Chordata > Amphibia > Anura > Ranidae > Glandirana > Glandirana rugosa. The sequence goes on from BLSH010340189.1 coordinate 1,713,603, forward strand.
TTCCCCACCATCAGAGCTGTGAAGGTAGTTACATAATTTATAGAAGGAAGTGCTTGTGGAAGCGACACAGTCTATAGCAGGCTATACAGAGTGTCGCATGATACAAAGCCACAACTATTCCCAGAATATCAGAGGAACAAGTAGTACACCACTCAAGGTAATTTCCACCGCCACTGCACATGTAGGGGGTGCTGGCCCTGCACGTTATAGAAGATCTGATGTGAAGAAATGTCTGGAAGGCCGCACTCTAATAAAATCACCTTTATTGATCTATTTATTGCTACACAGCAAGCAAGGAAAAAACACAGCAGTTAACGCATTTCACACCATTCTTGGTGCTTAATCATAGATGATGATTAAGCATCAAGAATGGTGTGAAACACGTTATCTGTACAGCATGCTGTGTTTTTCTCTTTCTTGCTGTGTAGACTGTCATTGTATGTTTTTTCATAGATCAATAAAGATGATCCATGGCCAGAGATTGAAATGAGCTGGATGGTGGTGAGCCGAACCTGATGATAAAGGAGCAAGCCTCCTGTCAGCCGGTAAAAACCCAGAAATCCAGCCTGCTCCAAGGATCGGGGCCACGGCAATGGTGGACTGCACGTGCCAGCAGATGAGCCCCACTAGGATCTGGAGCAACAGAGGCAGCGAAGGGCCCACCAGCCACAACAACCAGGCGGGGGAGACTGGGGTCTGATCCTTGAATCACAGAGAATGCATCTCAGACCGCGGCTCCTGTATGTCCTCAATCCACTGTGCGGACCCAGTGTGAGGAATCAGTGAGTGAGTAGGCTTACGCGTTTCAGGGCACTGCCCCTTTGTCAACATCATCAGATGCCCTTGCTCCTTTACCATCAAGTCTGGCTGACCACCATCCAGCTAATTGCAATCTCTGGCCAGGGTTGTTGCTGCCTGTGACTCTTTCCTCACCACCCCAGCTGTGTTATAAGACCTTTGTGTATGTGCAGCATTTGCTATTTTAATAAACGTTACTTATTTTGATCCAGCAAATTGTTTATCGTTTGTAGTTATAGGTTTGGGTGGTTGCTCCTTTTTTATAAAGTTGGTTGATTTGGGTGTGGGGATGCCTTTACTGCCGTTGTGCTCTTACTGGGCATCCCTGTGCCCTTAAGGGGGGGTGGGCTCCCTCCAAGCACACCTGCCCTTAATCAATCCACTGCTATATGTGCTATGGAGGCTCTGAAAATTATAGAGTTAGGACTGCAGTATACAGAGGAGCCTTGACGTGGGCACTGCAACTTATGCATATATTTGCAAATGTGTGCCAACAAAACCCCCTGTTCTTAACATAAATTGTTAGACAGAGCCAATTTGGTTGTTTTGCAGGTTATGCAGGCTGGCAGGCAAGTGTGCTGGAAATCTTTTGTTTGTTTGAGATGTGTGTTTGCTTTCCACGTGTACCTTACTGCAAAGGCTAGTTCTAGGTTGGGGTGGTTGCCACTTTTTTTTTATACAATTACCCCTAAACCTAAGCTTTATCGCTATGCATAATAGTCATAATCAAAATGTTAATAGATTAGGAAAATTAGTATATTACAGGCCAGCTAGCCTAACATCAATAGTATGCAAGCTCTTGGAGGGAATGATAAGGAACTATATACAAGATTTTAGTAATGAAAACGGCATCATTAGTAGGAAAGTGGTGTCCCCCAAGGATCTGTCCTTGGACCAATCCTGTTAAATTTATTCATAAACGATCCAGAGGATGGGATAAACAGCTCAATCTCAGTATTTGTGGACGATACAAAGCTAAGCAGGACAATAACTTCTACGCAGGATGTGTAAACCTTACAAAAAGACCTAAACAAAATAATGGGGTGGGCAACTACATGGCAAGTGAGGTTTAAAGAAGAAGTTCAGCCAAAGCTTATTTGGCTGAACTTCTCCTATGGATCACAGGAGTGCAGTTAGTTTTGCACTCCTGTGACCCATTTTCACCAGAGAGCAGGTTGAAGTCTGCTCTCTGCTGATGTCACTGCTGTCAGTCCAGGCACTGTGCCATCCTGACGACGGAGTCTGGATCCGCCAGGTGCCTGGACTGACACCCGGCTTAGCCTCTCAGTCTGAAAAGGCTGCCCCCCCCCCCAGCCTATCACTCCAATGAGCGAGGAGGGAGCAGAGCAGAGAGCGGTGACCGACAGTCTACAGCTCTCTGCTCAGGGAGCACTGAAAACCGAGCAATCAACAGTGTTCAATCACTCAGTTCTCAGTGCAGAGGTTCCAGGGGACAGATGCAGCATCGGACCAATGTTTATCCACCAAGTCAACTGTAGTGGGTGCCCTGCTCTGTCACCCGCGACCTGGCCAAGCTGGCCAGGGTTTTTCTGAGAGGGAGAGAATACCTGTCAGTCTGCAGTGGATTTCTCCTCCTCCCTTTTTTCTCCTCAGACACACAGGGCTGCTCACTCTGCATGCTCCCCTGTGTTCCTATTGGCAGGAGTAGGAGAACCAATTACAGGAACAATTACAGGAGCCAATGAGAAGGACCTTAGCAAGCAGGAGCAACAGCAAAGGATTCTGGGATATGTAGTCCGCATCTAAAAACGGCCCCATAGCTTTCTATGGATAAAAAACTACAAGAGCCGGCCTGCTCTGGGGAAAGAGCAACAAAAAGACCCCATCTTGATTTCCTGAGTGAATTCAGTCACCATAAGGCAGGGGAAAAGACTGGAGTTAGGGGAGAGGTGCTGCCTCCCAGGTCAATCCACCGCATTCTTTCAGGCATCCACAGCCGGCCGGGGTCAACCAGCCTGTGAGAGGGGATCCCAGGTACATATCCAGATGCACCTGCATCGACTGTGTGAGTTGACCAGTCGGGTCACTAGAAGAGCCTGCCTGTTCCAGGACGTTCATTTGGGCCTTGACTGCAAGATTGGGTGAGAGGGCATTTGCCCATTTGCAGGAAACAAGGGCACTGCACACAGAGTTGTATGGACACGGTTTACAGACATCATTGCTCTTAGTCACCTTGCTAACATTTGTAGTGCCACAGGACATAAGGCCATATAGATACAGAGACACTGTATACAGACACCATTGTCCTTTCACCCTGCTGATGAAGATCTTGAATTATTTACTTGATAATCCGGGCCAGTTGTGTTGTTTGGCCCTGCTATTCAGGAGTTTAAGTGCACCAACGAAAGCGGCTAGCTGAAGATCCAAGGCCTCATCTTCCTTCCAGAGACTGAAGTTACTGGTGCCATACAGGCACGCACACACATGTTCAGGGCTCTGTATATGTAGTGTGACCAGTGTGTGTAATTGAGCCTGTGGTGTCAGGGGATAGAAGAGAGAGGACTGACATAAGAGAAGGTAATTTCTCTGCTCTGCTCCTGCCTGGACTCATGGAGCCAATTTAAGTAGAGGTAACTAGAGTTGAGCGAACCCGGACTGTAAAGTTCGGGTCCGTACCGAACTTTGGGGTGTCCGGGACCCGGACCCGAACCCGGACTTTTCAAAAAAAGTCCGGGTTCGGGTCCGGGGTTCTGGTAATTTTAATGAAAATTCTTAAAAATGCTGTAAAAAAGTCCAGGAAGGTCCTAGAGGTCTGCAAAAGGAAGGAAAATGGGGGTAAGGGTGGGACAAGTGCCCTACAAAGAAATGGGGACAGGGAAATAACTTTAAATATTTTAAAAAAAATAAAAACATAAAAAAGCAAAAATGGAGGTGAATGGGGATCATCTTCAAACTGGGTCTGAAAAGTATTAATTAACAGTAGAGGCCATAGAACTGTTCTGAAATCATCTTCAAACTGTGTCAAAAAAGTATACATAAGCCGGGAGAACCCATATCACTGTTCTGCAAAATGTGTGTGTCACTTTAAATGAAACCGGGAATAAGTGCACATCTGTTCTGCAAACAGAACATCTGTTCTTCACACAGAACATCTGTTCTTCACACATCTGTTTAGTCTGTGTCACTTTTATTATAGCCGCTAATAA
>BLSH010340189.1:1718437-1744801 GCA_018402905.1 Glandirana rugosa
TTACTTTTTCGGGGTCCGGGACAAAGTTCGGGTTCTCTCCGGACCCGAACCCGGACTTTGTCCCGAAGTTCGGCCGAACCAGCAGAACCCGGACTTCTAGAAGTTCGCTCATCTCTAGAGGTAACCAATCCTATATAAAGTGTCATATTGTGATTTGCCATTTAAGTGTGCCTCTGCTCTTGGGGTTATTCTCAGGTTTGGAATCCCTTGAAAGTAGCCTGAATATAGTATTGAGCTATATTGCTCTTGGTCTCAGTTATTGCTCTCCAATTGCATTACTTGAATATATACTGTTATTTTCGGTTACCCTTTTCCACAGAAATATTGCAGTAAAGATAATCTCTGTGTTTTATCATAACATGTGTGGTTTCATTGGTCCTTGCGCTTACACTATTGCCAGGTGTGCCAGAGGGGCTGAGGCTGTTCTTGGGTTGAGAGGCAGAGTACGGGACTGATTATACTTAAGCGGCTCCTGCAGGGGGGTAGTACTACAGAAGTATGACAGTTGTATGGTTGAAATCGCATTGGATTCCCACAGAAAAAGGTGCAGGGACTTTTTATTCCCTGCACTGGAATCGGATCGCATGGGTGTTCTTACCCATGCGATCTGATTCCTGTCCGAATCCACAGTTCGCACTGCGATCTGTAAACAGATCTAGGGGTGTCATTAATGATGTATTCACACCCGCAGCGGTTCACAGAAAACAGTGAACTGCCTGCGGGAGAGATGTGATGCGGGAACTGGCACTGAAATTGCGTTGGTTCCCGCATCGCACATATGTGAACCTAGTTTTAATGTTGAAAAATCAAATGTAATTGCATCTGGGTGCCAAAAATACGAACAAAAGTTACGCGCTAGGGGGAGAACCTCTGGGGGAATCTAGGATGGAAAAGGTCCTAGAAGAGGACAAGCTCAGCAATGGCATGCAATGCCAGGCTGCTGCAAGGAAAGCCAGCAGAATACTGGAATACATTAAAAAGGAGATTCATTCCAGAGATAAAACAATAATTCTCCCAGTCTACAAGACTCTGATCTGGCCACATCTTGAGTATACCGTCCAGTTCTGGTCACCAGTCCTCAGGAAGGATGTGCTGTAACTGGATAGAGTCCAGAGAAGGGCAACAAAGCTAATAAAGGGACTGGAGGGCTATGAGGACTACAAGCATTGAACTTATTCTCTCTGGAGAAGAGACGCTTGAGAGAGGATATGATATCAATGTACAAATACTGTACTGGTGACCCTAGCATGGGAAGAAAACTTTTCAGTGAAGGGGAATTTAAAAAGACATGCGGCCATTCACTAAAATTGGAAGAGAAGTAGTTTAACCTTAAACTGTATAGAGGGTTCTTTACTGTCAAAGCGGTAAGGATGTGGAATTCTCTTCTTCAAGCAGTGGTGTCAGCAGGGAGCGCCGATAGTTTAAAAAACTATTAGATGGGCACCTTAACGACCACAACATACAGGGGTATACAATATAATATTGACATAAACACACACATACATAGAAATCATAGGTTGAACTGGATGGACTGGTGTCTTTCTTTAGCCTCGCCAACTATGAAATGTTCAAAACAAAAGTAATATTTCATGCGCCTTCAGCTCCCTTCTGAAAAAAAAAAAAAAAAAGACAAAAGTTTTGGTACTAACATTCTCTTTTACAGATGTATTCTTATGGAGTACCATCACCATGACTATTTGGCATGGCCAGCCAAAGCTGGTCTAATCCTGTTTATAAAGTTCACTAAATTTTAAATCCATCCATAGGTAATAGTGGATGGTCAGAAGACACAAACGCACATGCATTGCAGCACATCACTATGAATAGTAAAGCATATACCATGCGGTGTTGCATCGGAACAAATGCTGTATATCCGATTTCTTGTCTATTCTGGTATGATGGCAGCCAATTCTTTTGAATGGGCTGTTTTAACATAATTTACCTTAGTGCACGTGATAAGGACACAGAGTGGTCAAGTCTGATGATTAGACTGCATACCCATGCATGTTTATGCTTTAGAACATCACAGGTACCTTGTGTGACTTCCCATCTGCAATATACTTATTACCGTCTTTCAACAAGATGCCCCATACTCAGCCTTTCTGTCAGATACAGCAATTAAGAACCAATCAGCATGGTTCCTGATTATGTGATCACTATACCAGCCAATTATATTGATTACATTGCTTTGTTTACAAACAAGCTGACACTTTGAAATACATAGGAACATGCTGTGTCTATTAACTCCCTAGAGGTTTGCAACTATTTAGTTTATCCAAATGAATTATACTACCTTTTGTTTTTACAGGACAAATTGGGCCTTCATTTGATGGTAAGGCCTCATGCACACAATGTTTTTTGACGTTTTTACAGCTGCTGTTTTTAGCTGCAGACGTTTTTTCTACAGTCAATAAACCCTCCATCATGTTATCCTATGTGTTCATGCACACATAGGCTGTTATCAGCTGTTTTTAGCAGTGACGTTTTTGAGCTGTAAAATAAAACTCAAGACCAGAGGGTTCTGAGAGACGTAAAAACGCTGTAAAAACGCTCTGACGCCCAAAAACGCTCACTAACGCCACTCACCAACGTTTTTGGACATTTTGTATCCATTTAAAAAAAAAAAAAAAAAAAACACTCATTGACGCCAGCGCTAAAAAATGCTCATTAACGCCGCAGCAAAAACGCCAAAAAAAAAAAAAAAACTGATAAGCTACTGACGTTTTAAGGACGTTTTTTTTAACGTCCTGTGTGCATGAAGCCTAAATATTAATGGATATCTCCAGGTTTTTATTTCATTATTAACCACTTCCTTACTGGGCACTTAAACCCCCTTCCTGCCCAGACCAATTTTCAGGTTTCAGCGCTGTCGCATTTTGAATGACAATTGCGCGGTCGTGCGACGTTGTACCCAAATAAAATTGATGTCCTTTTTTCCCCACAAATAGAGCTTTCTTTTGGTGGTATTTGATCACCTCTGCGGTTTTTACTTTTTGCACTATAAACAAAACCAAGAGCGACAATTTTGAAAAGAGAACAATATTTTTTACTTTTTGCTCTAATAAATATCCAAAAAAAAAAAATTATTCATTGGGTTTGGCCGATTTATATTCTTCTACATATTTTTGGTAAAAAAAAAAAAAAATCGCAATCGGCGTTTATTGATTGGTTTGCGCAAAAGTTATCGCGTCTACAAACTATGGGAATTGATTTATGGCGTTTTTATTATTATAATTTTTTTACTAGTAATGGCGGCGATCTGCGATTTTTATCGGGACTTTGATATTGGGGCGGACATGTCGGTCATTTTTGACACTTTTTTGGGACCAATGACATTTATTCAGCGATCAGAAATTTAAATGTCCACTGATTACTGTATAAATGTCATTGGCAGTGAAGGGGTTAACCTGCAGGGGGCAGTGAAGGGGTTAACTATGTTCCCTGGGTGTGTTCTAACTGTGGGGGGGATGGGTTGGCCGGGACATGACAGATCTAACTGATCCCAGTGACAGGGATCAGTAGATCTGTCTGTCCCCCTCTCACAGAACGGGGAACCGCCGTGTTTACATGGGCGGTTCCCCGTTCTACAGCTCTGTAGGCGATCGCGGGTCAGGAGCGGACATCGAGTCCGCCCGACCCGCAGGCACGCCCACGCAGCGTGCGGCGGCCGCGCGCGCTTCCGCCGCCGCCCTGTGCCCACAGGGGGCGTGTAAAGGGGCGGACGTCCATGGACGTCCACCCGGATTTTCAGATCCGCGCTGTAGACGTCTTTCGTCTATAGCGCGGATCTCTAGTGGTTAAAGAAAAGATGACCAAAAATAGCAAGTGTAGCACCCTCTAGGGTGCGCTACTAGAGTGTAGGGAAAAAAACATATTCTTGTCAAGAATAACCTGAGTCATTAAATTGGGTCAGGGTTACTAGAGGTCAGGGCTAGATGACTCATCCTGGCAGCTCTCTGGTGCCTCCCTCTGGTGTCTGGAAAGTTGGAGAACCTTCTAGAACTAGAGGGCAAGGGTTAGGAGGAGCTGCTATGAATATTTATGGAATCCCAGCCAATCCCCAGCGTTGGGCTGGCAGGGCACTGGGACAACCCCATAAATAGACATGGGCCATGCCAGCAAGGGGAGTCAGGTGGAAGATGGCGATGAGGTGCTGACAAGAGGCTGTCAATGGCCTTAGAGGGAACCCCCTGCCAGGGAGGGAGGCTCGGGATAGGTGGCCTAGAAGGATCTCACTACAGGAGGCAGTTGGAGGAGAACCTTCAGGAGAGGCAGCGGGACAAAGCAAAGACATTGAGTAAGAGATCAGCATTGAGCAGGGACAACACAAGGGGAGAGACTTCAGCTACAACAGTGCTCTCTGTAGACAGCAATGGACATAGTCTTCATCCTTGACCTGGGGAATCTCCATTGAAGTGTTCCAATTCAGCAGGACTGGGGCAGAAAGTCAGTCAGGAGGACTGGGAGAAGGATCAGCCAGGAGTGGCTTGCAAGAAAGTGTAACTTGGATCAGTGGCCACAAGGAAAAGAGGAGGAATGTCATGCTGTTTGCTGTCTTCACTACTTTGTCAAGGGACTGAGAGTTCCTGCTTGTAATGGGCCTTTGCTGAGCTAACATAAAACTGTTAGTTCCCTCAAGAGTGAGCAGCAGGTGATTTTCTGAAATAAACCAAGTTTGTGCAGGAGGCAGGAAAAGTGGACTTCTTGTAAATAGGGAGGAATTGTCACTTTGTGCATAGTTCTGGACAGATTTTCAGGTTGGGCATCCCATAATTCCATACCCCCATCGAAGTTCTCAACCCCTAATAAAACATCAAAAACCAGCCAAGGACTGATTTTTGTACTGGAGTGTATGGGGGACAATGCTGTGCGACTGGCTGTGCAGCCGTGGGGACCCAGGTGTAGTGCTACACAAAAAAAATTATATTGTATATTTCTTGCCATTATCATAACCTTAACCATTATCATAACCTACCATTAAATAACAACTGAAAATAAATTAATCAGCTCACAATTATACCGCAAATATGTTTATTGGTGTCCGTTTATGAAGCAGTGGGAAAAAATCCGCTGCTCAGTTCTCCGGCATTCACAGAGCAGATTGTTCTCCTCTGGATGCCAGTTTCACACACACACACATATACAGGGTAGGGGGACATGGTTACTATGTTGGGGGCTCTGACCGAGGAAGGAGGAAGTCAAAAATCGTCCTCCTTCCCCTGAGATTCCCTTTTCACTCTCTGATTCATCACCTCTGAGCTGATGAATCAGGGAGGGTGAATTCTGACACAGATCACCAGTGAAGTGCGGAGATCGCAGCTTCATAAACTGGCCGCTTCTGTGTCAATCAGTGACAGCTTCTCCATGTGTGGAGATGATCGAGGGAGAACCCCCATCATCTCTGTTTCATAACCCGAAAATGAACTGTGATCGGCGGTGATCCTTGGGATCACCACTGATCACAGTTTCATAAACAGACACCATTGTTTGTTGTTTCTATCTATATTAGGGCTCTAAAACAATAGAGTGCTTTTTTAGATTAACTAAAATACACTGACAGTTACCTATAATGACACTAAATAAAAGAAGCGTATTTTTGTAGATAGGTGGGAATAGAAAGTTTGCAATCATTTTTTTACGTAAATCTATTTAATGATACCACTACTAAATTTACAGCTGTATAAAATAGCAACTGGGATGAGCAGTCCCTCCAAAGCCTAGATATGTAAATACTGACTAGTATTTGCATAGCCATACAGTGCCTTGAAAAAGCATTCATACCCTTTGAAATTTTCCACATTTTGTCATGTTACAACCAAAAACGTAAATTTATTTTATTGATATTTTATGTGTTAGAACAATGTGGCACATAATTGAGAAGTGGAAGGAAAATAATAAATGGGCTTCAATTTTTTTTTACAAATAAATATCTGAAAAGTGTGGCGTGCAAATCTAGTGGAACCAATCACCTTCAGAAGTCGCCTAATAAGTAACTAGAGTCCACCTGTGTGTAATTTAATCTCAGTATAAATACAGCTGTTCTGTGAAGCCCTCACAGGTTTGTTAGAGAAACTTAGTGTATAAACAGCATCATGAAGGCCAAGGAACGCATCAGACAGGTCAGGGATAAAGTTGTGGAGAAGTTTAAAGACATGGTCGTCCACCTAAACTGACAGGTCGGGCAAGGAGAGCATTAATCTGAGAAACAGCGAGGCTCATGGTAACTCTGGAGGAGCTGCAGAGATCCACAGCTCAGGTCGGAAAATCTGTCCACAGGACAACTATTAGTCATGCACTCCACAAATCTGGCCTTTATGGAAGAGTGGCAAGAAGAAAGCCATTGTTGAAAGAATGCCATAAGAAGCCCGGGAAATGTCACCGGAAATTGATTTTTCCCGATTTTTTAAAAATTTTTTCTTAAATTTTTAATTTTTTTTGCCGCCGGCCGCTAGAGGTCGGCAGCCAGCACTAAATTGACTCCGCCGCCATTTTGAAGAAGACCAGCTAAGGAAGAAACAAGAGGCGGAGCCCGAGCTCCGCCTCAGTCTTGGCTCTTCCCTGCTCGCTCCCTAGCTGGTCTTCTGGCGGGGAGATGAGAGCAGCCAGCGAGTCCCAGTGCACCTCAGCAGGTCTCTGGGACACAGTTAGTGTCTGAAAGACTGGGACCACCCTCCATGGGACACAGAAGGACCACCATCCCCTCCCTGGGACACAGAGGGACCACCACCCCCCCCCCCCCAGGGACACAGAGGGACCCCCATTCTCCCCCTGGGACACAGAGGGACCCCCATTCCCCCCTTGGGGACACAGAGGCACCCCTGCTTCTGGTGGCAAGTGACATGCTGCATCTGATGAGAGGCAACGTGGCAAGTGACACGTTTGGGGCTCCCACTGATTCTACATTGTGGTGAGTTAAACTATTTAATGTTATATTACAATGTAATAGAAATAATGCGCTTCAATCATCCTGACACCATACCAACCATGGTGCTGGAATGATTGAAGTGCTAACACCAGGTGTTTGGAGTATCTTTATCTGCTGATTGTTAAACTTTCTGCAATACACATATTGCTAATGTGGTGTAGGATCTGGGACTGCTGTCCCTCCATCTCCATTTCCATTTCCATTTCCATTTCCATTTTCCTTTCCTTTCCTTTCCTTCATCCCTCATTCATCTCAGACTCGGAACACATCCCCTTTGAGCCACGCTCACAATTCAGTTAAGCCACGCCCATTTTTCGCAGCGGCACACTGCACGCGCCACATTTTTTTCATTTCCTGCTACGTCACACCTCCAAATGAATGCCCCCTAATTATGAGACATGCCCTGCCCCCAGACAAAAAAAAGCGTCCCTATAAATTTTTGGGCAATGTTGGCAACTATGTTACAGCCAGAGTTACAATGGAATGGTTTAGATCAAAGCATATTCATGTCTTACAATGGCCTAAATCTAATTGAGAATCTGAGGCTCTGACAGAGCTTGAGCTATTTTGCACAGAAGAATGGGTAAACATTTCACTCTCTAGATGTACAAAGCTGGTAGAGGAACATCCAAAAAGGCTTGCAGCTGTAATTGCCGGGAAAGGTGGTTCTACAAAGTAAACAATTATATGAGCAATCAGCGCAAATGAAAAAAAAAAAACAATATAAATCAAACAGATAACACTGAGCGACAAAGATCACAATAAAGTGCAAATGCATAAGTGAATAAATCTATACAGTAAAACCTTGGTTTGTGAGTGTTTTGCAAGACAAGCAAAATGTTTTAATACATTTCGACTTGATATACAAACAACGTCACGTCACAACGGAGTATAAAAGAGGAGAGGCGCCTCTAAGTGTAGCAATATGGTTACATTTAATGAAGATACAAGATGTGTCAACTCACATGGTTGATGATTAAAACAGGCACATCCAAGTATGCAGGCATTCGAGGTAAAGCCCACATAGACCATGCTCCGCACTGCCATTGACATCATGCCTTCCATGCTGCGTTCCACGAGCGCTTCAAGCCTCGCTTTCAGATCGCTCTACTTCAGGGTAGTCTTTCTAGTCACGATTGCAGACTGACAGCGGTGAGAGCCGGCAGTGAGGGGGTTGGTCTATGTGGACAGCTTTACCCGGATGCCTGCATACTTAAATGTGCCTCTTTTAACCGCTTGCCGACAGCTGATCAGCAATTGACGGCGACAGTGTGGCTCGATAGCGCGGATCGCCGTCATATGACGGTGGCCGTGGAATCGAGCCCAGTGAGCGTGCACGCACCGCCGGAGGCGCGCAAGCTCACTGTGTCCGGGGAGGGCCAGGGAGCGGGTGCGGCGGATTCGATCTCCGCCGGCCACCCACGATGCCCCCCCCCCCGGAGTGAAAGAACGGAGGTCCCTGTAAGTAAACACGGACCTCCATTCTGTGAGAGGGGGAAGGGCTGTGATCACAGCCTTCCTCTACATGGAAGGTGTGATCACTTCCCTTCCCCAGCTAGGGCAGTCCCCCCACAGTTAGAACACGCCCAGGGAACACAGTTAACCCTTAGAGCGCCCCCTGCAGGTTAACCCCTTCACTGCCAATGGCATTTACACAGTAATCAGTGCATTTTATAGCACTGATCGCTGTATAAATGCCAATGGTCCCAAAAAAGTGTCAAAATGTTCCGACATGTCCGCTGAAATATCGCAGTACCGCTAAAAATCGCAGATCGCCGCCATTACTAGTAAAAAATAAATAAATAAATAAAAACCCCAGAAATTAATTCTCATCATCCGTAAACGCGGCCACTTTTGCGCAAACCAATCAATAAACGCAGATTATGATTTTTTTTATCACAAATATGAGGAAGAATATAAATCGTCCAAAACCGATGAAAAACAATTTTTTTTATTTTTTGTATTTTAGCAAAAAGTAAGAAATTTGGGGTTTTTTGCAAAATTGTCGCTCTTCTTTTGTTTATAGCGGCGATCAGAAATGACGCAGCGGTGATCAAATACCACCAAAAGAAAGCTCTATTTGTGGGAAAAAAAGGACGCACATTTTGTTTGGATACAATATCGCACGACCGCGCAATTTTCAGTTAAAGTGACGCAGTGCCGAATCGCAAAAAGGGCTCCGGTCCTAAAGCTGGAAATCCTTCCGGTCCTTAAGTGGTTAATCATTAACCATTTGAGTTGCTAAATGTTGTACCTTCATTAAATGTAACCATATTGCTACACTTAGATGTGCCTTTCTTCACCTTTGTAGCTCCTGCTGGATTTTGCTTCTAATCCCCTTGTGGAGGCTGCCATTTGTGGATGGACATTTTATGGTTACACAACCTATCACATTGGTATAATCTTTTTATAAGGACTATAAACTGAAAGATGAATAATGAACCATTATGAATAAATGGTTGTGGAACGAATCATCTGAGTTTCCATTATTTCTTATGGGGAAATTCGCTATGATATGAGTGCTTTGGATTACAAGCATGTTTCCGGAATGAATTATGCTCGGAATCCAAGGTTTTACTGTAATCACACAAACATCTGTGAACAATTAATCTCATAATTGATGATTTCCGTGATGATGTGCTAATGTAGACACCGTGCCATCCATAAATGTTGCATCAACAGTCCCAATAAGTGAAATCTTCCAACTTAATGGAAATTAATGCAAAATAATGTTGAAAAAAGTGCATGTGTTCTCCACCTCCAGTCTTTTATAATGAATCCCTTAAGCCAGAAAAAAGTGTAGCACATAGAGCTGTGCGGGCTGGTGTACACTCATACATTAAACATCCAAAGACATAGAGATGGTTGCGGCCGTGACATCAAGACGCAAGCTTCAACCCCCTAGACACGTGTCGTCTGGGCGTAACTTCATCAGTAGGGGTGAGCTCTATGTGCTACACTTTTTCCTCGTTTAAGGGATAAATCCCCAGCTGCGGCTGGAAAAAAGTGGATTGTCTGTGTGGAGTCTTGCCGGTCTGATATATATCCCATGGTAGGGATGAATGCTGTTTAATGTCTTGGATGAGGTGAGCAGTATAAAAGACTGGTGGAGGAGAACTCATGGTCTTTTTTCAGCATTATTTTGCACAAGTTGGAAGATTTCACTTATTGGGACTGTTGATGCAACATTTATGGATGGCACAGTGTCTACATTAGCACATCATCACTGAAATCATCAATTATTATTATTATTATTATTATTATACAGGATTTATATAGCGCCAACAGTTTGCGCAGCGCTTTACAATAAAGAAGGGACACAGTACAATTACAATACAGTTCAATACAGAAGGAATATGAGATTAATTGTTCACAGGTGTCATAAATTGATTTATTCACTTATTCATTTGCACTTTATTGTTTAACTGGTTGCATGTTTCACCAATATGCCCAATTAATCTTTTCATGTTTCTACAAAGTACTGACAAAGGGCTGAATACAAATGCATGCCACACTTTTCAGATAATTTTCCTTCCACTTCACAATTATGTGCCAGTTTGTGTTGGTCGATCACATAAAATCCCAAAAAAATAAAATTTACGTTTTTGGTTGTATCATGACAGAATGTATAAAAATTTCAAGGGGTATGAATACTTTTTTCAAGGCACTGTAGGCCCACCTCCCATGTGACAATGTCTGGGGCTGCTGATAGGTTACTCATGCACTGCACTGTGGGAGGAGGCTGCCTATATTCACAGGTTTTTGGCAAACATGCATTCCCAGACACACACCCATACTTATACTAAGCAATCGCCATACCTGAATCTCCGCCAGGCACAGACGGGTGTAAGGTTTTAATGTACACTCCAAGCACAAACGTGAAGACAGCCAGGGTCCATGTGATATGGTGATGTCCATCTTGTACTCTGGGATCTTTGGAAACTTTCTTTACACTTTTCTGTGCTGCCATTTCCTCCTTGGTTACAGAGCTCTACATAGATTTGTGTTCTGTCTCCCAGCAAGAACAAGCAAAACAGGTTACCCTCATGTCACTGTGAATGAGAAAACAAAACATTTCAGCTACATCAGACCAAGAGGCGTATTCACAAGCCCCTTACACAATCAAAGAAAGATTTTACTAAGAATATTCATTGGCTCTTCAGCCATAGCGATATTGGCATACATGGTGATTCAGGTTGGGGTTCATAGGAAAAGGGCACATTTTTAACTGTCAATAATAATTCAAAATAAAAATGGCTTTTATTGTGTTTATGTAATAATGCAAGATCAGCACTGTGTGCAGTGCATAGGATAGCCCTTAAGTCCAACCATTTCAAGTGTGGAACTAGTAGCAAACAAATGGAAAATTTGCATGCAGTATAACTTTGGATGGAGTGGGCAAGGCTTGTCAGGTTTTAACTGCTGTCGGGTTCCCATTGAGGAGATTTTCCACCAGCTGTTCCATCTGAAATCACTCACCCGAAGGAGGGGAGCATAAATCTCTCTCTTACAGATGTTTAAAGTCTGCTCAACCTCCACTAGAAGCAAGTTTTGGCTGGACTTAGGGTTTAAAGGCTTATATATTGTACTATATATTTTGAATGCAAAGTCTTCTGTGATTGGAGGAGGCAGATCCCATCATTCATCCTCCCAAGCTCCATTCACAGCATGCTTTGCATTCTGGGAAAAAAAATACTACAGGTTCTTTGAGAAGGCAGTGGAAGGGGCTGGAGAATGGTGCAACACCTTCACACTCAAAGCGGCTGATGTTACCCATCACAGTGCTGAAAGATCTGTCTTTGGGGAAAATGCAGTGGACTCAACGGAGCCAAGGATTTCTACATTATGCAGTATCCAGTTGGGCATGGAATATAGGGTTGCCACATCATCCCTTTAATCCAAGACACATATGAATTACACAGGTTCTGAGGATAATTTATTGCAGATATGGCACCAAGTGAGTTTAATTACCACCTTAATCAGCCACAGAACCTGTGTAATTAATGTGTGTCCTGGATTAAAGGGATGATGTGGCAACCCTAATGGGATACACTTCATTATAGGTAAGTTATGTCTCTGACACTCCATAGCAAAAGAGTCAGCTTTAAAGGAGAAGTCCAGCCAAAGCTTGTTTGGCTGTACTTCTCCTATGGATCACAGGAGTGCAGTTCATTTTGCACTCCTGTGGTCCATTTTCAGCAGAGAGCGAGCTAAAGTCTGCTCTCAGCTGACGTCAGTGCGGTCAGTCCAGGCCCGCGTCATCACGACCAAGGAGACTGGACCCGCCAGTTTTCTGAACTGACACCCGGCTCAGCTTCTCAGTGAGGCACTGAGAGCCGGCCGCCCCCTCCACAGCCCAACGCTCCAATGAGCATGGAGGAAGCAGAGCAGAGAGCTGTGACTGACAGTCCAAAAAAAAAAAAGCCTAACGAAAGAGCACAGGTAGCTCCGAACGCGCGCTACTCAACCAGCATCCCGCCCCACTGGCTCCCCATCCCTGAGAGGCGCTTATCTCCCTCTCCTGCCCACTAGCCCGGAGCTCTGGATTCCACCGGCGCTGCCGGCCACGTGTGTTGCAGCGAACCCTGCGGACCTCCCAGCTCTCCACTTGTATGAATCCAGTCACCACATCACCAGGGACACTGTATGGCATAGCATAGCAGGCTGCCCATCCAAGGTACCCCACCAGGACATCAGGAACCAGCAGCGTGGTTATCACCTGCCTCCCTCCTCTCTCAGCACCCTCCCAGTCACTCACCTACGAGTGCTGCATACCCTCACCACCAGTCCAGAGCTCTCTGCTCACGGAGCTCTGAAAAGCGAGCAATCAACGGTGTTCGATCATTCAGTTCTCAGTGCAGAGGCACCGGAGGACAGATTCAGCATCGGACCGATGCTGCATCCACCTGGGCAAGCATGATTCCTAAAAAAAAAAAAAATAATAATCCGGGTCTTCTATTTTAAGCTTATCGCATACGTTAAAATCTGCTTGTACAATCTTCTTTAGATCTTACCAATGACTGTGTAATACAAGAACCTGTCTGACTGGAAACAAATTGATTAGATAAAGTTTAGATAGGTCCCCAAATTTTGGTAAATCCAAATTTGATTTCAGAGAGCTATCAATCACCTGGCCATCCTCCATTTAAAGATTCTGTATCATTCAGAACTGGGTCACACTCTGAATGTGTCCGTGCAATCCCTCGCATTCCAGTTTTGACAGCCTATGGGCTGCAAAACGCACTGGTTTGTGCAAACAGTAGTGCAAGCACTACTTCTACAGATTGAACCGCACCAAAATGCATGGTACTGCAGCACCATATGGTTTAGTGGCTGAAAAAGCTCTGGGTTTGTGTGATGTATTTGGCATGCACGGAATGCACCTTTCCCACACCACATTCCGGTGTGAACGTTGAATGGGTGAAGCTGTAATGCCATTTCTTTGAATGGCACAGCGGGGCAGAAAGGGCAGGTATAGTCAAGCTCTCTTGTTGAGAGCTCCTGATCTCACCAGAAGATTATAACGGCAGGGGTGGGGAGGTAAGAAAGACAAACATTTCTCCTATACCAAGAATAATCAGCACAAGGGACACATCATACTAAATGTAAGGTATGTACCTTGTGTTGATTTTATGTTTGTAGTTTAGGCTAAACTTAGGCTTTAAAGGCATAGTCCACCTTTGAGACCAGGGATGAGCTCAGGCATGTTCAGACAAAAGGGACCTGCCAAAACAAACAGCCATTCATAGACAGAGGAGGCATTCCCTGGCCTGCAGTCACATGCATACATGCCCACTGCAAATGTGCAGTTGTGGGGCAGGGAATGCCTCTGCCGCTTATGATTGGCTGTCTGTAGAGATGGGCTCAGGCACGTTCTGGATTCTAGTCCTGGTGTCTCACTGCCTATGATTAGAGGTGTGCAGTGTTGGCTTCCTGGTGTATTTGGGCAAGTGGGTTGGGACTAGGATCTCAAACACGCCTGAGCCCATCTCTATCTGTCCGTGTGTTTGTGTCCAAACCCAGCTGTGCTCCTCCCTGGTTGGGACCAGGTTTCATGTTACACCCATTTTTAGTGTGTAACATGGTTGCATTCCCCAATCCCCACCTTCAAATTTTCCCCCATATACCTAAATTGTGAGTTGCTTCTCCCTGCAACAATGTACTGTTCTTAAAATTTATCAGGGCTGTGCATGCCTCTGCCTGCCCAGCCATGTCATCCATTCACAGGAAGTCGAGAATAGGAAAACTGCAATTTCCATCTGCCACAACAGTGGAGGGACTCGCAGAATGTGCCTGCACAAGGGGAGAGCTCAAGCATGTTCAGACACGAGTCTGGACCCTTCTGAGATATCCTGCCAGGAAGCTGTCACTGCAGACAACCAATTATAACAGGCTGAGGTATTCCCCGTCCTGAAGGTGCATGTATGCAAGGAGCATGTGTAGAGTTGCCACCTCATCCCTTTAAACCCAAACACATATGAATTACACAGGTTCTGTGGCTGATTAAGGTGGTAATTAAACTCACTTGGAGCCTTATCTGCATTAAATTAGCCTCAGAACATGTGTAATTCATATGTGTTTGGGTTTAAAGGGATGAGGAGGCAACCCTAGGCTGGAGGGAAGAAGCACTGGACTACAAGTGTGTTGACGTCCCTGCATGTGTCCTGACCAGGGATGTTCTCAGGTGGACACATGCAGGGACGTCAACACACTTGTAGTCCAGTGCTTCTTACCTCGAGCCTAGGGTTGCCACCTCATCCCTTTAAACCCAAACACATATCAATTACGCAGGTTCTGTGGCTGATTAAGGTGGTAATTAAACTCACTTGGTGCCTTATCTGCATTCAGTTAGCCTCAGAACTTGTGTAATCCATATGTGTTCGGGTTTAAAGGGATGAGGTGGCAACCCTACTCCAGCCCCATAACTAGGGTTGCCACCTCATCCCTTTAAACCCAAGCACATATGGATTGCACAGGTTCTGAGGCTAATTTAATGGAGGTAAGGCACCAAGTTAGTTTAATTACCACCTTAATCAGCCACAGAACCTGTGTAATTAATATGTGTCTGGGCTTAAAACTGATGATGTGGCAACCCTACCCATAGCAGGAGGTCCAACCCTCACCTAGGGCCAGAATGTAAACAATGCAGTAGTCTGTCCATTGCACCACGACAAACTGATCGCAGTTGCATTGCTCTGCAGGCTTTAGTGCAAACATTTAAAAATGTGCATTTTTTTATTGAACAAATGTAAGTACATTTATTACATTTATGCAAAAGGTAGACTTCGTCTTTATGGCTAATTGTGCTATCCTAGAATTATCCTATATGTTCCCCCGCCCCACAGCACGGTGAAGTGTTTTTATACTCACCTATCCACGCTTCTACATGAACTCATTGAAAAGCAGAGAAGAGAAAAGGCTTGGCTTCAGCACTGCCTGTTCCTGTGAACCAAGCCTCTCTTTCATTCACCGCCATGGAAACAGAACAAGCAATGACATCAGCTCATTGTGAAGATAAAGAATGGAGGAGGAGAGGCCTGGCTTCACAGCTGCCTGGGAATGCTTGTTCCTGTGAACCAAGCCTCTCTTTCACCACCACCATAGAAACCTAGCAAGCTAGCAGTCTAATTATTGTCCACCCTCTCAGCTCCTAGAGGAGATTAACCCTACAACGTCTAGGAGGAGCAGAAGGGTTCTTGTTTTCACCGGCATCCAGGGTTGCCAACCGCTAGTAAATGTACTGACAGTTCGTAAAAAAAAACAGTGATTTTTTATAACTGTCAGTAAATATCAGGGGCTGATGATTTGTCATGCTGTGCTGACTTTTTAAGTGCAAATCAAATAAATTACTTTGTTATGTGTATTGTCAGTGTTTCCATATCATGTTTATACGTAATACCACTTACCCACCGGGGCCCTTTTTTACATTTGTTGGTTACAAGTTAAAAACTGTTTTTTTTTGCTAGAAAATTACTTAGAAACCCCAAACATTATATATATATTTTTCAAACACTCTAGAGAATAAAATGGCGATCGTTGCAATACTTTTTGTCACAGTATTTGCGCAGCGGTCTTTCAAGCATGATTTTTCTGGAAAAATGTCACTTTTCTGAGTTAAAAAAAATAAGACAACAGTTAGCATAATTTTTTTGTATATTGTGAAAGAGGATGTTACGCATAGTAAATAGATACCATACATGTTATGATTGAAAATTGCGCACACTCACGGAACGGCAACAAACTCCAGTACTTAAAAATCTCCATAGGCGACACTTTAAAATGTTTTAACGGTTACCAGGTTAGATGATGTCTTTTGTAAGAATTATTGCTCACACTCTGGCGATCGCGGCGATACCTCACATCTGTGGTTTGAACACCGTGTTCATATGCGGGCTAGGGTTGCCACCTCATCCCGTTAAACCCGAACACATATGAATTACACAGGTTCTGAGGCTAATTTAATGCAGATAAGGCACCAAGTGAGTTTAATCACCACCTTAATCAGCCACAGAACCTGTGTAATTAATATATGTTCGGGTTTAAAGGGATGAGGTGGCAATCCTAATGCGGGCGCGACTTACGTATGCGTTTTCTTTGCTGTGTGAGCTCACGGGGACGGTGGCGCTTTACTTTTTTTTTTTTCATTTTATTTATTTTTAACCACTTGCCGACCGCCGATCGGCATCTGACGGCGGCAAAGTGGCTCGTTCCCGCAAATCGCCGTCATACGACGGCGGCTGCGGGAACGAGTTTAGTGAGCGCGCGTGCGCCGCCGGAGGCGCGCCCGGGCGCTCACTGTGTCCAGGGGGGGCCAGGGAGCGGGTGCGGCGGCTTCGATTGCCGCCGGCTACCCGCGATGGCCCCCCCGGAGCGAGTGAGCTCTGTGTGAGGGGGAAGGGCTGTGATCACAGCCTTCCTTTACCGTGAAGGCTGTGACCACTTCCCTTCCCCAGCTAGGCAAGCCCCCATACAGTTAGAACACGCCCAGGGAACATAGTTAACCCTTAGCGCGCCCCCTGCAGGTTAACCCCTTCACTGCCAATGGCATTTACACAGTAATCAGTGCATTTTTATAGCACTGATCGCTGTATAAATGCCAATGGTCCCAAAAAAGTGTCAAAATGGTCCGACATGTCCGCTGAAATATCGCAGTACCGCAAAAAATCGCAGATCGCTGCCATTTTTAGTAAAAAATTAAAAAAAATTAAAAACCCCAAAAATGAATTCTCATCATCCGTAAACGCGACCACTTTTGCGCAAACCAATCAATAAACGCCGATTGCGATTTTTTTATCGCAAATATGAGGAAGAATATAAATCGGCCAAAAACGGTGAAAAAAAATGTTTTTTTATATTTTTTTTTTGGATTTGTATTTTAGGAAAAAGTAAGAAATTTGGGTTTTTTTTGCAAAATTGTCGCTCTTCTTTTGTTTATAGCGGCGATCAGAAATGACGCAGAGGGGATCAAATACCACCAAAAGAAAGCTCTATTTGTGGGAAAAAAAGGACGCAAATTTCGTTTGGGTACAACGTCACACGACCGCGCAATTGTCAGTTAAAGCGACGCAGTGCCGAATCGCAAGAAGGGCTCCGGTCCTAAAGCTGGAAATCCTTCCGGGGCTGAAGTGGTTAACACTGCTCCTTTTAAAAAAAATTCTGACCACTTTTATTGCTATCACAAGGAATGTAAACATCCCTTGTGATAGTAATATATGGTGACAGGTATTCTTTATGGAGGTATTCTTTATCCCTCCTTTGCACTTCACAGTATTCAGATCGCCAAAAACGGCGATTCTGAATACTGTAATTTTTTAAAAACTGGTGCCGTTAATCGCCGAGTAAACCGTAAGTGACGTTGTGACGTCGCTTTCCAGAATTTGCCGAAGGAGACCCGATCGGAGCCGATTCCGGCTTCCTTCAGGTCTCCTCTGAGCCGGCGGACCCGCAGGATCGTAGCTCCAGTCTTCCGGTGGGACGGGAGGCCGGAGAAGAGCGGCGGAAGGCGGGGGGAGGATGTCCCCTCCAGTCCCCGTGGATAACAATCGAGCGGCTCCCGAGCCAGATCGGCCATTATCACCAGATAGCCGACCGCCAGCTCTAAAAAAATGGTACCAAGATATAGCCTGCAGCTGCAGACTATATCCTGATACAGACTCTATAATGAGCCGCCGCTTTTTCACGGTGATGGGGGTGAAGTGGTTATGTGTTTGTTTCCAGTAGGAGTTCTGTAATTTTTCATGTTGCCAATAAAAAATATGCTCCGTCAGTAAATTTTCAATGTTTTGTCTGTAAAAAATACTGCAGGAAGTTGGCATCTCTGCCGGCATCTTCCCCCCAAAGACAGAGAAAATGCCCAGCAAGCCGTTCGCACCATGTGCAATGACCTGTATTTTTCAACACCTGATCAACCCAGGTCACCGCAAGGGCATATAGAAAACAATGAGTTTCTATATACCTCATTTACATCACAATGTTGTGTACATGTGCATTGCCTTAACCACTTCACCTCTGGAAGATTTACCCCCCCCCCCCCTTCCTGACCAGGCCATTTTTTGTGATACAGCACTGCATTACTTTAACTGACAATTGTGCAGGCGTGGCGACGCTGTACCCAAATAAATAATACATAATAAATAAATGTATGTCCTTCTTTTCCCCACAAATAGAGCTTTCTTTTGATGGTTTTTGATTTCTACTGCAGTTTTTATTTTTTGCACTATAAACAAAAAAAAGACCTATAATTTTGAAAAAAAAAAAAAAACAATATTTTTTACTTCTGCAACATATTTTTGGTAAACAAAAATCCCAATAAGCGTATATTGATTTGTGCAAAATTTATAGCGTCTACAAACTATGGCATATATTTATGGAACGTTATTTATTTATTTTTACTATTAAAGGCGGCGATCAGCGACTTATAGCAGGTATTGCAGCAGACAAATTGGACACCTAGCTGAAACTTTTAGCAAAAATATGCACTGTCACTGTACTAAAGACACTGGCAGGGAAGGGGGTTAACTGCAGGGGCGATCAAAGGGATACATGTGTGCCTGCATATGGAAAAAAATAAATAAATAAATGTGTGCCTAGCTGGTGATTCAGTGTAGTGGGGGAGGTGCTTTTAAGGCGTGGATTGGTGTTCCTGCTTTAAAGAAACACAGGATGCATGCCTTCTGTACTGACAGAATGGCAATCTGCCTTGTTTACATAGGCAGACTGCCGCTCTGCCTGTGTATCGAACGATCAGCAGGTGCCGGTGGACATCGGGTCCGTAGGACCCGCTGTGTTAAATCACAATGGGAGCGAGTCGCCGCTGGCGTGCCCTTGCGCCTGAAGTGCAGGATCACATGTATATACAAGATCCTGCACAGTGCAGCCGCCCTATAGCAGTATATGTGCTATGGAGCGGTTGGCAAGTGCTTAAATTACAACTCACTTGCATTTAGAGGACTTATTCACACTATGTGCAATGACTTCTGCGATAGTTTTCTGCACTGAATAAGTGCAGATGGCCCTTAGGGCTCATAAAAAACAATTGTTTTTTTGTGTCCTGTTCACACCACACCTGGCATGATGTGTAGAACATTACAATGCACAAGATTGCAGCGGGTCTGCATTTTTCTGCACCACACTGGATGGCACTGCCTGTTACCGTACAGCAGCGTAATGCACCACGCTACTGTGTAGTGACATAATAGGTAAAGTGTAAATATGTAACACTTTGAATAAGGTTGAAAAGAAAGAAAA
This sequence comes from Glandirana rugosa, assembly GCA_018402905.1. Taxonomy (NCBI): domain Eukaryota; kingdom Metazoa; phylum Chordata; class Amphibia; order Anura; family Ranidae; genus Glandirana; species Glandirana rugosa. Next base: position 1,738,110 of record BLSH010340189.1, read on the forward strand.
AGCAAGGCGGTGCGCTGAAAAGTGCATCGCACTGCTCTTTGCCAGGGCTGACAGTATCCTGTACTATAAAATGCTTTGCTTTTCTGTGTAGGTTAGGGTGAACATAACCTAATGCAGTGTATTTGAACGCATATAGATGCAACACAACACAACAAAATGAAAAGATAGATGACAATAAATGATATGAAAATGCATGCCAAGGCATATAAAAATTCAATGCAATACAACAAGATGCATATGCGAATGCTTGTTAAATGCACATCAATGCAATTGCATTCTTGATACATTGTGGTGAGTTTTGATGAGCAGTGTGGCGTGAAAAGACCCTCAGCTTCCCACTGCAGAAGGAAAATGGCAGTAAATGTACCTAAAAGGATTGCGGCTCAAAATGCTCCAAGTCAGGACCTGGCAGAGACCTGCACCTCCCTTTTGCATGCATGAGATTGCACACATGCACAGACATGCCTTGGGTCTCTGCACTGAAACACCACCTCATAGGATGTGTGATGTGGTTATCCCCAGGGACAGCGGGTGGTCGACCCTTCATCATCCTCCCCTAAGCAAGAAATCAGGAAGTGGCATTTCCTAACTTAAAAAATATGAATTGTGTAAGAGGGAGGGGAGGAAGCAGATGAGAGGAAGTTCATGTCATGAGTGAAGGTCCACTGTAATTCAGTGTATATAAAAATTGCACTTCGTCAGGTTGCATATAATAATCCTATAGTTCTGGGTTCTGTTTCTCAGTTTCCTGTTTCTAAAGCAGTATCTGGGTCTTTTCTACAATTCACATGAGAGATGTTATGTTGCTCTCTGATTCTCTCCTGAAGGGCCCTTCTGACTGGGTCAGCTTTCAATCCTACCATGAACTGGTCCCTCAATAAGTGGGACCAGCCATTTCCAGAGGTTCTGGAGTGCCACCGCAAAATGAGTGAGGCTCTTGTCCTCCTGCTTTCCCCGAACAAAGAATCTCTTTTCATGATGTTGTGGTGGATCAGTTGCTCGGTAGCAGGAAGATGCAGAAGCAGCTGTAGCAGTGACAAATAGGTATGATCCATTGCACATGAAAGACGAGGCTCTAGCCCCCTCACCGCTGTCAGCCATAGGGACAGCATTAAAGGAGCTTGCCCTGGATGTGGCCTCCCCTTTGGACATGTAAGCAAGAACTGTGGCAGGCCTGAATTCAAAAGCTCACTCGGGCCACCGTTAAACTAGTGGCTCCAGGTGCAGAGGGACAGTCAACACAAGGTCCCAGTGAACCAGAGTCTATGGTCGCGCCAAGCCCAGTTGTGGCTGCCCTCATTAATGGACAAGGGGTCCTGTGCCTGATTGATACAGATTCAGAAATCACTGTCATGGAGTATGACTTCTGGGACACAAGACCAACTGGATCCTTCCTGGTTAATCCTCAAGGTGGCCAACAATTTGCCCATCCTGGTAGAAGGTGTCACCTGGGTGAGGATCCAGATTGACGATCAAGTGGTGGGCCGAGTAGGAGTAGTAGTGACTCACAGCTCAGTAACTTTAGCATTGCCTATTGTTCTGGGCATGAACGTGTTAATGCACCCGCTTAGTTGCCAAGTTTGAACATTCTGGCCAGTGTGCACGGGGCTGTTGTCTTTGAGCCGTGTGGCTCAATGTTATGCAAGCCTACGAAGCTCCCCAGAGGGCAAAGAGGAAACAGTCCAAGCATGTGGGAATCATCCACACTCCACCCAAGCAAAAACTGCTCCTGGCACCCCTCCAAGAGGCAGTCTGGTCTCTTTCCATCGGTGCCCATCAGAAACTTCAGGAGGCCACAGTTATGGTGGAACCCCACAAGGATGCAGTGGTGCCATGGGAGTGACTAGTTGCATGCACCTTGTCTAAAGTTCACAAAGGAAAGGTCTTGGTGCAGCACATTAACCTGGGGACAACCCAGTTTCACTTTCCAACCATGCCACCCTAGCAGACCTGTACGTAGTGCCCAGTCACTGCGTCTCGGAGGCTCAATCCGAAGTAGAGGTAATTTGTGCTACAAGCAGCCATGCCCTCGTTGGATGAGTTGCAATACAAGTTGCTGCTGGAACAGCTGGACATTCCCTTCAGGGACTATCCTCTACAGCACCAAAGGCTGCTTCACCAACTACCTGAAAAGGCCATTGAACACCCAATCCACCTATTTGGGAGCAATACTGTCAGATTCCCCCTGCCTTTTGCTAGGGAGGGTACTCATGCGAGCTCACTCCACGAGTCTATTGACACACATAGTGCTGCTTGCCCCAAACCCCCCACCTCCTCCGCTGCTACGTCACTAGATTTGATTGACAGCAGCAGAAGAATGGCTCCCGCTGCTCTCGGACGACACTGGGCCAAGATCAGGCTCAGGTAAGTATTTAGGGGAGGAAGGGGGAAGCTGCATCTAAAAGGTTTTTTACCTTAATGCAGAGAATGCATTCAAGTAAAAATCCTTTATCCTTTACGACCACTTTAGTTCAAGTGGTTTTCCATGCAACAAGTGGAATTCTCTTGTCAATCCCCCAGCAGTGAGTGATCTTCAATGCAGCACTTTGTGAAGCGTGAACACTGTTATATGTAGCTTTACGCTGTGTGAGCCAAGACTGCGTGACAATGCTGAGCCTGGGGGGGGGGGGGGGGGGCTGACACCCTATGCTGACAGGAAGTGGTTGAATGAAGCTTGGTGTAATAGCCTGGGAAGGGGATGGGCTTCAGAGAAGAGGACCAAAAAAAAAAGTGGTTGTAAACCCTTACATATACCCAGTGAAGTGACGACCCGCAGGTGATACACAGGAATGAAACAAATCCTCCTACATACGTTATACCTGTTTATCTGCAGTCTTCTCTACATCCATTCAATGTTCAAAACGTATAAAGCTTGTCTGAGCGTTCAGAAAAAAGGGGGCAGAGAGCTGCTGTTACACTCCACAGAGCTCACAGAGGAGAGCTCTGGGAGCTGATTGGAGGGAAGGGACACACCCCCTTCACATAGCACATGGGAACAGAGCTGAAGCTGTCAATCACAGAAATGACACTTGGTGCTCTTAATTGAGATAATTAGACACTATAGAGGGATATGCTTCATTTATATTTCATGTCTGAGGTTACTTCGACGTGATTTCAAAGCCGAAGATCAGTGAGATGTGCACCTCTGATTTCATTGTAGATTGCAACTTCCTTTAACCACTTCAGCCCCGGAAGGATTTCCAGCTTTAGGACCGGAGCCCTTTTTGCGATTTGGCACTGCGTCGCTGTAACTGAAAATTGCGTGGTCGTGCGACGTTGTACCCAAACGAAATCTGCGTCCTTTTTTTCCCACAAATAGAGCTTTCTTTTGGTGGTATTTGATCACCTCTGCGTCATTTCTGATCGCCGCTATAAACAAAAGAAGAGCGACAATTTTGCAAAAAAACCCAAATTTCTTACTTTTTGCTAGAATACAAATTAAAAAAAATATATAAAAAAACATTTTTTTTCACCGTTTTTGGCCGATTTATATTCTTCCTCATATTTGCGATAAAAAAATCGCAATCGGCGTTTATTGATTGGTTTGCGCAAAAGTGGTCGCGTTTACGGATGATGAGAATTCATTTTTGGGTTTTTTTTTTTTTTACTAGTAATGGCGGCGATCTGCGATTTTTAACGGTACTGCGATATTTCAGCGGACATGTCGGACTATTTTGACACTTTTTTGGGACCATTGGCATTTATACAGCGATCAGTGCTATAAAAATCCACTGATTACTGTGTAAATGTCATTGGCAGTGAAGGGGTTAACCTGCAGGAGGCGCTCTAAGGGTTAAATATGTTCCCTGGGCGTGTTATAACTGTAGGGGGACTGCACTATCTGGGGAAGGGAAGTGGTCACATCCTTCATGTACGGGAAGGCTGTGATCACAGCCCTTCCCCCTTCACACAGAGCGGAGGTCCGTGTTTACATACACGGACCTCCGTTCCTCCGCTCGGGTGGGGCCATCGCGGGTAGCCGGCGGCAATCGAAGCCGCTGCACCCGCTCCCTGGCCCTCCCCGAACACAGTGAGCGCGCAGGCGCGCCTCCGACGGCGCGCGCGCGCTCACTAAACTCGATCCCGCAGCCGCCGTCGTATGACGGCGTTTTGTGGGAACGAGCCACTTTGCCGCCGTCAGATGCCGATCGGCGGTCGGCAAGTGGTTAACAGAAGTGTATGCAAGTCGCAATGAAATAAAAAAAAATAAAAAAAATCTGAAAAAAGTAATCCAGGAACCTTTTTCAAAGTCGCTGTGACCTGAGTCATGGCAATTTTAATGGTTCCACTGCAGGCAATGGGGTGCGACTTTGGAACTGTCAAATCCCATGACAAATCGCACCGGTGTGAACGAGGGCTAAGTCACTTGCCTGCCTATACTTATTGGAGTCAGTGATTTCCAGTATTGAAGCCAAGTATTTCACAGGACTGACACAAAACCAGAATTTTGTCATTAATGGCAGCCTACAAATTCTTCTTTTAACAACTTCAGCCCCGGAAGGTTTTACCCCCTTAAGACCAGGCCATTTTTTGTGATACAGCACTGCGTTACTTTAACTGACAATTGCACGGTCGTACAACGTTGTATCCAAATAAAATTTTAAAAATTTAAAAAAATCTAATTTCTTCATATATTTGGGCCAATATGTACTGTATTCTGCTACATATTTTTGGTTTAAAAATACCAGTAAGCAATCAGTATTTTGATTGGCTTGTGCAAAAGATATAGGGGTTGATTTACTAAAGCTGGAGAGTGCAAAAACTGGTGCAGCTTTGCATGCTAGCCAATCGGCTTCTAACCTCATATATAGAATATATTTGTGGAATATTTATTTTTATTTTTTTACAAGTAATGGTGGCGATCAGCGACTTATAGCAGGGCTGCGACATTGCGGCGGACAAATCGGACACTAAGTGACAGTTCTTTTGGGAACCAGTGACACCAATACTGTGATCAGTGTTAAAAAATATGTATTGTCACTGTACTAATGACACTGGCTGGGAAGGGATTAACATCAGGGGCTAACAAGGGGTTAACTGTGTGCCTAACCTGTGCTTGGTTAGGCCCCTTTCACACGGGCGGATCGTTCGGATCTGCCTGTCAGTTTTTCAGGCGGACCTGAACGGACGCTCCTTTGCTCTCTATGGAGCGACGGATGTCAGCGGTGACATGTCCGCTGACACCCGATCCGCTCCGATCCGCCAAAAGCAGACGAATGAAAACCCTATTTTCCATCCGTCTGGTGGATCGGATCTGATGAACACGGACAGACGGTCCGTGTCCATCCGATCCTCCATAGAGGAGAATGGAGCTGTGACAGGACAGTCTCTGCATGGAGTGCAGAGACTGTCCTTAGGGTTACCACATCATCCCTTTAATCCAGGACACATATTAATTACATAGGGTCTGTGTCTGATTAAGGTGGCAATTAAACTCACTTGGTGTCTTATCTGCATTAAATTAGCCTCAGAACAACCTGTGTAATGCATATGTGTCCTGGATTAAAGGGATGATGTGGCAACCCTAACTGTCCTGTCATCTGCCGGCTCAGCGGGGATAAACGGACGGATCCCGTCAAACTAGGCTCTGCTCGTGTGAAAGGACCCTTACTGTTTGGGAGGTGCTTGTACTATGGGTAATTAAACTCACTTGGTGCCTTATCTGCATTAAATTAGCCTCAGAACCTGGATAATTCATATGTGCCCTGGATTAAAGGGATGATGTGGCAACCCTAGGCAGGGGGGTATAGTACAAGGGGAGCAGGAGGGCACAGCACAGGGGATGGGTAAGTGGACACAGTACAGGGGGCAGGGGGGTAAAGTCCAAGGGAAGCAGGAGGGCGCAGCACAGGGGGAGGGTAAGTGGGCGCAGTACAGGGGGCAGGGGGGTACAGTACAAGGGGAGCAGGAGGGAACAGCACAGGGGGAGGGTAAGTGGGCAGAGTACAGGGGGCAGGGGGTACAGTACAAGGGGAGCAGTAGGGCACAGCATAGGGGGTGGGTAAGTGGGCAGAGTACAGGGGGCAGGGGAGTACAGTACAAGGGGAGCAGGAGGGCACAGCACAGGGGGCAGATAAGTGGGCACAGTACAGGGGGACCAGGAGGGTGGAAGGAAGGAAGGATGCCCCTTACATCAGCGTACTCTCTGGGAGGCAGGAGGGACTGCATGGATGGATGGATGTGTCAGGCTGCAGGGTTGCTAGGCTTCATACTTTCCGCCCACACATCCCCAAGATGAAAAAACAAACTTGACACATTTCCATTGAAGGCTTAGTCTACACTTGTGATTTAGGAGGGGGCACCGGTAAAAACAGGTTTTCACCACCACCCCGCCTTCCCATAGTATGGGGGGGGGGTGGTGAAAACCTGTTTTTATCGGTACCCCCTCCCAAATCACAAGTGTAGACTAAGAGAGTACGCTGATGTAAAGGGCATCCTTCCTTCCTTCCGCCCTCCTGGTCCCCCTGTACTGTGCCCACTTATCCTCCCCCTGTGCTGTGCCCTCCTGCCCCCTGTGCTGTGCCCACTTAGCCTCCCCCTGTGCTGTGCCCTCCTGCTCCCCTTGTACTGTACTCCCCTGACCCCTGTACTCTGCCCACTTATCCACCCCCTATGCTGTGCCCTCCTACTCCCCTTGTACTGTACCCCCCTGTCCCCTGTACTGTGCACACTTACCCTCCCCCTGTGCTGTG
>BLSH010340189.1:1765266-1779233 GCA_018402905.1 Glandirana rugosa
CCCCCCCCCCCCCCCCCCGAAAGGTGCCAAATGTGACACCTGAGGGGGGGAGGAATCCAATCAGCGAAAGTTCCACTTTTGGGTGGAACTCCACTTTAACTAATATTTTTTTTGTATATTTCTCCTTTAAGGGGGTGTGGCAGGGGTGTGTCACCTATGCCTACATACTTTTGCTAATGTCCCTCATTCCCGTCTCAGAAAGTTGGGAGGTATGATGTAGGCTTAGTTTACACTTGCAGTTGGTGAGGCAGTAAAAATAGGTGGTTGATCTGCATTTTGCCGCCCCCCAACTGCCCCATGAAGCTGGAAAGGCAATCGGTTGGGGACATTCCCCGTCACTTTCCACGGGCAGTAATGCCAACCAAATGAGACCCATTCAAGTGAATGAGCTGCACCATAACCACCCCACCACTGCGTGAAATGCACACAGTTGCGGTGCAGTTTTGCGGGCTGCTACGGGTTAAAACAGGCCTCCTCACTGCCTGTCAAGTGCCCTCTGAAAAGGGATCCACTTCAGTTTGATGTTCAGAGGGACTTCTCTTCTTCCTTTTGTGATCAGTCGTGGAACAGTTTTGTGGGCACTAGAACAGACAAAGACCTCTGAAGCAATAGACAGTAGAGATCCTGCACACAGGAATGTGAAAACTGCTTGCGGTTTCTCATATGGAGCACGGCTGGAAGTGGGAACACTGCTGGGGAGGTAATTTTGCTTCCTGGGGAACAACTCTGTAAGCGTCTTTACAAGATCGCCCCGTGTGCAGCTTTTTAACTTCTAACACTTTAGTAAATAGGTAGGTGGGATAAGCCGCACAGGGGGGAGGAGTGACATTGTCTGTCTGGTGCCTGGGACCCCCTGCTACTTCAGCTCCAGCTATCTTTGTGTCACCTCATCAGTTTAGATCTGCAAGAGTAACTCTTTTGTCAAGACTAAAACAACACTGGGTACCAGATGGCAATTAGATAAAGGGCCAAAAAGTACAGTATGTAACAAAAAACCTGTAGTCAAATGCTGTTGTTTTTTTTTGCAAACTGTTCATTAAAACCTGCAGTTTAGGAAACTGTAAATTAGAGGAAAAAGACAACCGTGCTAATTGCGCCTTAATGGCCTCATGTTTACGGTCATATGTTTCCTAATTCGATGTTACAATGTTAATTATCATACAGAGAGTACGCTTTATTCTACATTCGATTTTTTTTTTCTCTGCAAGCTCTCATTAATACTGTCGTGCTGATTGAATATATGCAAGTAGAGAATCCACAAGGAAAAACTGTGCCTCTCAGAAAGCTCTGGCCTTCATTGGGGATTATGTATGATGAAGAGGCCTCAATACTTTAAAGGGTGCCAATAACTTTTTTTTCAGTAAGCCGTAAAAAAAAAATATGACTTCAAAAAATAATTCTGTCCCCTTCATTAGTTAATGGTATTTACTTTAACATATCCAGAAAAGATATTGTTCAAGTCAGTAATTGTTGGAGATGTATTTCGTATGGGTCTGTTTATTGGGGTGTAGAAACTGGGGTGCTATAAATATTAGTGTGCAATAGATATTGAAGGGTATGGACTGTCTGTAATTTGTTGCATTAAATATTGGGGACATGAGCTGTGTGTATTGGGTGCTGGAGATATTGGGTGTATGAGCTGTGCATATTGGGGTGAGGTAGATATTGGGATGTACACTTATTTTTTTTTTTATTATATGTGTAGTGCACCCCCTAAGGAGCCGCAAGTATACTGGGTGCACAGTATGTTGGGGTGCAATAGATATTGGGACTATGGCCTGCCTGTATTTTGTTGCATTAAATATTGGGGGCATGAGCTGTGTGTATAGGGTGCTGTAGATATTGGGCGTGGGAGCTGTGCATATTGGCTTGAGGTAGATATTGGGATATAGACTTATTTTTATTCTTGGTGTAGTGCACCCCCTAAGGAGGAAAGGGATCCCTCACCCTGCACAGCCAGGCACACACCATTTTCACAAGCACAATGCAGTCAGGAAATAGTCCATGCTTTGTTTTTGTTTTTTCACGTTTTATTGAGGGGAATAAACCCGAACTCTACTGCACTGCTTGGCTGACCCTGAGTACTTGAGGTGGCCTGCCTCCTGCCAACCCATTTGTTGGGGATTGGTCAGGGCCCTCAGGAATACTCCAGGCAGTTCCCTCCCATTCAAATTTTTCACAAGATCCAGAAGTGGGGGGGGGGGGGGGTATCAGAGATGCTGCCTGCTGAGTTATACCAGCCTCCCTGAGTCACTCACCCCGCCCTGAATCAAACACAGGCATGGCTGTTTGGTTGCTTGGGGTGCACAGTATATTTTGGTACTTGAAACATTGGGGTAAGGACAACAAAAGAAAATATGAACCATAACGCAAATTAAAACTTGCATTATAATGACAGGAATAGGGAAAATAGTCCATCAGTTAATAAAGTCCATAATGGAGGGAACCAATCCTGCAGCTTCTCACACAGATCTGGAGTGAATACATACAGAGTCTAATGTACAAGCAGCCAGAGATTCTGTGATACCCAGAGAAGTGTAGGCAGCAGCAAAGCCACTCTGAAAACTGTCAGGGAGCACAAAGTGACAGGGTGGCAATGTGTTTAAAAGGAACCACCTTCACTCCAGCTGAATAAAGTCTACTTCACTGTAAGTGTGCAGTTGTTTAATCTCAATAAATGAATTCATCTTTTTAACTTGGATCCTGCACCCTTGTTTTATCTTCATGATATGTTGGGTGCAGTGTTGCCAACCTCCCCCAGCGTTTTTTACTGGGAAAACATGGGAAATTTACTGGCGGAACACATTTTTTACTGGCAACCTGAAAAATAACTGAACTCCTATTAAAAACTAAGACAATTGATATTTAAACACAAAATTGAAACACTGACAATACCCATATCAAGTAGTTTGCCCGGTTTACACTTAAAAACTCAGCACAGCATGACAAATTATCAGATCCTGATATTTATAGACAGTTGTAAAAATCAGTGATGTTTACAAACTGTCAGTAAATTTACTGGCGGTTGGCAACACTGGTTGGGTGCCATAGATGGGGTGCATGGTATGTTGGGGCACAGTTTTGATTTACGAATATTTGTACGAACATTCATCTGAAAATTCTTATTGCTACATTTGATGACTTTCGATGTCAATCAAAAGTACTTAAAAATGTTTGATTTTAACATTTGATTGTTGGAATAAATGCCCTTTCCCCCCCAAAAAAACCAAGCTGTTATACTGTTTGAAATTAGTGTGTTCACGAAAATTTTCCATCTTGCTCCTTTGAATTTTCTCATCACTGTGGTTAAAAAGGGTCATCAGTTTGACCCCATTAATGATTAGAAAATCGAATGAATGTTCCTAAAATGAAAAGTTTCTAATTACATTTTATTGGTCTATGGCCAGCTTTAAGCCAGGCAGCAAAATACATATCCAGACTATGTACTGTATTTATTAAAACTTCACTTATGAGTAACTGCTAAAATCTAAATGGCCAGTAAGAGTCATTATAAGTATGCTAGTTATGTTTACAAATTTGAATGGCCATGTCTTTTTATGCAAGAGATTTACACCTCCCAAATCCATCTTGCAAGTCAAATATCTAACATAAATATATACTGTATATCATCTATCAAAGTGACATATTCGCATAATACCTTTGGCTCTAAATACAGGACCTCAATCTCTATGAACTGAACCCCTTTGGATAACAAGATTTTGTAACTCCTTCCTGTCTTTCAGATTCACATGCTTAGGAGCTCCGGTGCTCTTCTACAATATTCATTCTAAAGTCACTTACACACAGTCTGCAGTTTATAAAAAAATCCAATAAGCAGAAAAACACAAGAAAATATATTTTTTAGAAATTTCATAGACTAGGAGTGTGCAGAATTTGGTATACCCTAGGCTATCTTCTTCAAACAACATGCCTAAATTACTTTGTAGAAACATGTTAAAAAGTTTTATGTGCTTTTCTTTACCTTTTCATCCTTTAGAAAGCAGAAACACTAGAGAAGAAAACACTAGAAAAAAACCCAAGATGCATACAATCACTGCCAAAGAAATTTCAGTCTGAATGTTGGAAACAATTGGTAAAAAAAAGCAACATAGAAAACAAGAGCAAATTAAAAAGATAGCCCCAATATAATACTTATCAAGAAATCTCTGATCCTTCAGCAGGAACCGACCAAGATTTGAACGGTTAATGGGCAGGCTGAATGTGATTGATCGATCAACTTGGGTACAACCAGCCTGCCAAGTTCCTTTTGAATAATGCTAGTGGCTGCTACAGCTAGGATGGCTTCCCTTGATCGAAGCACGTGCTAGGAGAAGACAATTGCTTATTTTACTTGTCCCTTGGTTGCAGGAAAGAAATTTGCACCATGTATGGCCTGCTTAAAGGCTAAACTGCATCCCACAAGGAAAGAATATTCCCAGGGAAACAGATCCAGGTCTGTATATTTGAAAGTTGTATTGTTGTTTCATGGCAGACTATTCACGATACGTTAGTTTACTAAACTCATTGCAGCACTTATGAAGAGCATGAATGTTGTAGAGAGATTTTAACACTTTCATGATGTAGGGACCTACGCTCAGGACTCTTCCTAAGTCACACCATCTTCAAGAAGGCTGACACTGCTGTAGAGGAAACACTGTAGAGAAAACAGGAGTTTAATTCACAATTACTAAATGGGACCAATTTGACTATGGGAATCTGATGGGAGTCATGCCGCCTGACCCAAGAGTGAAGAGATTTCTCATCTGATCCTGGCCTTGAGTATTCACACTCAAGAATTACTCATACCCATACTCTCTCCAGCTAAGACTGACGATCGCTCCAAGAGTCAACTCTAACCTGCAGTTAGAGCCAATCTTCCATCCTTATGATGTACTTTGAGGGTGCAACTTACTGGTTACCAGGCTACACTCAGGCAGGGAATATGGATGGGCTGGCTGTTCGAGTTGAACATAAGTTAGACTCGAACAACGCCCGTTCGCTTGTTCTGCAAACTTAGAAGATTATGGGGCGTTCGCGGGAACTTCGAGCGCCCCATTATGCATTCCATTGGCGGGGGAAATGCTGCTCGCTGATTGGCCAAGGCATGCACATGACCTGCATGCTTTGGCTAATCACAGAGTGCTCTGCTGTGAGAAATATGATTGGCTAAAGGCAGGGTGCCTTTAGCCAATCACTGCTCAGCAGCCTCAATCCACGCCCCACACTATATGAAGCTGCTTGTACAGCAGCTCTATGTAGTGTGTGAAATGGCGGTGTTAGAGAGAGATAGAGACAGTGAGCTTAGCTAGTAGCGCCATGTAGGCAGTTCAGTGTTAGCTAGTGTAGTGACAGATTAGTGATCACTGATTACTGTAAAACAAACACATATTAGATAGATAGGGTAATCTATATACAGTCAGTCAGTTATTGTAGAGTGAAATCTATACTAGATATATAGGGCAATCTGTATACAGTCAGTAAGTAGTCAGTTTAGTGCAGGGTGAAATATATATTAGATAGATAGGGCAATCTATATACAGTCAGTTAGTGCAGGCAGTGCAAGAATATATCTATACCTTCCTAGTGGGTGTGTATATATATATAATGCAATGCCTTTAGTGTATACTATATACAGCCAATTCAGTGTATAGTATAGCGTCCGTTCAGGCAGTGAAAGAATATATATATAGACAGCATATTGAAAATATATATACAGTCTAGGATATATATATATATATATATTATATATACAGTATCTCACAAAAGTGAGTATATCCCTCACATTTTTGTAAATATTTTATTATAACTTTTCATGTGACAACATTGAAGAAATGACACTTTGCTACAATGTAAAGTAGAGAGTGTACAGCTTGTATAACAGTGTAAATTTGCTGTCCACTCAAAATAACTCAACACACAGCCATTAATGTCTAAACCGCTGGCAACAAAAGTGAGTACACCCCTAAGTGGAAAATGTCAAATTGGGCCCAATTAGACATTTTCCCTCCCCGGTGTCATGTGACTCATTAATGTTACAAGGTCTCAGGTGTGAATGGGGAGCAGGTGTGTTAAATTTGCTGTTATCGCTCTCACTCTCTCATACTGGTCACTGGAAGTTCAACATGAAACCTCATGGCAAAGAACTCTCTGAAAAGAAGAATTGTTGCTCTGCATAAAGATGGCCTAGGCTATAAGAAGATTGCCAAGACCCTGAAACTGAGCTGCAACACGGTGGCCAAGACCATACATCAGTTTAACAGGACAGGTTCCATTCAGAACAGGCCTCACCATGGTCGACCAAAGAAGTTGAGTGCACGTGCTCAGCGTCATATCCAGATTTTGTGTTTGGAAAATAGACGTATGAGTGCTGCCAGCATTGCTGCAGAGGTTTAAGGGGTGGGGGGTCAGCCTGTCAGTGCTCAGACCATGCGCCACACACTGCATCAAATTGGCCTGCATGGCTGTCATCCCAGAAGGAAGCCTCTTCTAAAGATGATGCACAAGAAAGCCCACAAACAGTTTGCTGAAGACAACCAGACTAAGGGCATTGATTACTGGAACCATGTTCTGTGGTCCGATGAGACCAAGATAAATTTATTTGACTCAGATGGTGTCAAGAGTGTGTGGAAGCAACCAGGTGAGGAGTACAAAGACAAGTGTGTCTTGCCTACAGTCAAGTATGGTGGTGGGAGTGTCATGGTCTGGGTCTACATGAGTGCTGCCGGCACTGGGAAGCTACAGTTCATTGAAGGAACCATGAATGCCAACATGTACTGTGACATACTGAAGCGGAGCATGGTCCCCTCCCTTCAGAGACTGAGTGGCAGGGTAGTATTCCAACATGATAATGACCCCAAACACACCTCCAAGATGACCACTGCCTTGCTAAAGAGGCCGAGGGTAAAGGTGATGGACTGGTCAAGCATGTCTCCAGACATAAGCCCTATTAAGCATCTGTGAGGCATCCTCAAATGGAAGGTGGAGGAATGCAAGGTCTCTAACATCCACCAGCTCCGTGATGTCGTTATGGAGGAGTGGAAGAGGACTCCAGTGGCAACCTGTGAAGCTCTGGTGAACTCCATGCCCAAGAGGGTTAAGGCAGTGCTGGAAAATAATGGTGGCCACACAAAATATTGACCCTTTAGGTCCTGTTTGGACATTTTCACTTGGGGCGTACTCACTTTTGTTGCCAGTGATTTAGACATTAATGGCTGTGTGTTGAGTTATTTTGAGGTCACAGCAAATTTACACTGTTATACAAGCTGTACACTCCTTTACATTGTAGCAAAGTGTCATTTCTTCAGTGTTGTCACATGCTAAGATATAATAAAATATTTACAAAAATGTGAGGGGTGTACTCACTTTTGTGAGATACTGTATATATATACACACATAGCGTACTGAGTGTTCACTATATATCAGTGCATTCGCGGGTGTATGTATGGTATATAGTACAATTGATATCTTAAATAAGATAAATATTCTTATTATATCTTAAAATATATACAGTCTAGTATATATATACACACACAGCATATTAAGTGTACACTATATATCAGTGCATTTGGGGTTGTACATATGGTATATAGTACACTTGATGTGGTGTATTAAAATATATACAGGCTAGTACAGAGCTCGACAATTCAGGATCGCCAGGTCACCATGACGACCAGAAAATGCGTCCTGGCGAGCAGCAGCTGTCCCCTCACTATGTAACCGCGTCTCTGACCCTTTCTTGCCTAAGCTGACAGCTGTTAAAGAAAAACTGGGCAGTCTGCCAGCACCGTTGATAACTATAAACACAGAAGATACAAAACATACAATGTATCTTTTTGTTGTTTTAGATCAAGGGAATTTATTCCATCTCTAGCTAAGGTCTAGCCCTGGTCTAGTGTGTATATATATATATATATATATATATATATATATATATATATATATATATATACGCACAGTGGGGGGTCACTTACTATAACGCTGCTGCAAAATAGTGGCAAAATTACGGCGATTTGCTGTAAATTACCGTGGTTCGCGGTAAATAGCGCTAAACCGGTATTCACTATTGCCCCCAGGTCACAGATAACGGCCAACTCCTTACTCCAGTCCAGACCTGGAGTAGTGCAAATAGAAATAACGTTGAGAGCATGATCTGATCCCGTAAATTGTACTAAAATATGCGGTATATTGTTTAAGGATAATCTGCTTTTAAACTGTGTGAAAAAGTGTGATTTCTACACTGAAATAGCTTAAAAAGTCTGAGAAGAGATAAATTCCCCGTCTCCATAATCCGAGGTACAGAGCACAGCTGAGCACAACTAACATGCTCAGGCACAAAACAACTCTCAAAATAACTCTCATGGAGTAATTCCTTGAGTAGATAGTAAATACCAAAATGAGAGTTATTTTACACACATTTTTTGGGAGTGAAGAGGAGAGTTATTTTGCCAAGTGCAAGTTTCAGCCATTCATTCTAATGGTACAATTGTTACTTTATCAAATAAATCCATTTCATGTTGAGATTAAATGTATCTTTCTGTCAAAGAAATTGTCCTGGCAACAATGTTGCAAATTTGATAATCTATTTTGTTTTTTAAAGAATGCTAGAATGTGAAATCTCTTCATGTTTTGTAAATAATTTATTTTCTCGGTCACTTTCACTTGCTGCTGTCCATGTCACAAAATATTTAGCCAAACTCACACAGGTGTCTTTACAAACCACAAACTATACCATTGCTTATGGAACTTTTAAATTAGTCCTATTTTTTTTTTTTATTCGTTCCAAATGACCCTAATTTGAGCCCCAAAAATGTGATATGTGTACCAACATCAGAAATAAAAATGTCATTACCAAAAATCTGAGGATAACATTACTATTCTACGCTCACACAGCAAGAACCACCAAAAATCACAGATTACATTTAGAAGATTAACTCCTGATTAATGTAAGTCCTATATATTCCTAAACATGCAGTATCTGTATATTTAGGTGTAGGAGGACTTGACGTGTAGCAGCCCCGTGGTTTAAAAGGTAGCAATTCTGTCTACCATTGCAGACGTCCTGAGTTTGATTCCCAAGCATGTCACTTCATGTAGAGATGTTGTTTGTCCTCTCTATGTTGTTAAACATGACTCAGGGCCTTACCTAAATTATGTCTAAATGTAGTATTTATGTGTAGGAGGGTTCCACCACCATTGCAAATCTTGGCAGATTTACTAGCTAGGCAATGGGGATGCCTACCTTTACATGCACATGAACTTTAATGGCATCCCAGTCTTAGTCCATAGGGTTCAATATTGAGTTGGCCCACCGATTGCAGCTATAACAGCTTCAACTCTTCTGGGAAGGCTGTTCATAAGGTTTAGGATGTTTGTCTATGGGAGTATTTGGCCATTCTTCCAGAAGTGCATTTGTGAAATCAGGCACTGATGTTGGATGAGAAGGCCTGGGTCACAGTCTCCACTCTAATTCAGCCAAAAGGTGTCCTATCTGGTTGAGGTCAGGACTCTGTGCAGGCCAGTCAAGTTCCTCCACCCCAAACTCACTCATCCATGTCTTTATGTATCTTGCTTTGTGCACTGGTCCAAACCATTTGGTAGAGGGGGAATTATGGTGTGGGGTTGTTTTTCAGGGGTTGGGTTAGTCCCCTTAGTTCCAGTGAAGGGAACTCTTAAGGCATCAGCAAGACATTTTGGGCAATTTCATGCTCCCAACTTTGTGGGAACAGTTTGGGGGTGGCCCCTTCCTGTTCCAACATGACTGCGCACCAGTGCACAAAGCAAAGGCCATAAAGACATGGATGAGGGAGGTTGGTATGGAGGAACTTGACTGGCCTGCACAGAGTCCTGACCTCAACCCGATAGAACACCTTTTGGCTGAATTAGAGTAGAGACTGTGAGACAGGCCTTCTCATCCAACATTAGTGCCTGACCTCACAAATGCACTTCTGGAAGAATGGCCAAACATTCCGATAGACACATTCCTAAACCTTATGGACAGCCTTCCCAGAAGAGTTGAAGCTGTTATAGCTGCAAATGGTGGCCCAACTCTATACTGAACCCTGGGCTGCCATTATAGTTCATGTGTGTGTAAAGGCACATTTCCCAATACTTAGGACAATCTATTGTATATTACTTGTGATACAGAGCATGGCTATGGACTTAGGGCTGGTTCACACCACAGCGATAGACAAGACATGTGCTCACTGCTCACTAGCTAAGTGGCTAGCAAATCCACCTGGAACCGAAAAGGTTGCTGGTTCACGTCCCGGATATGCTAATGCTTGCGTTGAAGTTTATAATAAACCCCTGGTTGGGTTTCTCACCACAATCCAAAGACAGGCTGGCATTTTATTAGTCTCTTGTCCAAATAGTCTGTAATGTAAGCAAGTTATTTTGGGACTTTAAATTGGAAGCTTATTGCAGCCAGGGACTTGGACATTTCAAATTGTAGGGTTTACACTGCACAGGTACATCTGGTTATAAAACTGTTGCTTGGATCAGTGTTTCTCAACTCCAGTCCTCAAGGCATCCCAACAGGTCATGCTTTCAGGATTTTCAGGATAAAATAGCTGTGGTAATTACTAAGGCAGTGAAACTGATCAAATCTCTTGTGCAAAATAATGGAAAGCCTGAAAACATAACCTGTTGGGGGTACTTGAGGACGGGGTTGATAACCATTGACATAGAATTTTGTCCTGGAGTTATACTGATCTGATGAACAAAGCCAAGGGTTAACACAGCAAATCGTATTAGGTATTGCAGACCCACAGGTGAAATAAATTAGAAAAGACAGATTGAAAGATATTGGTGGGCGAGTACTTCTATTGGGCGTGTATCAGTGCTAGCTTATATAAGGGACTTCAGTAGAGGGTGTTGGTTTGGCCTGATGAGAGGTCAGGTTTGTTGCTGTGGTTTTTGTGGGAGAAGGAATGATATTTTGTTAATGACAAATGTTTTACTAGAGCTGTTTGCAGAAATTATTGTGCATTTTGACCATCAAAAGTAGCTTGATTTTACCATTCTGTCCGATTGGGGTGTGTATTGTTTGTCTTACCATGCATTCTTCTAGGAGAAAATACTCACCAATCTATGCGTGTAGATTTTTTATATTATACTTTTTTAATATCATGTTGTAATGCTTTGTTAGAAAAAAAAGTGTCAAAATTGTCCAACATGTCCGCCGCAATGTCGCAGTCCTGCTAAAAATTGCAGATCACCGCCATTACTAGTAAAAAAAATAAAAACCCCATAAATTAATTCTCATTGTTCGTAAACGCGACAACTTTTGCGCAAACCAATCAATATATGCCTATTGCGATTTTTTTACCAAAAATATGAGGAAGAATATAAATCGGCCAAAACTGATGAATAAATTAGTTTTTTTATGTATTTTTTTTGGATATGTATTATAGCAAAAAGTAAGAAATATTTTTTTTTTTTTGCAAAATTGTTGCTTTTTGTTTTTTTATAGCACAAAAGATAAAACAGCAAAGGTGATCAAATACCACCAAAAGAAAGCTCTATTTGTGAAAAAAAGGACGTCAATTTCATTTGGGTACAACGTTGCATGACCGTGCAATTGTCAGTTAAATCGATGCAGTGCCTAATCACAAAAAGTGCTCTGGTCCTAAAGGAGGAAGAAAGAAAGATTGGGACTTAAAATGAGGCTAATTACTGCAAAACATATGTGTATGGACAGTGTATATATAATAATAAAATCTTTATTGTATCAAATACAGTTCCATGGTCTAGAAATGCATAATGAAAAACATAAGCACCACCAAAAATAATGGGCTGACATAGTGATAAAGATATATCATGGACATATACAATGTATAGGATGATAATACATAGTTATACATGTACATACAACCAATTACATGTTGAATAAAAGCCAAACTGTCTTGGCATCACATGGATGGCACGTTTCATGAATCACGTTCACTAATCAGGACTATGGATGCAAAAATACATAATAATAAAAAATCAGATATATAAAGGTATTCAACCCCTCATAGGACTTGAAGGGGGGAAAAAATTCCTTAATGTTCCAAAAAAGTTGGTTGAACTAGTACTTACAGATCAGCCCGAGAACGAAAACCAACCCACAAGAGGCTAAAGAGTTTGGGAGAGGGCGCCCCCCCCCCCCCAGAAATACTTCCAGTTCGGAGCTGAGGTAGGGAATCCCAAACCAGATTCGGGGTTAGCTGACTGGCAGGTTAGGTCCCCACAATGTAATCCCTGAGAGAAAGGATGGTCTAGTACAAGCTGCATCGATCTGGAAGATAATGGTTGTATAGTGAGTGGCGTATAAAATGAATGAGATGAGGATGGAGGCTTATTGCTGTGGCTGTGTCAGGTCACATCCCTTCTCTCTTTCCTAAAGGGGGAAATCCTTCCGGGGCTGAAGTGGTTAATCACTGCACTGCTGGGTTTTTTATTTTTTGGTATGATTGATGTGCGCTGATGAGGCTGCATTGACGGGAACTGGTAGGTGGCACTGATGGGCACTGAGAGGTGGCACAGATGGGTGGCACTGATGGATGGTACTGATGGGTGGCACTGATGGGCACTGATGGGTGGCACTGATGGGCACTGGTAGGTGACACTGATAGACAGCACTGATCAGTGGCACTGATGATGAGGTACGGATGGGCATTGATTGACAGCACTAGTGGGCATTGATAGGTGGCACTGTGGACAATGGTAGGTGGCACTGGTGGGTACTGATAGGTGAAACTGGCAGGTGGCACTGGTGGGCACACATGAGGCATCCGAGGCTCTCTGTGTGAGGGACTGATGTGTACTCACTTTTGTTGCCAGCGGTTTAGACATTAACGGCTGTGTGTTGAGTAATTTTGTAAGGACAGCAAATTTACACTGTTATACAAGCTGTACACTCACTACTTTACATTGTAGCAAAGTGTCATTTCTTCAGTGTTGTCACATGAAAAGATATAATAAAATATTTACAAAAATGTGAAGGGTGTTGTTAGAGAAGTGCCTGCAAAATGGCACTGTTTGGACTTTTTGGGCGCTCCCGAGCGTTTGCGCGCACGTGCCAGAAACCTGTATTTGATTCTCTGTTCCTGTGACCCGGCCTGCCTGATCTTGCTGATTGCTGCCTGCACCGACCCCTGGACTGCCTACGACTAGAGTTGAGCGAACCTCTGGAAGTTCGGGTTCTGCTGGTTCGACCGAACTTTGGGACAAAGTCCGGGTTCGGGTCCGGACTTGACCCGTACTTTGACCCGGACCCCGAACCCCATTGAAATCAATGGGGACCCGAACTTTTAGGCACAAAAATGGCTGTAACAAAGTCCTGGCAAGTCCTAGAGGTCTGCAAAAGGAAGGAGAATGGGGGTAAGAGTTGGACAAGTGCCCTACAAAGAAATGGGGATAGGGAAATAACTTTAAATAATTTTTAACCTAAAATCACATAAAAAAATAAAAAATGGAGGTGGATGTGGAGTTGGAGGTTGAGGAGGCGGTGAAAGTTGCAGTGGAGGAGGAGGAGGAGGTAGCCAACACTGTTTTTTTTATTTTTGTGCAAGAAATGCACTGCTGGCCGCAAATGTAGTTTTTAGAATTTTTTTTTTTTTTAAACCAGCTATGTAGATGCACTTTTTAATTTTGTGCAAGAAACAATAATCTTGGAGAATGATTTTAGAACAATAATCTGTTCCTTTAAGCAACAGCAGGAACCTCTCCCTATAGAACTTTTTAGATTCTAAAATCATCTCCAAGTTGTACAGGGAAAGGTTCCAGCTGTTGCTTTAAGGGAAAGATTATTGTTCTAAAATCATCTCCAAGTTGTACAGGGAAAGGTTCCAGCTGTTGCTTTAAGGGAAAGATTATTGTTCTAAAATCATCTCCAAGTTGTACAGGGAAAGTGTATTCTAGCCGCATAGAGCCATATTATTGTTAGAAAATCATCTCCAAGTTCTATAGGCAAAGTGTATTCTAGC
>BLSH010340189.1:1786693-1798776 GCA_018402905.1 Glandirana rugosa
TCCCTAAAGTGTGTTTCCTTCGTTATGTTTCTCTTGTCTTATGAAAGAGTATGTTCATGTACCGTGTCGTCGGTGTATAGTCCTTATACTTTACAACCCCATTGTTTTCAAATTGGTTAATGTAGTGGTCGGAGTAAGTACCAGTAAGTGTCTTAGGGGTTGTTGAATACATCAATTCGGTTCTCTCAAAATTTTTATCGTATCTCAGGGGGGTTAAATATGGTCTGGGAAATCCAAACCATACTTAAAACTCCCCCTGGGGTGCATTTTTTTTTTATTTCGTTTTCCACGGGGGGTTTTAAGATATCGTCTGGGAAGTCCAGGCCATACATAAAATTCCCCCTTGTGGAACGTTTTTAGTTCTTTCCGCATTCCAGGAAATATGGTCTGCCCCCCCCCCCCCCCCCTTTCTGGCCTGTCAGGCTGCATTCTCAAAGAAGAGTCTGGTATAAAGGACCTTACGCCTTTCTTGATTTTTGCAAGGTGTTCCCCCTTAAAATACATACCGGACCTGAAGGGTCTGCTATAGAATTTTGGGGGGCACCTTTTGCTTTATTTTTTTTTTACGTGGGGTCCCCCTCAAAATTCATACCAAACCTAAAGGGTCTGGTATAAATTGGGGGGACTCTATGCTATTTTTAAAACTCTCTTGGCTTAACTACATAAGTTGTTGGGGATTCTGTGAATGACCATGAATGAGGCTGGTGATGTAATTGGTTAAACTTTTGTTACCCCAACATTTCATATTCCTGATATGTGGCTGCTGTGCCATGTACTTGTATGAGAAAGTATTCTGTTCTCTTTGTATTGCTTCCTTTGTGTGAAATCCCTGGTGTTCCTACAATGCCTCTGCTTTCCTATTATCCCCTTGGCGCCAATGGTACGCAAATATGCAGCCTATCAGTGCCTGGTCCTTAGAGCCAAAGGGCCCCATATTTGCGTGAATTGTTGCCTTTGCACTTGTGCTGAGAGCGCGCACGCTGCACACTCCCAGCACAGTTACCATAAGTGAAAGCTCCTGATCACTTATTGCGATTGGGAGTTTTCGGACCACCGTGACAGCTAATCATGGCGGTCACATGATCTTAAGCCGTCCCCCACCTCCCGGCATCATAAACCTCTTAAAGAACCTAAGAGGTTAAAAACTGAGCAGGAGAACACATCATGGTCAGTTCTCGTTACATGCCTCCGCTGCACAGCCAATCACTGGGAAACTCAGTGTGCTGCTGCTGCTTCTCCTCCCCCCAGCTCTTATGCAGCTGAGAATAGAGGGAATGTGATCACTTATAAAAAAGAGAAAAAATGTATTTATAATATTTTTTTTATATCTATACAAAAATGTTTTGCCTTTTATTTCTATTTTAAACTAAATGGGTTGTTTTACAAGGTAATCATTTACAATCACTTTAGGGACTCCCACCAGCCAACTTAACCATTAACAGTGGGAAGCTGTAATTTATTATGGCAGAAGTGATACCAGTATTAAACGTCTCGCCTAGCTGGTAAATGTTCAGCCAGTCACCTGAACCCGAACTTGTGTTTGTACCAAACCTTGAGCTCATCCCTAGCACCAAAGGGCTCTTGTTTGCTTCAGAACTGCTTCCCTCCCTATAGAAGTCCATAGCAATGCAAAAGCAACTGAAACAGGTCATATGCCAGTCAACTGCAGGTCAGCTGTACTTGCAATAAATTCTAAATGATCTCAGAAGCTTCTCAAACTGATGTCAAATGTTTGCTGCATTTTGTCTATCAAAACCCACTAATTCTGGCCCTTAGTATCCACAGTCTTAAGCCTTTTATTATACTATTTTTATAGATTTATCATTTTATCCCCATGTAGCCATCTGCTCCCTTGAGAGTGGCTGGTAGTAGTGGTTCACCTTATAGCTGTCCTCAATCGCACCATATTTCACACACATAGGCATGCGCACATGGTGTGCCGGGTGTGCCTGGGCACACCCTAATCACCCTGTGCAGCGCTGATTCCCCCACTTCCTGATACCCCCTGTCTCCTCTCTGCAGTGCTGCCAGCTTCCCCCCTCTCCTCTCCCATCCTGCTGGCTGCTGCAGGCGATATTTAAAGCGGTTGTATCCCCTAGGAAAAAAAAAAACACCTACAAGGCAAAGGCATAATGAGCTAGTATGCACCGCATACTAGCTCATTATAAAGTACTTACCTCAGAACGAAGCTCCGACAGGTCCGCCAGGTCCCCGAGGAGGGAGCTGCCATCTTCCTTCCGTGGATCCTTCTGGGTATGCGGCTCTGGCTTACCTGTAGATTAAAATGACTTTTTAGGGATACAACCGCTTTAATGATGGATGAATGAATGAACACAGTGATCTTTACCAATCGCTCCTGTGTTCATTCTTAACTGAAGTATGGTAAACTAGGCTCAGCACAGAGCACTTCCCATTTGTTTACTGTTCAGAGCAGATGAGGCTGCTGAGAAAGGGACTGTCCTCTGTCCTTTTCTCTCTATTTAGACCCTTGGTACTTCACCAAAGGCTCCTAAAAAAAATTGAAAATAAATAAATAAATAAAAAACAATATTGGAAGAAATAATTAAAAAAATTTAATTGTAAAAATAATAAACAAAAAAATACAAATAAAAACTATTGACACCATCCACTGCCCTACTGACACCATCCATTGCCCTATTGACACCGTCCACTGCTCTACTGACACCGCCCACTGCTCTACTGACACCGTCCACTGCTCTACTGACACCGTCCACTGCTCTACTGACACCCTCCACTTCTCTTCTGAAACCATCCTCTGCTCTACTGACACCGTCCCCTGCTCTACTGACACCATCCACTGCCCTACTGACACCAACCTCTGCCCTACTCACACCATCCACTGTCCTACTGACACTGTCCACTGCCCCTGCCCTACTGACACCGTCAACTGCCTTACTGACACCATCCACTGCTCCACTGACACCGTCCACTGCTCTACTGACACCATCCACTGCCCTACTGACACCGTCCACTGTCCTACTGACACCGTGCACTGCTCTACTGACAACGCCCATTGCCCTACTGACACCGTCCACTGCCCTACTGACACCATCCACTGCCCTAATGACACCGCCCACTGCCCTACTGACACCATCCACTACCCTAATGACACCGTCCACTGCCCTAATGACACGTCCACTGCCCTACTGACACCGTCCACTGCCCTACTGACAACAGCCTCTGCCCTACTGACACCATCCACTGCCCTACTGATACCATCCACTGCCCTACTGATGCCATCCACTGCCCTACTGACACCATCCACTGCCCTACTGACACCATCCACTGCTCTACTGACACTATCCACTGCCCTACTGACACATCCACTGCCCTACTGACACCATCCACTGCTCTGCTGATATACACACGTGTGTATGTGCTCTGGGGTGCACACCCTAATGCAATAGGCTGCGCACAACAATGTTCACACATCCGTAGACACTGATCAGGCCGGCTCTTGTTTTTGTTGTTTTATTTAGGGGAAATAACTTGGATGGGGATAAGGGATGACTGCGGGATGCCAAAAGAATTACAGTACACAAAGTCCATATACACTCTTGTATATGGCCACTTCACTGCAGACCGTCCCTCTGCAGACTGTTACTCCTCACAACTTTCCAGCACTCAACTTGCTGACTGTTTCTCCTACAACTCTCTCTCCAGCACTCAATTTGGTTTCCAGCTTGAAAGGAAATTTATCAAGCTTCTCTGTTCCTTTCTTTTCACCGTGGCTGGCACATGGCGAGGCCTACTCTCAGCAGAACCTCTGAAACACCCATTACAGGCCAAGGATCGCGGGCCCCTGAATGTGTAGCAAAAGTACTTGAGTTCTAGCCGGGCCTTTGATGGACTACAACTCCCAGCCCATCTTTCTTCTTAGTCCCACCGACCTGCTTTTCCTCTGTGACTCTCCTTTCCCTGAACTGGCTCCCAAGGCTCCCACAGACTGTCCACTATTCCTTTCACAGTCTGCTCCAGCACTTTCTATTGCAATTCCTAGGGACCATCACTCCCAAAACCGGTGGATCACTTTAAAGTCTCTCACAGTGTAGCACCTCCGCTCATCTCCTGTTCCCTGTGCGACTCCAGGAATTCACAACCACTCCTGGCTGCACCCGAACCTCCAGGCTCCAAGGTCACACTCCCCAGACTGGGGCGACCTTCAGGGTAGGGGCCTCCACAGCGCCTCTGCTACATCTCCAGACTTCCACCCGACACTTCTCCTCCAGATTGGGCCTACTCAGAGTATTTATGCCCCCTGTTTGGGGATTGGTCAGGGCTCCCTTGAACACTCCAGATGGCTCCTCCTACCTCCCAGCTCTCTGACCAGAAACCCTCCTCCGGGTTTCTAGAAAGAAGTGGAAGGTTCTGGTGACCTCATCTGTCAAGTCTACTCAGTCCTCCCTGAGCCACTCCTACCGGCCCAGATCAAAACATTCAAGCCTGCACCTACAGTCAGGCCTGACTAAATTTTACCTCACCTAGAAAATCCCTGCTAGAAAACGCACCTACACTATGGGGGCGCTACATCCAGAGTACTGTTAAAGTGTTACTAAACCCACAACAATAAAATCAGTCTGTATATTCAGTAAAGCATACTTGTTATACTCCCTGTGCAACCTAAGGGGTTAACCCTCCGCATTGTGTAAAAATGATGTTTGATCCTGACTTATCTGATCCTCCCCTTCTTCCACTGTCCCCAATCCATCTCCTGATAAGACAGAGCCTTTGGAGTCATTCTGTATATGTTCAGTTTGGTGTGTATGGATAGAGAAACTTTTTTCTTGGGAGGGTGCATGTGATCAGCACAGGGCCAATCAGCACTGTCCAGACAGAGGGTAAGGGGACCTGCAGCCTCATAGGGCTGTCAGAGTAAAATGAAAACTCCTCCTACAAGCTTTAATCAGACACTGGGAAGTCACAAGATTGCTATATACTTCTGCTAAGGTATTTAGTAGTTTATATTTATTAAAACAATTGCATTTCCATGTGTACTGTGGGAGATCAAATATAGTAAATGCAGGGTCCTGGGTTTAGTAACACTTTAAGGAGCAAATTTAGCCAAATGCCTTATTCCTTTTCTTGCAGACCCCCAACAAAGGAAATGAGGTTATTTCAGCAACTACATATCTCCCCTTTAAAGTCTAGTAGATGCGATCAGCAAATCAGACAAAAATACTGCGTTCAAAGCAATCGTATAATAATCTGATCATTGGTACACAGTTTTCGAGAGCCGATTACAACAGTTCATCCAAAATTATTCAAAGGGACAAACACAAAATGTTTCTTGTACGATACCAGTGTACGATTTTTGTTTAACCGCTTAAAGACCGCCCCACGTACATATACTATGGCAGGGCGGCCCTTTAGCACGAAATCACATACCTGTAAGTAATTTTTTCTTCAGGGTTTGAGGCGCGCTCCACCGACGACCTGCTCCCGCTGTGATTGGACATGGGGGACCCGATGTCCGCTGGGACCTGCCGATCGTTCCCAAGGCAGACAGAGCAGCAGTCTACAAAAGGTAAACAAGGCAGATCGCCGTTCTGTGACAGGAGACAGAGATCTTGTGTTTCTACTAAGCAGGAACACCGATCTCTGTGTTCGTACAAGACAAGCACCCCCCCCACACAGTTAGAAAGCACCCCCGAGGGTCACATTTAACCCTCTGATTGCCACTGATGTTAACCCCTTCCCGGTCAGTGTCATTAGTACAATGACAGTGCAAAGTTTTTAGCACTGATCACTGTATTAGTGTCACTGGTCCCAAAAAAAGTGTCACTTATCATTTGATTTGTCCGCCGCCATGTCGCAGTCCTGCTGTAAATCGCTGATCGCCACCATTGCTAGTAAAAAATGAAATCAATAAAAATCCCATAACAAAATATCTTATAGTTTGTAGACACTATAACTTTTGTGCAAACCAATCAATATACATTTATTGGAAGTACAGTACAGTATTTGTCCGAAAAATATCAGAACAGCAAGGCAATGCATGCTTGAAAACGAAAGAATACATTACAATACAATACATGACATCACTTCCGAAGTTGTATTCTTTCGTACGAAAATTTCCATAAGTTTAGTATCCTCTTCATTTTCAATATGAGACTAGCATGCAAAAAAAAAAAAAAAAAAAACCAACGGTCAATCATTTGTCCAATATTCTCATGGTGTGCACCAGGCTTTAGATTGACCATCATATGATCAATGTGTCCAGTTTTTATCAGTATTCTGAAACTGAGGTTTTCTCGGAGAAAAGGATATTGCTGTTTTATATATCCAGTTAAAATGACTGAAAAATGCTTTCAGAAGAAGAAAGATTATAAAAAAAAAAGTTCAAAACTAATTATGGCTAGTCCTAATATTCACATTTAAATGTCTGGAGTATTTTTCATTAACCTGCAATGAAAATGAAGTATGTTGCGCTATCAGTGTGCATATGAGAATGAGCAAGCCAATAATTTGTAATTACATTAAACACGCTATTGGGTAACTTTTGACATTCTTATCGCTTATATTGTACTCTTGCTATGGAGAGCTGCAGCAGGTTAATTGAAACATGCACTATTATATTTGGAACACAATAGCTTGTGTCTAGGACCAGATTATACGCATTTTCCTTAAATATTCGGAGCCTAAAATTCTTTGATCTTTTTTTTTTTTTTTTTGAGTCCCGGATTAGGATCCTTACCCAGAAGTTAATTATACAAAGACCGAGGGGCAGATTGCTGACACTAGAGCATACTCTAGTGGTATGAAGGGAGAGATTGCAGCCTGACCATAAGCTGCCTGAAAAATGATCAGGCCAAACGCTATGTTATCAAATTATTGTTTTTTAAAGCGAATCTGTCACATGTGAGGCAAGGTGACAGCAGAATAGGAAGCTGCAGAAATGGATGGCTCTGCTGAGCATTTAGCAGTGGAAAAGAAGTGTTTTGTTCTTTTTTGTTTGTTTCTATAATGTGACATTGTCATGAAAGAAGCATACGAGTTACCATTGCTGGGCCTCTTTTGAAAATGCTAGTTAGACGGCTATATCTGATTTTACTACATCTGAGTCTCCAGTAAATAGCACGCCGTGAATGAGCATCATAAAACCTGAGTTATTGCATACAGTACCTCTCAACTTTCTGAGATAACAAAGAAGGATACCTTTAAGCACAAAGTAGCACCCTTGTCATGCCCCCAGTTATGCTGACTTTGAAGAATTGATGTACAAAAAATGATTGGTTAAGCCTATGAGCGTTAATCCATGCTATGATTTAAATTACTTGGCTTTTAAAAATAAGGTATACAATAGTTAAAGTGGTTGTAAAGGCTTAAGGTTTTTTTACCCTTCATGCATTCTATGCATGAAGGGAAAAAACCTTCAGTGTGCAGCTCCCCCCCTAATAATTACCTGAGCCCCTTCTCGATCCAGCGATGTGCACGAGAGCAACGGCTCTCCTGGGTGTTTTTTTCCTCATTGGCTGAGACAGCAAAGGGAGCTCCCACTACTGTCAATCACAGACAGACAGCCAATGAGGAGAGAGCAGGGGCGGGGGCGAGCCACTCTCCATGTTTGAAAGGACACACAAAGCAGCAGCTTGGGTGCCCCCATAGCAAGCTGCTTGCTATAGGGGCATTTGGCAAAAGAGAGGGGCCAGGAGTTCCGGCGGGGGACCTGAGAAGAGGCACATCGGGACATCTGTGCAAAATCACTGTACAGAGCAGGTAAGTATAACATGTTTGTTATTTAAAAATTCTGCCTTTAACCACTTGCCTACTGGGCACTTTCACACTCTTCCTGCCCAGGCCAATTTTCAGCTTTCAGCTCTGTCGCACTTTGAATGACAATTGTGCAGTTATGCAACACTGTACCCATATGACATTTGTATCGTTTTTATCCATACAAATATAGCTTTCTTTTGGTGGTATTTAGTTACCGCTGGGTTTCTTTTTTTTGCTAAGTAAATGAAAAAAGACCAAACATGAGGCTGCACTGATAGGCACTGATAGGTAACACTGATGGTCACAGATGAGGTGGCACAGATGGTCACTAATGAGGTGGCACTCATGGGCACTAATTAGGAGGTACTGGTGGGCCCTGATGAGGAGGCACTGATGAGCCGCTGCACTGATATGCAGCACTGATGGGCAGTACTAATCGGCACTGATAGGCGACATTGATGAGGAGGCACTGATTGGCAGCACTGATGGGCACTGTTGGTGCTGGGGCTACACTGATCATCAGGACATTGATGATCAGTGTCCTGATGATCAATGTAGATGTCCTCTTTCACACTGCTTGGTTATCGGCTCCCCTCTCCTCACAGTGTGACAGCACGAGAAGAGGAATGCTGATAACTCACAAGTGTGCTTACATTGTGATCAGCTGTGATTGGACACCGCTGATCACATGGTAAAGGGCTGCTGTGTTTGGCCCTTTAGGACACAGCGATCACAGAGTGTGCCGGATGCACTCCGCAGCAGGCATGCGGGGTGGGGGGGGGGGCATGGTTCTGGGAAAACCGCGCTCTAGCCGTCATTGGGCTATAGCACAGTCAGCAAATTTTTAATATAATCTTAAGAGATTGGGTGAAAGGTTTAGTGTAGTAACACATTCAGTAGTTAAGCATTGCATTTTGTTACAGTGATCTATACATCAGACCAAAAAGATGGACAACTGAGCAGGAAGGAGGGTGGTCCCCAAAATAGGGGCAATCCCTTCAAATCAGGGACAGTTGAGCGCAAGGGTTCCTCCAGGATGGTTGTCTGCTAGCTTCACCTACAAGGAAGCAGTATATTATATTATTTAGTATTTGCTAGAATGTCATGCCAAAATGTGCCACCATCCTAATTACTAGAGAAAAAAGGTTAAACCCTTGGCACGATAGGTCGTGCCAAAAGAAGAAACTAAATATTGGACTTTGCCGGCACTTATGAAACTGATGGGTTTAAAATAATGGTTTATTAGATTGTTAAAAAGGACACGTTGCAACGTGTCAATCAGTAGTCAATACAATAATTGTATGTCAATAACAATACATGAAAGATACATAAAATACAGAAATGGTGGTTCCACATAGGTCAGGGATGATACAACTACCAAACCAGTTAGTATAGATGGACATGAGAGAGGAGGTCGACGCGTTTCGCACCAATGTGCTTCTTCTGGACCTTATTTCTCTTCAAACTATGAGATATATAAATGTAGAGATTGACATACCTTTTTTTATCAAACATAATAACATTAGTATTACATTTCATTAGATTTCAAACTTATTGTCTATATTCACCATGACTGCTTGACTTGTGATTCACCATTCCCCAAATCTGGCTGTACATCAGGGGGGCAGGCACAGGAGACCAAAAAACAGGCTAATCCAACATGGGGATGTCTAAATGTAATTGAATGAGATTAAACTGCTTTAGAACGGGTATTTTGTATAAGTGTTATTTATATCGTTCCCTATACTAGGGGAAAAACAGTGTCCTACCTATAATTACTACAGGCAAGATAATGTAATCAAGCAGTTTTGCTTAAATCTGTTCGTTGGTATCTTATTTAGTACAACCCAAACCTCCCAGCCAGTGTCTGTGATAGCTCTTCACAAACCCTTGCCTAGCACACACAGGCATGAATAAAGCTTTTCAAGCACTGATGCTTGGGGGATGCTCAGCAAGCATCAGAAACAGTGCCACCTTTCAAAGCACGCAGGTGCGGGTGTTTCACTTTAAAATAATCAAAATGTTCTATCACATACTATATGGACAAAATTATGTGACAACTCCTCCAAAAGCCAGGTCCATAAAGACACATTTTCATAGGTTTGATTTGGAGGAACTCAACTGGTCTGTACAGAACCCTGGCCTTAGCCCTTTTCAACACATTTGGGATGAAGTGAAACGTTGTTTGTGAGCCAGTTCTTCTCAACTATTATCAGTATCTGACCTCATAAATGCCAAATTGCCAAAACACAGTTTAAAGTCTATCAGAAAGGCTTTCCAGAAGAGTGGAGGATGTTAAATCCCCAAGAAGGCGGCAAGTGCAAAGTAATGATGTCCAGCAAGCTTGTATACAGTAAGTGTGATTGTCAGGTGTCCACAAAGGTTTTGCCACACAGTGCAGGAGTAGTAAAATGTCAGTGCTTCCAAAAGGTTGCAGATAGTTCCAATGTTTGCGGACATTTTAAAATGTTATTGAATAAGAGGCATATTCCCTTACAAGTAAATAGGCTTACTAAAAATAGCATTACAGAGCAATAATGATGTGCCAAGTGCAGTAAGCCAGATCATTTTGATTTTAATCTACTAAAGTCACATCAGTTGTGGTGATGTTTCATGTAGATTATTGCACTTTGCACATCAGCTTTGCCTTTCAGACAGCCTTATGGAATAAGTCCAATGACGTATCCTTCCAGATTGGATCAGCTTCTGAATTCTGCATTAAAAGCTCTGACCTTTACCCTTGGAGAATATATTATGTCTGTTAAAGGATAAGTCCATGTTTAATCATAAAAATAAATATTCTCCCTCTTGGCCCTCTGTATTTTTTGGGTACAAAAACTCCCACTTACTATCTGACACAGATGTGTCTGTACCCTGTCCAGCAAGTCAGTGATCGAGTTTCCATAGGAAAGTAAGCAATGAGATATCTTCTTGGCACTTGTGCCCTGTAATCTCATCCAGTGATTACGAACCTTGGCACCCCGATGTTTTGGAACTACATTTCCCTTGATGCTCATGCACTCTGCAATGTAGTTCTGCACCATGGGAAATGTAGTTCAAAAACATCTGGGGTACCAAGGTTCACCATCAGTCTATAGGCTGTAATTAATTCCATTCAACCTGTAAGCCAATGGGGGCACAGGGCACATGTTCCAAGAGGACAT
Source organism: Glandirana rugosa (assembly GCA_018402905.1). NCBI lineage: Eukaryota > Metazoa > Chordata > Amphibia > Anura > Ranidae > Glandirana > Glandirana rugosa. Next base: position 1,797,592 of record BLSH010340189.1, read on the forward strand.
CTCAGTGCTCATGTTTCTATGGAATGGTTTCACCCGCAGCACATAAATCAGGCCATCCATAGACGGCCTTATAATCAAAAGTTGCTTTTGACATCACTTGCAGTGATCTGGCAGTATATAACCTTCCAGGGGTGATCTGTGATCATGACTACTTTGTCCTAAAAGAGGCATTTGTTACTGTATGTGGACATTTTCTGACCAAATAGAAACTCTTATTCGAAGTGGATTTTTATCCTTCCCTTTTATATGTAGAAGTGGGAGGGAACAAGGTGGCATTGCTGTCACTGTCATGAAAGAACATTGGGAGGAACCCATACTTCTTCTGTTCAAGAGGACAGAGAATCAATGAAGCTCTAGCTGATAATTACCCATCTGTGGCCAGCCATAGTGCCAGGTGTAGGTTGTAAATTCAATGCCATTAACATTATAATTATTATTATGGTTGCTACTTTTTAAATTGTGCCATCGTTTTCCACAGCACTTTACAGCTGGGCAAATCATAAAATAAACCTCCAAGGATTAACTTAATGTAGCAAACAAAGAAATAAAGGTAGGAGGCCTCCTCCTGCAAAACTGTTTCTGAGGGATTATATAAAAATAAAGTTTACCTTATCCATTACTTTGTAGTAAACCAAAATGAAGAGACTTTGCTTAGTTTTCTTTACCTTGTTTTCTTTCAGTACAGTTTACCTTACTGATATCCCACTGCGTGCAGAGACACGTGAAATAGCTGCTGGTGGGACTACCGCTGCTCATTATTAAATATGAAATATATTTTCCCAATAATGGGCTACAAGTAGTCTTTACTTTAAAAGGAACCTGTAAATGGTTGCATCTATATTGATACCAACATCCCTATTGGAGATTCAGGATCATGTTCGCCTCTACCATTGGTTTACTGTGAATCCCAAGGGTTTGCAAGATTCATGAATTGCAAATGTTTAGCTGAGAAATGTAACGACTTATAAGACAAGGCAAAGTCTTTGCTCTTGTTAGCTGAGTCACAAGAGGCAATACAATTCATAAAAAAAAAAATATGGGATCGGAACAATTTTTTTGTGGTTAGGAAGAGCTATAAATGCATTTGCCATTGGTACATGCCCCCCAATGCAGGCTTCCAATGCCTTTGTATTTGGCAATAGGTCTCTTGTTACAAATGGCCAGACATGCATAACAAGACCCCCC
>BLSH010340189.1:1804451-1822493 GCA_018402905.1 Glandirana rugosa
AGTCGGTAGGGGTAGGTACGAGTCGGTAGGAGCCGTGGATGGGGGTGGCTGAATATGGATGGGATGGCTGAGCATGGATGGGGATGGCTGAGTATGGATGTGAATGGCTGTGCATCGATGGGGGTGGCTGAGCATGGATGGAGATGGCTAAGCATGGATGGGGAAGGCTGAGCATGAATGGGGATGAGCCATGAATGTGTGGCCGTGAATGGGGATGGATTAGCCGTGGATGGGGATAGCTTAGTATGGATGGGTATGGCTGAGTATGGATGGGGATGGCTGAGTATGGATGGGGATGACTGAACATGGATGGGGATGGCTGGGCATGGATGGTAATGGCTGAGAATGAATGAGGATGGCTGAGCATGGATGGGGATGGCTGAGCATGAATGAGGATGGCTGAGCATGAATGAGGATGGCTGAGCATGAATGAGGATGGCTGAGTATGTATGGGGATGGCTGGGCATGGATGGGAATGGCTGAGTATGAATGGGGATGAGTGCAGGAATTTGCACAGATCAGCGCTGTGGGCAGTACAGATCCAGCCCACATCGCTGCTGCACCCGATTTCTGAGAGCTGAACCGGGCAAGCGCTGGCTTGTTTACAACTGATTGCTTCATCATTGGCCCTTTACCGTGATCCGTGATGTGCCGGGCCCAGTCATGGATATTCCCGGGTGCACGCCCCAGGGGGAGCAGGGGAGCGCGATTCTGGGAGGACATCATAGTACACCCTCCCAGAGTTATCCGACCACACTGTAGCTGTCATTCGGCTATGGCCAGGTCGGCAAGTGGTTAAAGCCTCTTACATACGATGAGAATATCGAAGGAATGATGGTCTGTTTTTTTGCATGCTAGTCTCATATCAAAATTAAAGATCCTCATGACTAAGGCCTCGGGGGGCGGAATGAAACACGTTGGAGGCGTGGCCTGGTTGGAATCCAGTCTGAGGCTGCCACTCTACTCACCTCCCTAGGATATCTTAGATGTGTGACTTTCAGGGGCTACCCCTTTCTTCTTTGTACCCCTGCAAGAGCCAGGACGGGCTCCATCCCTTCAGCACTCCAAACAGCAGCTGTGAATGCACCATTCACATACCCCCTCTCTACTGAGCCTGAGCGGCACACACACCCTTTTTAGGTCACATCAAAAATGAAGATGTTACTAACTTACGAAAATTCTCCTATGACAGAATACAACTTCGGAGGTGATGTAATGTGTTTCCGAATATGCGTGGTCTTGCTCTTCCTTTTTTTTTCCCGGACAAATACTGTACTGATTAAATGAAAATCCTACTATTTGGTGTTGGGGGGGTTTGCCTTCCTCTGGAACAACTGTGAGTATAGGGTTGTATATATGGAGGTTTTCTGTTTGTATGTGTGTGGTTTTATTTCTATATTGGTTGAACTGGATGGATTTTTTTTGTGTTCTTTCAACTAGATTAAAGCATGTGTTACCCCAAAAGTCATATTCCTGATATATGGCTGCCGTACTATGTACTTGTATGAGAAAGTCTCTTGTTCTCTTTGTATGCTTCCTTTATGTGAAATTCCTGTGTTCCTGCCAGTCCCCTTGCTGTCCTAATAAAAACTGACTACACTAAGCAGGAGAACAAACCATGGTCAGTTCTCTAGCTATGCTGAGAACTCAGTGTGCTCTCCTCCAATGGTTCAAGAAAGAAAGGGGTGGTCCCTGGAAGTTGCACATCTTAAGTGTCCCAGAGGTGCTCTCCTCCAATGATCAGACTTGTCTTGAAATGCCCCCACTGCACAGCCATTCACTGGGAAGCTCAGTGTGTTGCTGCTTCCCCTCCCCCCAGCTCTCATGCAGCTGAGAACAGAGGAAATATAATCGCTTATTTAAAAAAAAGGGGGAAAAGGTATTTCTAATGTATTTTTATATCTATAGAAAAATGTTTTGCCTTTCATTTCTATTTTAAACGGAATTGATTGTTTTACAAGGTGATCGTTTACAATCACTTTAAGTATATGTACCTATGTATCGTAAAAGAAAAAATTTCATGTTTGTCCCATCGGATAATTGGATGAACTGTTGTAATCGGCTCCCAAAGGCTTTGTACCAATGATCAGATTATTGCATGATACCACCTCCTCAAAAAGATAGGGCACCAATGACACCGGACGTCCTCCTGACGGAATCCTTGTCAGTAGCCCAACAACAGGACGTTAAAGAGTTAGTGAACAAAAATAGAGACTTTTTCTCCCCTTTGCCCAGACTGACCACAGTGATTCAACATGACATAATCACAGAGCCAGGTATTTGCATAAATGTAAAACCTTATAGAACACCTGAGGCTAGGCATGAGCCAGTAGCAAAGGAGATACAGAACATGTTAGAGTTGGATGTGATAGAGGAGCCCCACAGTGACTGGTTGAGTCCCATAGTGCTGGTTCCAAAGTCCGATGGCACTATCCGGTTCTGTAACGACTTTAGAAGACTGAATAGCTTGTCCAAGTTTGATGCGTACCCAATGCCTCAGGTCGAGGAACTTGTGGATCATTTGGGAGGGGCCCGGTACATAACAACCCTGGACCTAACTAAGGGCTTACTGGCAGATACCCCTAACAGAGGCAGCCAAGGAGAAAACGGCCTTTTCTACTCCCGAGGGCTCTTTCCTGCATAAACGAATGCCGTTTGGTCTGCATGGGGCTCCTGCTTCATTCCAGAGGATGATGGAGAAAACATTGAGGCCACATCGCCTCTATGCACCCACCTACTTGGATGATGTGGTCATCCACAGTCTTGATTGGGAATCCCATATGCACCGAGTGCAAGTGGTTGTGGATTCCCTCAGGAAAGCAGGGCTCACAGCCAACCCCAAGTGTGCCATCGGTCTCAAGGAGGCCAAATACCTTGTCCACATTATTGGGCAGGGACTCGTTAAACCACAGACCAACAAACTAGAGGCAATCCAGAAGTGGCCCTAACCCCAAACTAAAAAGCAGGTGCATGCGTTCCTGGGGATCATGGGGTACTATAGGCGCTTCATACCGGACTTTTCCACCATTGCCATTCCCCTGACAGACCTGACGAGGGGCAGGGGGTCGGTTATGGTGAAGTGGAGCCCTGAAGCCGAGAAGGCATTTCAGAAGCTAAAGCAAGCCCTGTGTGTACAACCGATGCTTGTGACCCCGGACCAAAGAATTTGTGGTGCAGACCGATGCTTCTGATGTGGGTCTAGGGGCGGTACTGTGCCAGATCGGAGACGGGGAGGAGCATCCGGTTGTATACCTAAGCCGGAAGCTGAACCGGCACGAGAAATATTATGCTATAGTCGAGAAGGAGTGCCTCGCGATTAAATGGGCCTTGGAGAGTCTAAAGTATTATCTATTGGGCAGGCCGTTTAGACTCGTCACCGACCATGCCCCCCTGAAGTGGATGTGCGACAACAGAGAAAAGAATAGTAGGATGACAAGGTGGTTTTTGGCCCTACAGCCCTATATATTCACAGTGGAACATAGGGCTGGAAAGCTGCAAAACAGTGCAGATGCCGCAGGGGCTTGAGCAAAGGGGGGGGTATGTGACGTTATTGTGAGATAGTGGACGGGCGATATTTGTCGCCTCGCATGCGTTCACTTGGAGTGGACTGGTGAGAGTCTGACCCAAGTTTTGCCAGCTACCATGGCAGAGCTGGTTCTGGCCCAGAGTTTCTGGTCCCCCCAAATCCTTCTCCAGCTGCTTAAAATAACCAGGAAGAGTTCTCAGCGGAGCTCACCCTGGAACTCAGTATGCTTACACTGAGAGAGCTAAGACCTTGAGTTGTTGGTTGCTCTAAGGACTGCAAAAGGAAAAAAAAGGTTTGCGTTTGTTTGAAGGTGTCAGGAACAAGCCCAACATCGTATAGAGAGGTATCCTGTCTGTATTAGTTTTGTTTTTGCTATTTTTGTTTATTTTATGACCTGCAAATAAAACTGGCAACCAGACAGATTTTAAGAAAGTTTGCCTACAAGCTGCCTTCTTTTCAGGAAAGGTGATACACACAAGCTAATCTCCCACACTGTTAAGAGTTACAGAGGAAGTTTTGTGCTAGAATTATTGCTCTCGTTCTAATGATCACGGCTATACCTCACATGTGTGGTTTGAACACCGTTTACATATGCGGGCGCGACTTACATATGCGTTCACTTCTGCACACAAACTCGGAGGGATGGGGCACTTTACATTTTTTTTTTACCTTATTTATTTTACTTTTTATTTTTAAACATCCCTTGTAATATAAATAAGCATGGCAGGCCCCCTTTATTGAGAGATATGGGGTGAAAAAGACCCCAGATCTCTCATTTACCTTTAAAAGCAAAAAAAAAAGAGAGGCGGAAGTGACATCAGACATCGCTCCGGTCTTCCAAGGGCATAGAGCCGAGTGGGGGTGTTCTGCTGAAAACTCCAACTCCCCAAAATCTCCAACCACATCACTTCTGGTGACTCTCCAGCAGTAATAATTGGAGATTCTGATGAGTTGGCTGTTTTCACAGAACATCGGCAGCGTATACAGTAAGGTACACGACGAGTTGGCTGTTTGGATAGAACACAGAGTAAGGAGGAAAAAAGTTGTTGCCACCTTGGAGGCGGTCATGTTGTTGGTTACTAGCGGGCAGACTAACAATGTTCACTGATTAGATCGCATACCTTAGTGTATATGCTGCCGGTGTTCTGAGAAAACAGCCAACTTGTAAAAATCTCCAATTATTGCTGCTGGAGAGTCACCGGAAGTGACGTGGTTGGAGATTTTGGCAAGTTGGAGTTTTCATCAGAACAGGGGCTGTCTTGCCAGACTCCAATGAAATAGAAACACACCACTCTAGGCAACAATTCCCATGATTAGACCTCCTGCTAATCAGAGCACAGGTGCAGGCTCTGTGAAGATGTCAGAAAGCAAAGAAAAGAAAAGCTGGATGGCTGCACTCCATGCAAGCGCGTCAGTTTATGTCCTAAGCTCCCATACTGTATGTGACTTGATGGATTTTATGACTCAACAATAAAGGTGTTGCATGGAGTGCGGCCATCCAGCTTTTCTTTTCTTAGGGGCTGTCTTGCCCTTACTTCCCCTTCCTAGTCATCGGCCACATCGGATCTGTTCCTGGCTTACCGTTGGCTCTGGTAACCTTGGGAACCACCGGAAAGCATCTAAAAAGAGGAGAAAATTCGCCGCTGGTACCACTTTTATCTGAATGCCAGCCACCTGAATGAAAAAAAAGATACCGGGGGATATGGCAGTTAGCTGCTGCCATAATCCTGGTATTCAACATCAGAGTAATGATGCACATATACAGTTAGGTGGTCGGCAAATGGCTAGGAAATGGCCATTATTGATTTCTAAGATTTGGCTCCCAATGACTTCAACGGGGTTTGAATTCAGCACCAATACTTCAGCACAGGTTGTCGAAACATGTCTCGAATCAAACCCAGCCAAGTTGGCTCATTGCTAGTCAGCTTAATACAAAAATATTTACGAAAATGAGTCTTTGTTTAATATAATAAGTCCAATCAAGCAAGTTTTCAAATCTTATTTTTTTGCCTGCTGTCCCCCGTGAGCTCTTCTTAAGATTTTAAGGATTCTGCCAATTCAGATTTCCTAACAGCTGATAAATCCAGCACATTACTGCCACATACATAGAGCTATACAGGGCTGGTGCAAGGATTTTTGACACCCTAGGCAAAACCTAATTTTGCCGCCCGCTTGGCTCCACCCCCTTTCCCTGCCCAGCCTGATCAGCGCCAATGAATTGCAGCCTGATCAGCGCCAGTCAAATGCAATCTCACCAGCGCCCATCAAATACAGCTTCACCAGCGCCAATCAATTCAGCCTCACCTGTGCCCATCATATACAGCTTCACCAATACCAATCAATACAGCCTCACCTGTGCCCATCATATACAGCTTCACCTGTGCCCACCAAATACAGCCTCACAGGGGGTGGGGGCGGAGGGGGGGTATTTGGCAGATCAGTCACTATTTCTATATACATTTGCAAATGGCATATGATAATACAATCTCATTATCTCAGTTAGACAGTGTCAGTTTTTACATGAATCAATGCAGAGCAGCCAGTGACAGATCAACAGTGGCCAGGCGCTCCTAGGCAGCAGTGCGCCCTAGGCGGCCGCCTACTCCGCCTAGTGGTAGAGCCGGCCCTGGAGCTATATCATAGCAGATGATTGTGCCTCTGGGGCCTTCATCCTCAAGCAAGTATCGAGAAAATTCCATCCTGTCTACCTCTTTTCTTCTTCTCTCAAGATATCTCCATGTTTAACGCTTTATCTACCAACCAATACTTTTGTAGAAGATTCAAACTCCGCAAATGAGTTTAGAACTACTAACTGCTGAGAAGGGATCAGCCAGGTATTCGGAGCAACGTAACAGTTAATTTTCATTCTCATTATGGAGGTGCACTTCTTTTACATGATCACTTAAAATATAAATAGAATTCACCTTCTATAAATTCATGAGAAATATGAGTGATGACAATAAAACCAAGTTTGATAATCCTAGTCATTAGTGAAGTGCTTTTTTAATATGCGTTTTCGCATATTTACTCCTGCGAGACTTTATTTGGGTGGTAATACTTAGAGCAAATTCTGTTCACCCGTAGCAGTGTCATTACAAACTTGAATGAGCAGCGTTATTGTAAATAAATAAAAACAATGTACCAGAACCAATTCTGACTGAGAAAATACTGTTCAATTAGCTCTAAGCTTTAGTTAAACTTTACTTTTTGCTTCTTTATTGATAAGGATAATACAAAAAAAGAACTAATTTGCTGTGTTTTTCCCAACCACATTGACGTAACCAATTCATTTAAATACATTTAGGTACTTTAACTTTGTTAGCATGAGAGAGAGCCAGGCTTTACATATTCTATACAGCAAAATTAATTGTTGTGTAAAATGTAATACTGATCAAAAAGAAAAGAAGAAAGAGGAACAATATAATGTCAGACTCATTCCAGCATTAATTCATTAAATAAAGCATGGTGGTGCCTCAGAATTTAGAACACAAGTTAATTATACATTTAAAGGGAAATTATGCACATAAAATTAATGTTTGAAGAAAGCAATGAGGATATTTTTCTCGGGGGATATAGACTTTTCTTTGCTGTATCCGTTAATCGTTGCTATATGTGCCATTCTCACACCAGCTAGCTAGTAAGTCAAAGTGGACTTGAACTCAAGAAGTGAAGATTTGCAATCTTATAATGTAAGATAATAGGGTAAAGTATAGAAGAATTATTTGTACCTAAGCAGTACCCCAAAAAAATCGACCTTTTGCATTGAATTCTTCCTGGAAAGGAATTCTTCCTGTCCGGGAATAAAACCATCCTGGTTGGCTATATTCCAGCTTAGTCATCTTATCACGGGCAAAAAATGACCAGAGACTTCGGTAGAAGCCTTGCTTTTTATGATCTCTGGATCAATTAAATCTATTAACCAGATGCGGACCGCCCCACGTACATTTACTGCAGCAGGGCAGCCGCTTTGTGCAGAATCATGTAAAGGTATGCGATTCTGCACTTCCGGGTCTGGGGCACCACCGGCGACCTACTCCCACTGTGATTGGACACAGCAGGAGCCAATCAGCGGTTCAATGGGAAATGTCCTCCGGGACTCGCCGATCATACGAGGCACAGGCAGAACGGCAATCTCCCTATCTTAACAAAGCAGATCACTGTTCTGTGACAAGGGAAGGCAGTGATCTTGTGTTTCTGCTAAACAGAAACACGGACCTATGCCTTCCCACAGTAAAACCACCCCCCACACAGATAGCAAGTACTCCCTAGGGACATATTGATCTCCCCTGATGTTAACCCCTTCTCTGTCAGTGTCATTAGTAAAGTGACAGTGCATATTTGTTAGGACTGATCACTGTATTAGTGTCACTGGTCCCCAAAAAGTGTCAGTTAGGTGTCCGATTTGTCTACCGCAATATCGCAGTCCCGCTATAAGTTGGTGATCGCCACCATTACTAGTAAAAAATAAATTAAGATTCCAAAAATATCTCATAGTTTGTAGTACGCAAACCAATCAATATACGCTTATTATGATTTTTTTTGTATCAAAAATATGTAGCAGAATACATTTTGGCCTAAATTAGATTTTTTACAATTTTTTTATTGAGTATGTTTTATAGCAGAAAGTAAAAAATATTGTGTTTTTTATTTCAAAATTGTCAGTCTTTTTTTGTTTATAGCGCAAAAAATAAAAACCGCAGAGGTGATCAAATACCACCAAAAGAAACCTCTATTTGTGGGGAAAAAGGGACATCATTTTTTTATTTGAATACAGTGTTGCATGACTGTGCAATTGTCATTTAAAGTAAAGCAGTGCCGTATCGCAAAAAAAGGCCCGGTCATAAAGGAGGGTAAACCTTCTGCAGCTGAAGTGGTTAAAAGGGAATATCCAGGTTCCTGCTGTCGGCAGGTAGAGCGCTCATTCCCAGGCACCGGAAGTCCCCCATAATCCCTACAGTACAGGAATGGGTTGAGGAAGTGAGCAATATTATGCAGATGGGGGAGCTGATAGAGGTAGCTAACGAAAATTAATTCAAAGGAACAGGACAGAAAGTTTTTCTCAAATGTACAAATTTGTAATAGTGTATGTGGTTTTCGTTTGGTCCATTTATTGCTAAATCAAATGTTAAAAGCAAACAAGGTCTTGAACTACAGGGTGGGTCATTTATAGGGATACACCTTAATAACATGGGAATGGTTGGTGATATTAACTTCCTGTTTGTGGCACATTAGTATATGTGAGGGGGGAAACTTTTCAAGATGGGTGGTGACCATGGTGGCCATTTTGAAGTTGGCCATTTTGAATCCAACTTTTGTTTTTTCAATAGGAAGAGGGTCATGTGACACATGAAACTTATTAGGAATTTCCCAAGAAAAACAATGGTGTGCTTGGTTTTAACGTAATTTTATTCTTTCATGAGTTATTTACAAGTTTCTGACCACTTATAAAATGTGTTCAATGTGCTGCCCATTGTGTTGGATTGTCAATGCAACCCTCTTCTCCCACTCTTCACACACTGATAGCAACACCGCAGGAGAAATACTAGCACAGGCTTCCAGTATCCGTAGTTTCAGGTGCTGCACATCTTGTATCTTCACAGCATATGGTTTTTTTATGGTTTTTATGGTCAGTAAAAACCAATACCGGGTGAGCTGCTCCTTCCAGGAGGTACCGCCATTCCTCCAAAGCTGACTTGATGGACAGCAATTCCCTATCACCGATATCATAGTTCCAGCAAGATGGTGCACTACCACATTATGGGTGTCAGGTCCGAGCATTCCTAGATGAACAGTTTCCTGGAAAGTGGATTGGTCGTCGTGGGCCAGTTGAATGGCCCCCAAGGTCTCCTGATCTGACCCACTTAGACTTTTATCTTTGGGGTCATCTGAAGGCAATTGTCTATGCTGTGAAGATACGAGATGTGCAGCACCTGAAACTACGGATACTGGAAGCCTGTGCTAGCATTTCTCCTGCGGTGTTGCTATCAGTGTGTGAAGAGTGATAGAAGAGGGTTGCATTGACAATCCAACACAAAGGGGAGCACATTGAACACATTTTATAAGTGGTCAGAAACTTGTAAATAACTCATGAAAGAATAAAGTTACGTTAAAACCAAGCACACCATTGTTTTTGTTGTGAAATTCCCAATAAGTTTGATGTGTCACATGGCCCTCTTCCTATTAAAAAAAACAAAAGTTGGATTCAAAATGGCTGACTTCAAAATGGCCGCCATGGTCACCACCTATCTTGAAAAGTTTCCCCCCTCACATATACTAATGTGCCACAAACAGGAAGTTAATATCACCAACCATTCCCATTTTATTAAGGTGTATCCATATAAATGGCCCACCCTGTACTTTTGAAAGGCATTTGAATGCTCTAAGGCAGGGTTTCAGCAATGAGCAATGAGCAATTTCTGCCTCTTTAGTTCCCACTGACATCATTGATCTTTTTATCTATCTATAAGGGGGTAATTGTTCCCAATGTCCACAAGTGTAAGGAGCATTCTTCCCACTGACCATCGCACTAATGTATCATGAGTTGCAAAGATTGTAATTTTTAGCAGGGGTTCCTTGAGACTGCAAAATTATTTCAGGGGTTCCTCTGAGTTAAAAAGGTCGAGAAAGGCTGCTCTAAGGATTTTCATATGAATTTTCCTAAGAATTTTTTTACACATTTTAATGTTCTATTAGTGTATACCTAACTTTAATTAAATCATCAGGTGGGCAGCTCTGACCTATGGCAGCAAAGCTCCGCCTCTACAAGATAGCCACATTCACACACACAGTGCAGAACGAGGCATGAAAAGTCAGTAAAGCGGAAAAATCATCTGCAGGGAATCTACAGGCATTGCCAGGCATTCTCCTTTCCTGCTTGCTTGCTATTTTATGGGTATAACTGCCACACTACAGGTCCACTTCAGGTTCGATGTATCATAAATAAGTGCAATGTTTTGTTTTCTCTTAAAATACAGTTGTCATCTTTTTTTTTTTGCATCCAGTGCTGCTGATCTCCTCCAGCCTCTTTCACTCCCCTCCTATCCATGTACTCGCTCCGCCATTGGCTGCTCATCATTGCTGGACTCATGGAAAGATTAGCTGTGAATGATTGGCCCTGAATGCTGCTTTAGTGATTACATGTGAGCGGCCACAAGTAACCGCAGGAGCTGTTGCTTTCAATGGGACTTTCGCCCGCAGCTAATCACCAGGAACTCCTGCTGGGTCTACTGCATCTAATGGCTAACAGCCCCATTCACAATTGTGAATGGAGCCTTATTCATTCAGTTAAAACCTAAGAGGGGAAAAAACATTTTTTGTAACTGCATAAAATTTCCAACAGGAGTTAGGCTTTCATTTGTTAGTCCAAATGTGCTAGGCCATCTAACACTACCCTCCCCACAATGCTGCTGTCCAAGGGTGGCTACATTGTTCTTCTATATAGAGTGAAGGAGTGTAGCCACTCTAACACAGGAAACATGTTATTTGGTGTATCACCAGATGAAAATGAAGGGAAGCAAAAGCCTAAAAAGTGTTGCAGCCACCACATCTAAGGGTTGGTAGGCTGCAATATACAGTGGAACCTTGGATTACGAGCATAATCCGTTCCAGGAGAATGCTTGTTATCCAAATTACTCGTATATCAAAGCATGTTTCCCCATAGGAAACAATGGAAACTTGGTTAATTTGTTCCACAGCACTGCTTGTCAATGCAGTACTATATGTGGCCAGAGGTCCGGGGGCGCCTGGTGTATGCAATACTGTATATGGCCAGAGGTGTGGTGGCGATGGTGAGCCTCGGAAACGACCGGAAACATTCGGAAGTGCTCGAGAACTGTTTACACTTTCGGTATTTCTGAGTATTTCCGACGGCTTCCGAGGGCCTCCGAGGCTCACCAGCGCCCCCGCACCTCTGGCCACATGTGGTATTGCATGCAAATTGGCTTAATTCTGCTTGTTTTGCGAGAAAGCGCTTGCAAACCAAGTCAGATTTGTTTTTTTTAAAAATGCTTGTTTTTCAAAATGCTTGTTAACCGCGTTACCAAGGTTCCACTGTATACAATTTTCCTTTTTGGGCTTAGATACACTTTAAGTATACAGGGAAGGGAAGTTGCAGGCGACTGGCCTTAAGAAAAGGCTTGCAAAAGTTTTTTTTAGCCAGTGATGGAATATGTGTAATCTCTCAATCGCCTGAAAACACAGTGGACAATGAAATTCTTCCATAGAAGATCTTCCCTTCTGCCCATATATTAATATTGTCACAGATTTATTGGTGGGGTTTTACCTTGCCAGTGGAAAATGGTACCTGTCTGATCCCCTCACTGGACCTTATTTAGTTGGGATGTCTGTCCTGTTAAGTTGGGTGCCCACAGTGCATCTGTGGCTGATAATTGCAAGTCAGTGATAATAAAGGCTTAGTTTTTTTTTTTTAGAAAAAATAACAAACATGTTATACTTACCTGCTCTGTGCAAGGGTTTTGCACAGAGCAGGCTCAATTCTCCTCTTCTTGGGTCCCCCGCCGGCGCTCTGGGCTCCTCCCCCTTGCCGATTGCTTGCATAGCAAGCCGCCTGCTATCGGGGCACTCATGCATGCTCTCTCCTGAGCCCTGCTCTGTATGTCCATTAGACACACAGGTTGGGAATCAGCCCCACCCCTGCTCCCTCCTTACTGGCTGTGATTGACAGCAGCGGGAGCCAGGAGCCAATGAGGAGGCAGAGACCCAAGAGAGCAGCTGCTCTTGTGCACATCGCTGGATTGGGATTGAATTCAGGTAAGTATTAGTGGGGCTGCAGGGAGAGTTGCATACTGAAGGTTTTCATAGAATGCATGAAGTTAAAAAATCCTTCAGGCTTTACAACCACTTTAACCTTCCAGTGAATAACAGTTTTGGTTTATTTTTTGGCAGGAACCTATGCAGGCAAGGTATAACTTACTTGACTGAACAGCAGGGTTGCCAACCATCAGCACATTTACAGACAGTTTGTAAAAAATCTGTGATTTTTACAATTGTCTGTGAATATCAGGAGCTGATAATGGTCATGCTGTGTTCACATTTTAAGTGCAAACAACAACAATTACTTGTGAGGGCCAGTTCACACAGGGGTGACTTGCGCTGCGACTTGTGTCGCCCCAAGTCGCTTGACATAAGAAATCCCATTGAAGGGAATGGGAGTCGTCTTAATATCCACTACTGAAGTCGCTTCGACTTCGGTCCGACTTCAGAAAAGATTCCTGTACTACTTCAAGGCGACTTCTATCCGACTTGTGCCCATACAATTCAATGGAAGTCACCTCCAAGTCGGATCCCCCATCCATATTGAAGCGAATTTACAGTTCAAAAGAAAATAATTTTTGAAGGCAACCCCCTCCCTCCCTTCTCTGATTGGCCACAGGCATGGAGTCGTCCAAAGTCGCGCTGAAGTCGCCTTTAAAATCGCCTAGCAAAGTTGCGCCAAAGTCGGATCACCCCTGTGTGAATGGGTATTGCCAGTGTTTCCATATTGTGTTTTATATTGTTTTAATATCAATTGTCTTAGTTTTTATTAGGAGTTCTGCGATTTTTGAGGTTGTCCTAAAAAATGTGATCCTACAGTAACTTTTCCATGTTTTGTCAGTAAAAAATGCCGTGGGAGGTTGGCAATCCTGCTCAATAGTCAAGTATTTTACCAAAAGGAAAGTCATTTCTAGTTTTACCCCAGGGGACAGCAACCAATGGAAGAAACACAGTAGATTTTTTTTTTACAAAATGTAGGTAAAGATTTTTTTATAGGTTTAGTTGTATTTTAATAGTTCTACTTAGTTGTGTAGATGTTTCTCGAGTGACAGATGCTCTACAGGCCTGCATGAAATCAGACAAAGCAAGCAGTGTCACAGGAAGCCTGTTTGTTACATGTCCCCAACCATTTCTTTAATCTCTTGTCCTCTTAATCAGTTCATATTTATCCATCAAAGCTCTCCTCCTCCATCTAATAGAAAAAAGTGCCCTAAATAATCTGTCGTTTCCATTTATCTCTATAGAGTTTTTCATTTTTGGTTCATTTTACATTTGTGCTCCAGGCAAACTTAGCATATGCTTTACTTCAACCTAATGTTCCCTTAATGGAGAATAATGCATTAAATACTACTTTTAATACTAATGTCAGATTAATACAGATATAATCCATTCTGTGATTTCTCTCCTAACATTGTAAGGGATAAGAGACCTTCTGGCTGTATATTAGTACATTCCAAGTTAAAGTAAAGGCTTTTTTCCCTGTTAAATCACAGGGTCACAAACTGACTGAATCTGTTTTAGTTTAGCACTGGTTAATCTCTTAAAATGGACTAATATTTATTTCACTGCGGCAGCAGAGCTAGAGAAATTGAGCACTATAAGTGAGGAATGTCATGTCTGTGAGTATTAAGGAGCTGTTATGTGCAGGTTGTGCTGGGTGCTTTTTAAAGGGGATTTCCAGGATATTAAAGAGCAAAAAAAGCCAACTGCTCTCATCTCTTTCCTACACATCACTATAAGCAATAAAACTCTCATTTATTTGGAAGACTGATGCACACCCCATCACATAACATGTACTCACTTTTACATGTAGAATGGCTTAAAATACAATCAGGTCCATATATATTGGACACAGACACAATTTTAGATTTTTGCAGATACAGTATTTACCAAAACGTATTCAAGCTATAGTTGTATAATGGATATGGGCTGAAAGTGCACACTCTCGGATTTAATTTGAGGGTATGTACATCCAAATCGGAGGAATGGTTTAGGAATTACAGCTCTTAAGAATAGCTACCCCCCTTTTTTAAGGGACCAAAAGTAATCAGACAATTGAATCAAAAGCTGTTTCGCGGCCAGGTTTGGGGCTACTCCTTCGTTATTTCTTCATCAATTAAGCAGGTAAAAGGTCTGGAGTTGATTGTAAGTGTGGTATTTGCATTTGGAATCTATTGCTGTGAACTGTCATCATGCATTCAAAGGAGCTGTCCGTGAAACAGGCCATTGTAAGGCTTCAAAAACTAAACAAATCCATCAGAGAGATAAAAGCAACATTAGGCGTGGCCAAATCAACAGTTTGGTACATTCTGCACTGGTGAGCTCAGCAACATAAAAAGGCCTGGACGTTCATGGAAGACAACAGTGGTGGATGGTGAAGGACACTATCCAGGAGGTGGGCGTATCATTGTCAAAGTCTACAATCAAGAGAAGACTTCACAAGAGCAAATACAAAGGGTTCACCTCCATTCATAAGCTTGAAGAATAGAAAAGCCAGATTAGACTTTGCCAAAAAACATCTAAAAAAGCCAGACCGGTTCTGGAAAAGCATTCTTTGGAAGGATGAAACTAAAATGAATCTGTACCAGAATGACGGGAAGAAAAAAGTGTGGAGAAGGCTTGGAACAGCTCATGATCCAAAGCACACAAGGCCATCAGTAGAACATGGTGGAGGCAGTGTGATGGTATTGGCATGCATGGCTTCCAGTGGCACTGGGTCATTGGTGTTTATTGATGATGTGACAGAAGACAGAAGCATCCGGATTAATTCTGCAGTGTTTAGAGATAAGTTGATTGGACGGTGCTTCATAGTACAGATGGACAATGATCCAAAACACACTGCAAAAGCAACCCAATAGCTTTTGAAGGAAAAGAAAGTGAAATATTTTGCAATGGCAGAGTCAATCACCTGATATCAACCCAATTGAGCATGCATTTTGAAGGAAAAACTAAAGTTAGAAAGACCCACAAACAAAGAACAACTGAAGATAGCTTAACTTAGAGCCTGGCAAAGCATCAGAAAGGAGGAAACCCAGTCTTTGGTAATGCCCATGGGCTCCAGACTTCAGGCAGTCATTGCCAGTAAAGGATTCTCTACAAAATATTAAAACATGAACATTTTATTTATGATTATATTAATTTGTCCAATTACATTTGAGCCCCTGAAAATGGGGGGACTGTGTATAAAAGTGGTTGCAGTTCCTAAAATTTGTACTTGATACTTATGTTCAACCTCTCGAATTAAAGCTGAAAGTCTGCACTTCAAATTAATTTGGATTGTTTCGTTTTAATTTTATTCTGATGGCATACAGAACCAAAAGTATGAAAACTGTACCGGTGACCAATATATATGGAGCTAACTGTATATTTTTTGACCAACAGACAATCAGCACTTTCACAAGGAGAGGTTAAAATTCATATTTTTCTTACTACAGCTTTTCTTCAGGGATCATTTACACCATCAGCATTGGACTCTGTTGCCAATGCACTTCCAACGCAAGGACAAAGCAAATAGCTTTATGCCCTATGGCTTCAGTTCGTACCAATGTGCTGTTGACTTTTAAGGCCAACAGATATCCTTCACAATATACAATAGCTGAATAGTATGAATGCAGCCTGTATACAACTTCTTCTCTTGTCCTTGGCAGAAAAGTGTGGTTGGAGTGGGTGCCAAACATCCAGATTGCTCAGATATGGCTGTTAGTGTGGTTGGTCAACTGTTAACACTACAAATTCTGGATGAACCCTTTCTGGTCAACTGTTAAGAAGCCTCTGATGACGTACATTGTGATGAAATGCGTAAGACAGGACCTACGACGTATGACATAGTTACATAGTTAGTCAGGCTGAAAAAAAGACCATCTAGTTCTATCTATAAAAGGGAAAAAATATATACAGTATCTCACGAAAGTGAGTACACCCCTCACATTTTTGTAAATATTTTATTATATCTTTTCATGTGACAACACTGAAGAAATTACATTTTTCTACAATGTAAAGTAATTAGTGTACAGTTTGTATAACAGTGTAAATTTGCTGTCCCCTCAAAATAACTCAACACACAGCCATTAGTGTCTAAACCACTGGCAACAAAAGTGAGTACACCCCTAAGTGAAAATGTTCAAATTGGGCCAAAAGTGTCAATATCTTGTGTGGCCACCATTAATTTCCAGCACTGTCTTAACCCTCTTGGGCATGGAGTTCACAAAGAACTTCACAGGTTGCCACTGGAGTCCTCTTCTACTCCTCCATGATGACATCACGGAGCTGGTAGATGTTAGAGACCTTGCAATCCTCCAGCTTTGTTTGAGGATGCCCCGCAGATGCTGAATAGGGTTTAGGTCTGGAGACATGCTTGACCAGTCCATTACCTTTATCCTCAGCTATCCTCTGTTTGCGGTCGTTATCATATTGGAACACTGCCCTACGGCCCAGTCTCCGAAGGGAGGAGGGCATGCTCTAATTCATTATGTCGCAGTACATGTTGGCATTCATGGTTCCCTCAACAAACTGTAGCTCCCCAGTGCCAACAGCGCTCATGCAGCCCTGAACCATGACACTCCCACCACCATGCTTGACTGTAGGCAAGACACACTTGTCTTTGTACTCCTCACCTGGTTGCCGCCACACACACTTGACACCATCTGAACCGAATAAGATTATATTGGTCTCATCAGACCACAGGACATGGTTCCAGTAATCCATGTGCTTAATCTGCTTGTCTTCAGCAAACTGTTTGTGGGCTTTCTTGTGTATCATCTTTAGAAGAGGCTTCCTTCTGGGACGACAGCCGTGCAGACCAATGTGACGCAGTGTGCGACGTATGGTCTGAGCACTAACAGGCTGACGCCCCACCTCTTCAACCTCTGTAGCAATGCTGGTGGCACTCTTCGGTCGACCATGGTGAGGCCTGTTCTGAGTGGGACCTGTCCTGTTAAACCGCTGTATGGTCTTGGCCACCATGCTGCAGCTCAGTTTCAGGATCTTGGCAATCTTCTTATAGCCTAGGCCAGTGATGACGAACCTATGTCACGCATACCACAGCTGGCATGCCGGGCCCTCTCTGTGGGCACGCCGGATGCTAGGAAGAACAGCACACACATTCTGTCTGGCCGGGGCCCGACACCGCCCACTCTAGTGGAAGACTGCAGAGAACAGGGGCGAGCTGGGCACCGATCTAATACCCCAAAAAAGTCACACAACATGGAGTGTGTGTCAGGGAGTGATGGTATTTGCGGCCCCTGAGCTGGGAGGAGGCAGCGCATTCAGAGACAGGAAATGCAAAGCTCTCCCACTTGCCTGTTACCTTTCCCCTGGGGTGGACAGTGTCTGGTAATGCTCAGCCCAACCAGACCACTTATGATTTATCTCCTCCTCCTCTGACTGCCAACTGTGTGTGCTCTGCCCAGACATGTGTGAGAGGCCCAGCACTCCCTTCTAGATAGGGGTCCTGAGAACACCCACCGCATGTGGCCCCAGCCTCATCTAGGCTGCTTGGCATGTGCAGCTGTTGTTGAAGCCTTCTATCTGCCTTTTCTGGGGTTAGTAATCCATTTAGTTCTCTCTAATGTCATCTGAAGCTTGCAATATAGTAATTGATTGGAGGGGAGTTCTCCATATTAATGATTATGTGTGTATGTAGGTGTAATCTGTGTATTGTGTATGGGGGGTGTAATGTGTGTATGGGGGTGTAATGTATATAGGTGTAATCTGTGTATGGGGGGTGTAATGTATATGGGTGTAAT
>BLSH010340189.1:1842657-1869289 GCA_018402905.1 Glandirana rugosa
TCTCCTTTATTTTACCTTTAGCACAGTATTTTCCTAAAAAACACACCTCCTATATTAGGGTCAACAGGGACACCTTTGGACAGCAGCATTGTCATTCTGGGTGGGGAGTATTAGATGCGCTAGCAGATTTAGATACACTGACAAATTGAAGTCAAACTTCAGCTAAGACTTTTTAAGCAGTTACAGCATCATTTTTTTCTTTTGGGATAAAGGTTTTACATAAATAAAAGCTGATCATTGTAATAACCCCTGCCAGTGGTAAATGGTTTATCTCAACCCTCTAAGGCCGTCCATACATGGTGCAAATATCTTTCCTGCAACCATAGGTTGCAGGAAAGAAATTTGCACGATTCCCCCATCAACACAGAGAGTGCTAACAGGGGAATCAGCAGTTGTGTTCTTCTGGTGGGGGGAAGAAGACAGTGACTATTGCTAGCAGCATTAGCAGCTGCTTGCGATAATCCAACTTGGTACATTCAGCCTGCCCATTATTGGTTTGAATCTCGGCCAATTCCTGCTGAACTGGCCGAGATTTGAACTGTGTATGGCCGCCTTAACTGCTGCTTCTGCAGGACAGCTTGTTCTGTTGAAAACAGACTTACTGGCTGGATCACCAGATAAAAATAAAACAAAGAAAGCCTAAAAATGATAAATAATACAGCCATCACATTTAAGAATTGGTAAGCAATATAATAAATGTTTGGTTTAATACCACTGTAAGTGCACCTGTTACTTTGTTCTACTTGAGAAATGCAGAGGTTCATATCAAGGTACGCGCATGAACCCTACTTTTTTGGTTACTTTTTAAAACCTTTTACACAATCAGCTGCAATGGGTAATATGCCTTGACTCCTCCCCTTGCGAATCGGTGAAATCGGTCATTCTTTCAACATTTGCAGATCATCTGTAGGCTTTAAAAATGTAGCTCTAAGGTTTCTTGATGCCTGATGAGATAGGATCCACATGAGACCTGATCAGAGAGACTGCTACCAATCCACATGGAGTGCAAATTGAAGCTTTTCTACATTTCCTATTGAAAGTAAAAAAAAATAATAATAACTTTTTTTTTTTTAAAGCACCTGCTCTTAAGTTTTCTTAATTTTAGCTCCATAGAAATAAATAATTCCAGGTGCACATTGTGCTCCTACGATCACGTCAGCTATGGTTTTATATTCATGCACACAAATGCAGTAAGTTTGCAACAATTAAGGCAGAAAAACACACGCGGGGGGATTTGCCTGATGTCATCCTGTTAGAAAAGCAATCTTCTCCCAGTATGCTCTCTGTCCTACCTTCCTCTAAGGTGACAGCAAAACAGAAAACTCATTAACTGCCTGCATTATATCAACGATAAGAACTAAACTGTTGTGTTATGCATTCTAAGTTAGAGCAATTAATTCTCTCACTTACTTAAACTGATCAAGATTTAATTACCATCACTTTGTGCAATTACTCCATAATTAAAGTAATTTGGATCATTCCACTTACTGACAGTGTCATTGAACAGCCGTTTATAACACCAAAAGGAGAGATAATTAACTTACTACCGCTCAAGGCGCTGTATTAAACCAGAAAAGCTCACAGTAAGTTATTTCCAAATGTACATAACAATATGATAAGGACATTACATAAGAATCTGAATACCATGAAATGTGATCAAAATGTTCCAGAAAAGGGCAAAAAATCATTTAACAGGCATCAGTTTGAAATGGTTTTGGTCAAATGTCTCTCAAGAGTTCAAAGTACTTTGCCTGAGAACTTCAAGTCTATTCCATGAAAATGACACATTAATAACAAAATGTAGTATTTCTATATAACAGTATGCGGTCATTTTCATTGAAAAGCCCAGTACAGATCTGCTGTATTTGTTACATACCATACGGGGGGAGCTATCTTGTGGATGCCCCCAGTACCTCATTGCAGCATTATATGGGTATGGACTTCCCGGGATCAGATTTGTCTATTTTTCTATTTGTAATTCCAGCTCTTTTTGCCTTTGTATTAGAACTAATGGTTTGCAGTATATTGGTTAAGGACGTTCCCAATTTGGTATGGTATTCTAATTAAATAAATAATTAGTTGTGACAATTGCATCATATTGTTTAGGATGTTCATATCTGTATTTGGCATATGGTTGTAAAGTGCACACATTATTAATATTAGTGTTTGTCTAAAGTGGTTGCAACCCTAAAAAAAAAAAAAAGAGAACCTGCTCCTTTATAGCAGATTAAACAGCGCAGTGATTGTGCTGTCTAATCTGTCCCTCTCTAAACTGTAAAGAACCTGGTTGATCCTGCCTATTCCTTTTTTCCCCCGTTTGTCCTGACAACGGTGATCATGGCTGCTGATCTAGGATTACCGTGGTCGGTTTACATGACTCTGTCATCCCCACTCTCGCCCTCTCCCTCCCTGCCTGTCAGCTCCTGTGTGTGTGAGCACCCCCCCCCCCCCTCCTGCTGCTATGCTGGGAGATCTGCAGGGAAGTGTACAGGTGTCAGTTGGGCTTTGTACAGGAGGTCAGGAGGGCAAGGGACAAGGATCAGCAGAGCAGGGGACAGGGGTAAGTAGGGCAGAGAACAGGATTTAGGAGGGTGGACAGCAGGGGTTAGCACAGTGGACAACAGGGACCAGTAGGGCAGAGGACATGGCATCAGCAGGGTAGTGTACAGGGGTCAGCAGGGCAATGTACAGGGGTCAACAAGGCAGAGGACAGGGTTGAGAAGGATAGAGGATGGGAGGTCAACAGAAGAGTGTACAGGAGTCAGTAGGGCAATATACAGGGGGTCGGTAGGGCAGAGGACAGGGTTCAGCAGGGCAAAGGACAGGAGTCAGCAGTGCAGAGGACAGGGGTCAGTAAGGTGGGCAACAAGGTTCAGCAGGGTTGACAAAAGGTACAAGGGTCTGCAGTGCAATGTACAGGGGTCAACAGGGTGTATGACAAGGGTCAGCGGGGCAATACACAGGGGTCATCAGGGCAGGGGAAAGGGGTCAGCAGTGCAGAGGACAGGGGTTAGTAAGGTGGAGAACAAGGTTAAGCAGGGTGGACAGCAGGTGTTACCAAGGCAGTGTATAGGGGTCAGCAGTGCAATGTACAGGGGTCAGCAGGATGTATTACAAGGGTCAGCAGGGCAGGGGAAAGGGGTCAGTAGTGCAGAGGACAGGGGTCAGTAAGGTGGAGAACAAGGTTAAGCAGGGTGGACAGCAGGTGTTACCAAGGCAGTGTATAGGGGTCAACAGTGCAATGTACAGGGGTCAGCAGGGTGTATTACAAGGGTCAGCAGGGGAAAGGGGTCAGCAGTGCGCTGTACAGGGGTCAGCAGGGCAGAAGACAGGGGTCACTGCTGGAAGGGCACTCAGCAGAGCTACTCCTCCCCACACAGCACATAGCTGAGATCAGATTCTTATGACATAGCCTCGATCTGCACAGTGTGTAGCTGGCCACTGCATCTGTGTTGCTATTCAGGGATTTCACAGGTCAGAACTGCAACACTGCACCCAGCTGCACACTGTGCAGATCAAGGTTGTGTCTAGAGAATCCGATATCAGCTATGTGCTGTGTGGGAGGACATGATCTGCTGAGTGACCTGTACCCAGGCTGTGCGAAGCACTGGGATGGGAGGAGGAGCTCAGCATATCCAGCCATGTTTAGGATAAAAGTTTTACATAAACAAATGCTGACTATTGTAAGCACCCCTGCCAGTGCTAAAAGGATTGTCTCATCCCTGTAAACTGATACATGTGTAAGAGAGCTTTATTCTTTTGAAAAGCAAAAGACTATTCTAGATCACCATATGAAAATAAAAGTAAAACGCCTAAGAAAGAAAACGAATGTAGCCATTACATCCCAGAATTGGTGAACTGCATTATAATAAATGTTTGCTTTTGGGTTTAACACCGCTTTAAAATTGGTTAGATCTCAGCATTCTGTTTAGATCCACTGCGTGCAGTTTTATGCTTTTGGGGAATGGGTGGTACTCAGACAGTATGTCATTGAACGGAATATCGGCCTCTATCTCAGAGCAAGGAAAGTAGAGGAAAATTGTACTGAGAGAGATATCAAGGATGTCCTTACCAGCCTTCTTCTGAAAATGCTAATTGCCTCGCTGTCCCTTGATCTCAATACTTTTGCTCACTATCCCAGAACAAGCATGCAGCAACTGACTTTTAGATACACTAAAACAAGAAAGGGAGAGTCACTCACCATAAAAGCCAACTTCTAGTTTATTAAAACAAAGCAATGCACAATGTCGCGCATCCCCCTTAGGAGCAGGGCCGTCTTAATACTACCATGGGCCTCTGGGCAAAGTAATGAACTGGGGCCCCTACCAGCCTACCCCAATTTATGCACCTGCTCTCAAGAATTTAAGTATAAATCATTGATGGAATTAAACATATATTCATTACTACTTTCAATAAAATTGATTTTAAAACATGCCATAAATCAAAGAATAATCAACAAATAATCAACACAAAGGGGGTGTGGGGAGCAGAAGAGAACAGTACAGGGGGGTTTAGGAGGGCACAATACAGGTTCCAGGATGCTGCCCGGGACACAGACATCCTGGGACAGCTTAGTAAAAAGCATGACTGTCCTGGCCAATCCGCTGCTATAGGAACACTTGAGTCAGGAAAACAGTCCAGCGACTTTGTTTTGTTTGTTTATTAGGGTATTGAACTTGGATGGGGATGAGATTATTATGGAATGCCCACTTGACTTCAAATACCTCTTTAGGGACACTCTCCTATCTGCAGTCTATTCACACACTCCTCAGCTTCCTCCAGCACATCACTTGCTTGCAGAAACAACACAGATCCAGCGGGAACACTGTTTGAAGAATCTGACAAAAGGCAACAGTGAGATGAAGCAAAGGCCGTTTACTGGCAGGGACCGCGTGCCCCTTAGTTGAGTAGCAAAAGTCAGTGTCCAGCTTCCATCCCTGTGGCTACTGATCCCAGCACCACCTCTATAGGCACTGTCAGCCTGCTTAGCTGCAGCTGTCTTGCCAGGCTGCACACTCACCAGCCCTCTTGGCTGACTTCTTCCTGGAGATCTCCCAGGTGTGCTGACTCTCTTCTACTGTCCTCACACCTGCTTCTGTGCATCCAGGACAGGACTCCTCTGTGTGTTGTAGAGGATCCCTCCAGCACCCAAGCCCTGGGCCCAAGATCACCCCCCTTCCCAAGACTAGGGGGCCTCCGATAGCCTTCGTAGCATTCTGTCTCCTATCTTCCACTCCACTGTCCCTGCTGGACTGACCCTGAGTATAAAAGAGGGGCCTACCCCCTGTCAGCCCTCTTGCTGGGGATTGGCTGGGGGCCTCCTAAATACTCCAGGCAGCTCCTCCTAACCTCCCTCCTATTCTTCTGGAAACTTCTTCAAGGTTCCAGCAAGTAGGGGGAGGTACCAGAGATGCTGCCTGATGAGTCATCCAGCCTCCCTGAATCACTCACCCTGACCCAGATTCAACACAGGCTTGGCTGCCAGCCAAGCCAAATTTACCTACACTATCAAAAAAACGTATTTAAACTAGCACTCTACATTAGTGGGTGCAACACACAGACAGATTCACCTGGTGCCAAGATATCCCCACTCGTTTTAATCCATACAGGAGATTAATATATCTGTGTATCGCTTGCCTTTAATAAATTAGAAGTTGGCTTTTATGGTGAGTGGCTCTCCCTAGCTTCTTTTGGAGTGTGTAAAAGTTATTTGTGCAGTGGCTCACTACTGTGAAGAGCCAGCTCCTGCAAACAGGAGAAAAGAGAGACAAGTACAGCCTGTAGCAGAGCATTTTTTTAATAGCACACACAGCAATTGAGCTAATGATGTGAATACTTAAAGATGAAGTAAACTCTCTTTTTTTCCCTTTTTTTTCTTCCCTGCAAAGTAAAGGCATAATGTGCACATTATGTGGCACTTGCCTGCAAACGAGGCCCGCGTCGTCCCCACTGGAGGCCGCATGCATCTTCACCCGTCTTCCTTCTGGGGCCGCGGACTCCAGCTCTGTGACTGGCCAGAAGCCGCGTGACGTCACTCCAGTCACGGCGCTCATTTCTAAAGAAACGGCACGGGCGGCTGTTCCTTCAGAGTGCATGCGCCGATGACATCATTGGCGCAGTATACGGTAAATGTCTCCTAAACAGCGCACGTTTAGGAGATATTTACAGTACCTATAGGGAAGCCTTATTATTGGCTTACCTATAGGTACAAAATATAAAGGAAGGTTTACCACCTCTTTAAAGAAACTGTTTTGCTAGACCATCCATTTCATTTTTGATGGGGAGATTTCACATTTCCTTACGTAATATTGGCTCACAATTAGAGTTGAGCGAACACCTGGATGTTCGGGTTCGACGGGTCCGGCCGAACTTCACGAAAAAGTTCGGGTTCGTTACCAAATGTTACCCGAACTTGACCCCGAACCCCATTGGAGTCAATGGGGACCCGAATTTTCGGCACAAAAATGGCTGTAAAAAAGTCCTGGCAAGTGCTAGAGGGCTGCAATAGGAAGTAAAATGGGGGTAAGAGTAGGACAAGTGCCTTACAAGAAATGGGGATAGGGAAAATAACTTAAAATCAAATAATAAAAATGGGAAGGGGGGTGGATGTGGAGTAAGATCCTAGAGGTTGACTAGGCCGTGACCGTGGCAGTGTAGGTGGAAGTGGCGGCGGTGGAGGAGGAGGTAGCCAACACTTTTTGTTGTTCGTTTGTTTGTTTTTTTTCTAATTGGAGATGATTTTACAACAATTATCTGTCCCTTACTGACCCTATAGGAGTAGGCGATGATTTTAGAACAATTATGTGTCCCTTACAGGACCAGCAGGAACCTCTCCCTATAGAACTAGGAGATGATTATAAAACATTAATCTGTCCCTTACAGCAACAGCAGGAACCTGACCCTATAGGAGTAGGAGATGATTTTAGAACAATTATGTGTCCCTTACAGGACCAGCAGGAACCTCTCCCTTTAGAACTAGGAGATGATTATAAAACATTAATCTGTCCCTTACAGCAACAGCAGGAACCTGACCCTATAGGAGTAGGAGATGATTTTAGAACAATTATCTGTCCCTCTAAGCAGTAGACTCTACCTAGTCCAGTCAGATCGTTCTGTAATGCAGGATGAGATCTGCATCTGTCCCTCAAATCAGATCGTTCTGTAATGCAGGATGAGATCTGCAATCTGTCCCTCAAAGCAATAGTAGTAGTCTCTACCTAGTCCACAATCAGATCGATGAGATGATATTATATATATCTGCAATCTGTCCGTCACAGAGCCGGCAGCATGCTCTCCCTACACTAGTCAGAGTCTCAGAGAGCATGTGACTGCAGCACTAAGTGACTCCAGCTTATAAAGAGACTGGGTCACATGATGCACTGGCCAATCACAGCCATGCCATTAGTAGGCATGGCTGTGATGGCTTCTAGGGAAAACCAGTGAAACGCTTGTTGATTAGCTGCCCCGCAGCTATTCAACATGCGTGATAAAATACCAGAACCCGAACCCGGACTTTTTCGCAAACGTTCAGGTTCAGATTCGGGACACCCGAAAGTTCGGTACGGACCCAAACTTTACAGTTCGGGTTCGCTCAACTCTACTCACAATATCTAAGAGTGAATTCTAAACTTAAGTAGCCATGCAAGGACATATAAGGACGGTTACCTTAGCTGACTTCATATCACAGGAATGTCCTTACGAACTGACCAAGTCCTTAAAAGTTAATGTTGCTTTCAAGGGGGTTGGACAGATGTTATCATCTAGTCCTGTATATAACACAGCTATAACTTGTAAGAGTGAGTCTTGTCTCAGGGCTGCTATTATGCATGCCTCTGATTTGATCATCTGTGCCACGCCGCAAAGACAGGGGACTCCGTGGCAAAAAGGCATCTATAGCTAAGTATTCTTGTTATATTGTTGTCTGTAGTTGTTATACCTGCAAATGTGATCTCTCTTTTTACATCTTGAATAAAACTCCAAAAATCGTAAACTATCACATAACCGTGATAAAAAAATTATTTGTATATTTAAAGAGTTTAAGACATGTTGTTTACCTGCTAAAGCCTCCCTTGTGTAGACATCCAAAAGCCCTGAGACTGTTGCCGCATTATCTTGAATGTCAGCAGCCCCAGCAGACTCAGAACTGTCACCCAAGTAACATTCTATAGCAGTTTCTCAACCAGGGTTCCTTAGAGATTCACAGATGCAGCAGATATACAGAATAATCACCCAACACCCATTCAAAAGATGTGTTTTACTAAGTACTGCTGGCTACATCAATACCTGACTGCACTCCTAAAGTTTTGGCTACTGACCTCATAGAAAACAGGGATCGGAAGGGCAGTATACAAATCCAGCTACGAAGGATGGCAGGTAAGTAATTATGAGATTATAATTTTCAAACAAACATGTCATGAGCTGTAGATCAGACATTTTTTCAGGGGTTCCCCGAGAGTTCAAATTTTTTCTCAAGGGTCTCAAGGTCAAGAAAGGCTGCTTTATAGTATTCCTTGTCACTCCCCCCAGGCTGCTATGTTTAAGGTTGTGCAGGGAGGTGAAGGGAGGGGTGAAGGAGCTAGGCCAACACAGACAGCAATTAGACGCTCCCAAAAAAGGAGAGGGATATGGAATGCAAGGAGGGAGGAGGCTGTGCTTAGGAATCGACTTCCTAAAGTAGTCAAATGTGCTACAGAAACTGTAGTCCGAGTCAGAGGTCAAAGGATTGGTCACCAGTATTGTCTGTGGTCTTCCTGCAGCTGATTTTTTCCCCCATTACTGACCATGCAATTACATGACCTTGGTTACAGGGTCTAGAGGGATTCTGCACTGGGCACTTCAGGCGAGAGTATGGCCAATGACATCCTGATTTCCACCTCAGCCAACCAGTGATAGCTTTGTATTCATTCATAAAATACAAAGCTTCCTGTGAATGGCTGAGTGGCTCTTAGTCCGACTCTATTTTGTTCTGGAATGGGAAATCCCCATCACACAGTGCTGTGTACTGTAAGGCAGATTTGTTGTTGAAGGGCATAGCTCATTTGGACCAGCTTGGTCCAAACAAATTTAAACTGACAGAAAGCTGGAGTTAGGCTTTAACACAACACACCACAACACAGTACTCTGCTTTAGTGCGTTGGGGTACCACTTAAAATAAATTGCACTGCAACACACTAAGACATGCTAAGTGTTTTACTGTGCAAGTCTAAAAGGGTCCTTAAAGTATTTGCACATCATTCTCATAAAGCTTACAGTATATATAAGAACAGTGATGTGCAAATACTATACTTTCAGTATCCCCACTCTTTAATGTAAATGATCCCATCCACCAAAAACAACGCTGTGCCTGGCTAAAAAATAAGATGTACCTGTGCAGCATGGTCTTCCCCTCATGTCTTCCAGTCCCACAAGAAGCACTGAAGCGGCAGATAATGCTATACACTTTGTAACTGTAGCGCCCCCAGAGTGTAGGCATTTTTTGTGAGATAGATTTTTTGCAGGAGAGGCAAAATTTAGTCAGGGATGACTGTAAGAGCAGGCCTGAATGTTTTGATCTGGGCTTGGGGATTAGCTCAGGTAGAACTGGGGCAGTCCAACAGATGATGTCACTAGACCCTCCTACCTTCTTGTGGGAAGCACTGGAACTTTCCAGAGTGAAGGTGGGACAAGAGGTGTCATCATCTGGAGTGTCATGGGAAGCCCTGACCAATCCCCAGTCTGGATTGGCAGGGGGCAGGCCTTCTCATATACTCAGGGCTGGGTCAGTCTGGGAGGAGTTGCTGGAGGTGGAAATGTGAATATGTAGCAGATGTGCTGTGGAGGCCTCTATCCGGGAGGAATCCCCCAGTCTGGGGGGGGGGTGATCTTGAGGCCTGGAGGTTGGAGTGCAGCCAGGAGTGCCCCCAAGGAGCTACTCTATTTCAGTTCGGGGAGATGGAGACCAGCGGGTGAGATTGCCTGATCCTCACTGCTATGTTTAGGACTGTGATGTGGTACAGCCTAGGCAGCACACTCCATAGACTGCCGGAGGAGTAGCGGAGTGTGCACTTTCCCCTGAACTGCAGGACAAACCAGCCTGCCACCCTGTGCCCAGTGGAAGAGACTGTTTCACTGCATGGACACTGGGGTGAAGTTTGTTCCTGTTTTATTACATTTGAGGACCTGTTGGGATGGAACGGCTGTTCATCCCCATCTGTCGAGAGTCAAGCTAAACCTCAACTGTTTACTACTAACTAGGCGAGTAGAGGGTTCCTCCTTCGGGAGAAGCACTCTGACTCAGAAATGTACAGTAATTTGGTATGTGACTAGCTGCAGGGTTCTGTAGTCAGGAATTGTGATAAATTGTACAGTGTAAATAACTACAAAATGTCAGTGATACATATATTTTTGTATTTTATTTATTTGTACAGTTTTGTATGTCCCCTTTCCAAGTTTATTCCCTTGTCCCCTCCCTCTTTTGACTTTGGGATGCTCTGCTTTTGTTTAAGAAGCTATTTTTTTTCTATTTCAGCTGTGAACCAGCTGATGTTTAGGGGGGGTGAGTGTAGTGCCCCCCATAGTGTAGGCGTTTTTTGTGAGATAGTTTTTTTTGCTGGAGAGGCAAAATTTAGTCAGGCCTGACTGAATGTTTTGATCTGGGCTTGAGGAGTGACTCAGGTAACACTGGGGCAGTCCAACAGATGATGCCACTAGACCCTCCTAACTTCTCGTGGGAAGCCCTGGAACTTTCCAGATTGAAGGTTGGACAAGAGGTGTCATCATCTGGAGTGTCATGGGAAGCCCTGACCAATCCCCAATCTGGATTGGCAGGGGGCAGTCCTTCTCATATATTCAGGGCTGGGTCAGTCTGGGAGGAGTTGCTGGAAGTGAAAGTGTGAAGATGTAGCAGATGTGCCGTGGAGGCCTCTACCTGGGAGGGATCCCCCAGTCTGGACTGGTGACCTTGAGACCCGGAGGTTTGGGTGCAGCCAGGAGTGCAGGTGATTCCTGGAGTCGCACAAGGGAACAGGAGAGAAGCAGAGGTGCTACTGAGACACTTTAAAGAGTCCACTGGAGTCTGTGAATGACAGACCCTGGGAGCTGGAAGAGAAAGGTCTGGAGCAGGCTGGGAGAAGAATAGTGGACAGTATGTGGAAGCCTTGGGAGCCAGTCAGGGGAAGGAGTGTCACTGTGAGGAAAGCAGGTTAGTGTGGTGGCCTGGAAGAGGGATGGGCTGGAAGTTGTAGTCCATCAAAGGCCCAGCTAGCACCAAAGTACTTTGCTACATATTCAGGGGCCTGTAATGGGTGGTCCTGAGGTCCTGCTGATAAAGTGTAGGCCTCGCCATGTGCTAGCTGCGGTGAAGAGAAAGGAATAAAGCTTGATACATTTCCTTTCAATTTGGGAACCAAGTGATGTGCTGGAGAGAAGTGAAGGAGCAATAGTCTGCAAGTATAGTGCTGGAGAGAGAGAACTGTGAGGAGAAACGGTGAGTAAGCTGAGTTGTGAGGAGTAACAGTCTGCAGAAGGACAGTCTGCAGGGAGAGTGTGCACATACAGGACTGTATATGGAAGTCGTGTACAATAATTTCTGGGGCATTCCACAATCACCCCTTTTCCC
The DNA here is from genome assembly GCA_018402905.1 of Glandirana rugosa. Taxonomy (NCBI): domain Eukaryota; kingdom Metazoa; phylum Chordata; class Amphibia; order Anura; family Ranidae; genus Glandirana; species Glandirana rugosa. Next base: position 1,854,254 of record BLSH010340189.1, read on the forward strand.
CATCCAAGTTATTTCCCCTAAATAAAAAAACCAAAAACAAGAGCCAGCCTGGTCAGTGTCAACAGACTTGTGAGATATGGTGGGATTGAGGGCAGCTATCAGGTGAACCACAACTAATGCTCCTCCCAAGGGAGCACATGGCTACACAATTCTGAGAGCCTAACTATAGTTTCCTCCACAATGGCAGGCTACAGATGAGCGATACAAACAAGAAGGGCGCACCGACCTTGTGCAATACCATTAAAAAGTTTATTAAATTCGTAAAGATAAAATCCATATACTCACAAATAGAGCTGATTATAGAGTTTGAAAGAAAGGACCCCATCCAATGGATTAAACGAACAGAGCCTCAGCAGAGGGACTGGATGGCGTCCGTGAGGCAAGGCTGACGCGTTTCCAGGGCGAACTCTCTTCATTGGAGCCACTACAGATGAGCAGCAGTGTATTGGCTCATGACTGGCGAGGAGAGATTTAAATAAATTGCTTGTGCTGTGCAAACTCCATGCCAGCTCTGATGTCACAGGTGCCAGGGTTCAGTTGAGTTCAGATCTAAAATCGTCTGGCTCGGAGCCTGCGCAGTATGATTTAACCAGCAGCAGGGTCATTTGTACTGGCTCTTGCTTCAATGAGGACAATTATGGATGGGAGCAAAACAACATCTTTGGCAAACTTGGGCATTAGGGCAGGATGCTCTTGGGGGAATTGGACCCCCCTAACCCCCCCTTATCTACACCACTGGTCCCTGCTCTCAAGGAGCTTACAGTCTAAGGTCCCTAACTCACATTCATACATACTACAGCCAGTTCAAACAGGAGACAATGAACTTACCAGCATGTCTTTGGAGTGTGGACAAAAACCCAAGCAAGCACAAAAAGAACATGCAAGATCCAAGCAGGTAGTATTATGGTTGGGATTTGAACCAATGAACCCAGTGCTGTCAGGCAGAAATGCTAGCCACAATGCTGTATCCACAATGACTTTATGGGGAAAAAAAGCAACTGAGATATAAACTAATGCTGTCTACATGTGACCTGCTTATACTTGTAGTGCCACTCTAAGCAAAGAAGGGAGGTATGTATGCTTCCAGTGGTGTTCAGGAATAGGGTGGCGGCAAAGAAAAATCACAGCTCTCCAAATCCAGTCTGTCTAGTTAACATATGTGAGATGGCCTCAGCCTTGCACAACTACAGGCAGAGGGCATGGCTTGTGCAGTGGTGCAAGTCCGAGGGCATCTGACATGTTAACTACATTTTTCTAAAAATGCTGCCTACATGAACTCTAACAGCCAGACAGCAAGCATCTTCAAAATGAGAGTTCAGCAAGGCAATGTCAATATATATTTAAAAGGGTTTCCTTTAATAAGTGATAAACTTAATGCTACTTTTGGTAATAAGTTTGCCACAGCAGAAAATATATGCTATTCTACTATAAACTTTTAAAGATACAGTGCTGTCACACAGACCAGCAAAGATGACCGCAAAGTCTTTTTAAATATTAGAAAATTCACCAATTAACTCATATTGTAACATGTCCAAAAAGAACAGTTGCAAGGCACATCACAGTGTCAAGCAATTAGGTCTTGAAAGTATTCTGGATGAGTGCCTACATAGTGAAATAGTCTTTGCGCCCTCATTAATATGTTAATTAAGAAGATGCAAGTGATTTATAGTAAGGGGTTGATTAATATAACCGACATCACTCAATGTCTTATCATCTTTCACTTCAATTCTTCAGCTTCACCCAATGGTAACATGCATAAATGGGGGAGGTATATGTTTTTATCCTAAAGCCTGCTGAGTCCACTCAGTGATGCATTCTCTAATTGCAGCATACACACACACACACACACACATATATATGTATATACATAATAATGCAATATTTGCTTATCAAACAATAAGGATAAGTGAAAATCAGAAAATTGGGGAGATTTAGCTGAACTTTCTCTATTTCACACAAATGCATTGGAGTGGATAGGGAAGGCAAAATTAAATGATGACAAACCCCAAGAACAAAAATCTAATATCCCTTCCCCATGTGAGGGGAATAGTAGTTTACAGAAGGAAAATAATTGGGATGAACAAAGTCTGACATGTTTGAAGTCTTTGGTGGATAAAAACTCCTTCCATAAATACAATGAAGGAGTGAGCATTGATTCAAATAGGGTTGCACAGAGAATACAATCATAGTATAACATGTGTCCGGCTTAAGCATTGCCAAGATGGTGGAGAAATATCTTAAAAGGCCAGTCCAATAGAAATATTTCAAATTTTAGTAGATGTCAATGGACTGAATTTTGCACTGGAGTCTTATATACCGCCCGTATCTCAGAGACTCCATTAGCAGGATCTCTACAGTTCAATAGTTGTATCCACTTGGCTGTTACAACAATGTCTCTCTTTCCTTGTTTTCAATTATAGGCAATAAAGTAGGAAAATTTGGATTCTTTGGTTCTAACTCCCTCTGTCATGTGACAGCACTCAGGCAATTGGCTGCTAGACTCCAGCACAAATGGGAGGAGGTCAGATGCTCCCCCATGAAATCACTATGAATTGTCACCAGCAATAGGAAGTTCTGGTCTATAGTAAATGGCGCAAAGGATGGGTAATAGCTGAGTTCATGAGCCGAAGCAAGTGAGCAGTCCACGTGATAAAAATCATGGGGGACAAACAAAGCAGCACTCAGAAGGCAGCTCAAGGCAGTCAAGAACGCCACTCCAAATGTAGCATGCCCAATATACAACAAGCTTATTGAAGATGAATGGCAACATTTAAAAGAAAGGATAAACTTCCGTAAAAAAAAATTAAAGGATAAGTGCTTGTCAGACCTGCCGAAGGAATGCCGAGCATCGGCAGCCGGGAGTGACGTCAGCGCCTGAGACAGGACGGAATTGGGAGTTCTGGCAAGGTGAGTATCAGTAAAACACTTTGTCGTGAATGGGCAGGGTGAAAGTGTCACGCACCTGGTGGTGGAGTCTGTCTTATGCAGGGAGCAACCATTCTGGTTCAGGAACCCTTGGTAGAGCAGACAGGGAGTTCTAGAGCACAGGGGGGCATGAGGGCTGGGCTGTTCACTGGTATCCCACAGAAACTTGTGCAGAGAAGTAGAAAGGTGGTACAGGCTGGGTCGTCAACTGGCTGGCGGTGAGGTGCAAGAGGAGTAGGCAGAAGAGTAGTCAAGTCCAAGTACCTCTGCTGCCCGTTCATTATCAAACAGGCAGCAGAGGTACATGGGTTCAAGCAGAAGAGTGGTCGTGGGTAGCCGGGGGTCGGTGCAGGAGGATATCAAGCAGAATCAGGTAAAGCCGGGTCTCAGGATACAGGAACAGATAGTCAGGTAAAGCAGGCACACTAAACGTTGTAGAACGGACAGCACCGATTGCCTGGAGCTGCCAGTTCAAATAGGCCATTTGGCGCCAATGCCGGCGCGCACCTGTGTGCGCACCTGCCGCATGCGCACCCATGCACGCACCTGCTGCATGCGCGCGCGCCTGCACGCACCTGTTCACAGGAATGGATGTTCCAACTTGATCTTCAGAAATGTCACCAGTTGTTTCCTGACATTGCCCCCCCCCCCCAAGGGGCAGCCTCCGGATGCCCAGGCGGGCACTTTTTTCAGACTGCCTTTTCTTAAACGAGGCGATCAGTTCTTCCACATGAAGAACATGTGCTTCGGGTTCCCAGGAGTTCTCCTCGGGCCCATAACCCTTCCATTTCACCAAGTACTGCACAGAACCGCCCCTCTTCCTGCAGTCCAAAATGGATTCAATTTCAAACTCCTCCTCCCCATCTATCAACAATGTGACGTGGAAAACTGGATGGATGCGTAAGGAGGGAGGAAGATCAAGTTCGTACACCACCCGATTGATCTTCTTCTTCACAGGGAATGGACCAATGAACCTTGGCTCCAACTTTAGGTTTCTTGTAGACAACCAGACTTGATTACCAGGCTGAAGATCTAAGTCCTCTCGCCTATTTTTATCATAGGCACTCTTGTCGAGTTCCTGGGTTCTGGAAAGCGTTTCCTGCAGAAGTTCCTGGTTTTCCTCAAGGAACTTGGCGGTTTCATGCACCGCTGATACCTCACTTTCAGACGCCAGGCTAGGAAGAGAAGTGGGATGACAGCCATAATTTGAAAAAAATGGAGACTGCTTGGTAGCAGAGTGGATGGAGTTATTGTAGGCAAATTCTGCCAATGGTAACAATGTGACCCAGTCATCTTGGGAAAAGGACAAAAAGCAGCGGAGATACTGTTCCAGGGTCTGGTTTGCCCGTTCGGTTTGACCATTTGTCTGGGGATGATAAGCCGAGGAGAATGATAGTTAATTTTCCAAAGCAGAACAGAGGGCTCTCCAGAACCAGGAAGTGAACTGAACTCCACGGTCTGACGCAATGTTGGTGGGGATTCCATGAAGGCAAACTATCTCCTTTATGAAAATTTCAGCGGCAGTGGGAGCGCTCTTCATAGGGAGAAAGTGAGCCATCTTTGTCAGATAGCCCGTTTGGCGCCAATGGCGGCGCGTACCTGTGCACACACCTGCTGCGTGCGCACCCATGCACGCTCCTGCGCGCACATGTGCACAGGAATGGACGTTCCAGCTTGATCTTCAGAAATGTCACCAGTTGTTTCCTGACAGAAAGTGTCTTTTTTATGCTTTTTTTTTTTTTTTTAACAGAAATTTAAATATTATGTACTACTTTTTCTAAAATGGCCATGTGAAACAACCCTGGCATAATTTTATGAAATTACAAAAATAAAAATATGCTTAGTAGTATGCCAATGGAACCAATTTATTAATTTAAAAATATGCTTACGGAAGCTAAAAGTCACAGCAGTCTTATCAGTATATAAAATCGGTAACATCAAATATGGCAGATACTCAACTTCCTGTTCTGGTCAGCGTCTGATATCACTTACTCTACATGTGTCATCACATGGACTTTTTCAAGAGGATAGGGAAGAAGAGATCTTCTTGAAAAAGTCCATGTGACGAAACATGTTTACAAAAAACTTTAAGCTTAGCTTTTGGTCTTTCCTGTGATATTTCCTGGATTATGTGTAGGTGCTGATTGATAGTAGTTTGGAGAGTGGATTTGAAAGAAGGAGGGAGGTGCCTGGAAGTCATGTCCATTACTTCATGTCTGATATGACCCGTTGAGATCCAGAGGTCTGAGTATCTGGTGCAGATCTGTTGGAGATCTGCTAGATCTTTATTTCACTGAAAGTTTTCTCTGGATCTGAAAACTATTCGGGTGACAATTTCTGAGTAGCCTCATGCGTTTTGTTGTGCAGCTGAAGTAATCTGCCCTCATTTAGCCACAGAAGCTAAGTAGGGGTGGACATAGTTAGCACCTGGATGGGAGGCCGCCTGCGAATACTAGGAACTGTCTCTTTGCAGGATTATACTCTTGTGCTGATTGTTAAATACAGATTATATTTTCTAATGTATGCCTTTGATATTATTTGTTTTGTAAATCTGTAGTTAGAAAACAAGTATTTTGATATTTTTTTTCTGTTCCTAAGCTTTCACAAGTAAATTTTGTTGTCGTTTTTGAAGGTTATTAACCACTTCAGCCCCGGCAGGTTTTACCCCCTTAATGACCAGGCCATTTTTTGCGATACGGCATTGCGCCGCTTTAACTGACAACTGCGTGGTCGTGCAACGCTGTACCCAAACAAAATTTATTTTCTTTTTCCCCACAAATAGAGCTTTCTTTTGGTGGTATTTGATCACCTCTGCGGTTTTTATTTTTTGCGCTATAAACAAAAAAGAGCGACAATTTAAAAAAAAAAAAAACAATATTTTTTACTTTCTGCTATAATACATATCCAAAAAAATAAATAAAAAAGCGAATTTATTCATCAGTTTAGGCTGATATATATTCTTCTACATATCTTTTGTTTAAAAAAAATCACAATAAGCGTATATTGATTGGTTATAGCGTCTACAATATAGGGGATAGATTTATGGACTTTTTTTTTTAAAGTGTTTTTAAAGTGTTTGTATACTCTCCTATCGTTTTCAGCTAAGGAAGCTGACATCTTAGCCTCTGTTTAATCTGCAACTGCCATGATGCTGCACATGTGATCAGCTAAGACACCACCCATTGGATGGTTTGCTAGTTTGGTTGAGAGCACAATCAAGGAGATAGGTAGCATTTCCGGCATGCCGGCAATATTAACTCTTTTTTGACACTATCAAATCGATGGGTAGACAACCGCTTTAATGGTAATAGCAGCGATCTGCAATTTTTAGCGGGACTGCGACATTGGGGGCAGACAAATCTGATCCTATGTGACACTTTTTGGGGACCAATGACCTTATTACATTGATCAGTGGTTTAAAAATGCACTGATCAATGTATAAATGACACTGGCAGGGCAGGGGTTAACACTAGGGGGCAATCAAAGGGTTAACTGTGTTCTCTGGGTGTGTTCTAATTGTAGGGGGGATGGGCTGCCTGGAACACCACAGAGATCGCTGTTCCTGATCACTGGGATGTTCCCTGTAAGAACGGAGATCCGCCCTGTTTACATATGCAGATCCCCGTTCTGCCTCTGTACCGCAATCGTGGGTCACTGGCAGACATCAAGTCCGCGGGACTCGCGGGCGTGCTCCCGCAGCGTACAGCGGGTGCGCGCCCACAGTTTCACATGCACGGACCACCGTATGGGTACGCCGGCTTGCGCAATAGAGCCGACCTGCTGCCGTATAATAAGGCTTACCTGTACAGATACAGTCAATATCTCCTAAACTTGAACTGTTTAGGAGATATTCACAAGCGATGCTGCCGGTGATGTCACCTTCATGGTATGCCGCCCCATCCAAAGCTCCGTGCCAGAGCCATTCATACAGCTGGAGCCTGCAAACCCGGAAAGGAAGATTGGGTTAAGATAGCAGCTCTGGGGATCGGTGACAGCGCTGCATGGGAGGGATCCGCTTTACAGGTAAGTATATCATCAAGTGCTAATATGTGGTGCATACTAGTACATTATGACTTATCCCTGCAGGGGGCCTACTTAAGTTTTATTTCAGTGGCGGTTTACTAGCACTTTAGCGAATACATTGGTTTCCCCTACTGGCCCTCTGTTTGAACATTAGTTGCTATGTTTGAGTATGTTTAACTGATTGGTTCAAACATCAGGAGGCGGGGCCATACATGTGTTGTGTTGTTTAATGAGACTTTTAGCTTGTTCACAACGGATTTAATAAAGGCCCAAATGGTTGAAATGCATCATCCAGCTGTGCTTGTTTTTTATACTTGCCTTTCATTGTGTTTAAATGGGTTCTAATAAAGGATTTCGTTTTACATTCCAGCTGTGCTGATCAACTTGTGGTTTCAAACTTGACAATGGATTGTGCATCCAAGATCTACCTCCAATGAGAACACATGGAGGATGAGCTGATTTGGACATTAACCTCTTCTCACCGGCCGTACGCTTATATGCGGCTTCTCGGCAGGTAGGCCTTAACGGCGAGAGGCTGCATATTTGTGGCCCTATGTAAACATCTTTCTGTGCTGAGATTGCAAACCCAGACATGTGACCAGCATCTGAGGGAGCCTGTAGCAGTGTTATTTACACTGAATTTTTATGTGTTTTAGACACTGCTCTGTATATTTGCTGATCATTCATTGCCAAGGAGATAGGCAAACATGTTTAAAGCGGAGTTCCAGTCCCCTAAACACTTTTTTTTTAAAAACTGCTCTGCATTGGTCCTAACATGTACATTAACAATTACAACATGTCATATGTGTTGTAATTTTACTTTCTTTAAAAATAGTTTCGTACTTACTGATCTCGGAAGCAGGCAGGTTCCATTTTAGCTGTGGGTATCCAAAGCCCTCCTGTCTTCATTTCCGGGATTTCCTCCCGATTTTACGCATGCGCAGTAATGCCGCTGCGCAGCTCTCCGCCTTCCTAACAGGTTGCCATAGCAATGTCGCCGGAAGGTCCCACCCCATTGCTATAGCAACCTGTCAATCAGACATGTTCGCATCATTTACTGTCTGTAAATAACGCAAGATTTCGTCAGTAGGCAATTCGCAAAGACTGCTGGGATACATGATGCTGCTATCCCAGGACCCCTTGGGAATCACCTACTGAAGTAATCTCCTAGGCTAGGAAGGGGCGGAAGTAATGAATAACTACAAACAAAGGTATTTACAAGCATTAAAAAAAAAATGGCCATTATGAAAACTAGCAGATAAGGGCATGCAGCACAGACAATGTTAAAAAAATGGGTGGAACTCCGCTTTAAATGGTTGTGTTTAGTTATTTTTAACAAGTTCTTATTTCAAAGTATTTTTAAAGTCCAAGCTTCTTTTTTGTTAAAAGGTTTTGGATAAACTACAGAAAGGTTACAATCCATGGTCACTTGAGTGGATCACCAAGCTTTTAGCTTTTGCCGGTGTCTGCTTGGCTAATGTAAAGATAAGGGAGCAATTTCCATTGGCATTTCATGCAAGCTTCATATGGATTTTTGCATATGACCCTGCCTAGTACTGTGTGTATTAACTGGTAAACATTGATCCAAAAAATACAGTTCAGGCAGTTCCAGCATATACAATATGTTTGAGGGCACACAATCTATTGCAGCCTCTAAAACATCAGGTATCATTACAGTATTTAGAGAAACTCTAAGGGAGAATATGCCAAGGTAATAAAAGTTAAAAGTTCATAGGAACCCAGACAACGGCCACTTCTTCAATATAGCCCACTGGCTTTTGATGACCTGAAGGTTACCTGCTATCTATGTATTGTTACCATTGTTTAACACTACTTCTTGTTCTACATCGGGGTGCCCAGCCTTTTGAAGAGTGATGGCCATTTAAGCAACTTGGTAGTTGTAGCAGGCCACAATGAGCACAGCGTGGCGGATGACAGGGCCATGTCCTCTTTATATATGTAGAGCAGACACTCTACACTATAGGCCCTTCATTCTGAACCGTCCAGATGGAATGGGACGTATCCCCTTCTGTTTTATTTTAGCGGATCAGATTGGAGGCTTGCTGACCTGCCATCCCACAGCAGGAGGTTGCAGGCCCCATCAGAGGGCCCCACAGGCCACATGTGGCCCCTGGGCTACTAATTGGGCACACCCTGTTCTACATTGTATTTTGATTGTCATATCTAGGTGCATATTTGGATACATTTAATAAATAAAAGTGATTAAACATAAAGTGGGAGCATAGGTCCCTGTATATTTCCTGTTCTCCCATTGCAAAGGAAATAGGCAAATATGTTTAAAGGAGTTGTAAAGGCAGAAGGTTTTTTATCTTAATGCATTCTATACATTAAGATAAAAAACATTCTGTGTGTGGCAGCCTTCCCAGCACTCCCCTAATCACTTACCTGAGCCCCTTCTCTCTGCAGCATTGTCCACGAGTGTCTTAGCTGTCCCAGACACTCCTCCTGATTGGCTGAGGCACAGCAGCTGCGCCATTGGAGCTATGACTCGGCTCCGGTGCCCCCATAGAGAGCTTCTGGCTGACAGAGCACTCACCAGAGGGAGGGGCCAGGAGAGCAGAAGAGGGACCCGAGAAGAGGAGGATCCGGGCTGCTGATTTGCAAATCCAACTGCACAGAGGAAGTAAGTATGACATGTCTGTTATTTTTTTTTTATTTTTTTTTTATTTAGAGATGTGTCACAGGTACATTGAAAAGACAACTTCTCAGAACAAGCAATCAATGTCAAGCTGATGAGGTACATCCAAAACTTCATACTGAGTAACGGAAGGTCGAAACAAGCATTAAATGCAAAAAGAAATACAAAACATTCGTACCTACATGTATAAAACCTTTCAAGCAGGTCGTACTGGGGGCAGGCTTGTTTGAGGGGAGATGTCCCCAAATTGCCAGGAAAGGCTATCACGTCATAGAGGGAAGTCTAAATTGGGGTAGATAACACTACCTGTACACACCATATTTTATCTATTTATTTAAAAGAAAATAGTCAAGTAACAGAAGAAGAATGAGTAAAGGAGAGAGAGAGGTAAGGAAAAAAAAACATGTCTGTTATTTAAAAAAATAAAATAAAACGATCCTTTCAATCACTTTAAATGGTTGTATTTGGTGATTTTAACTTTCTTTTTTTATTTCAAAGTATATTTAATGCCCTTCTTTTTTTTTACATTTTTGTAGAAAGTAGAGAAGGATTACAACCCCTCTTTTTATTGCTGTCTGTAACCTTTTTGGGGAGATTCATCCTCACTAAAAAAAAAAAAGTGAGATATAAAATCCAAATGTTGTACTTGCCACCAGAACAGTAGCTGAAACAAAATCTTAGGAAAGAGATACCTCTTCCAGTAACAACTATATAAGGACTGATAGGGTTCCTTTTTCTTCTCTCACTTCCAGTTGTGTCTCTGGGCAGAAAGTAAAGTTAAATCTTCAGTGTGACACAGAAAAAACATTGACAGGGTTTTAACTAATCCTTAAAAAAGCTTTGGATTTACTTACACTTTAAAATAATGTCCTCTTTATTACATTATTTGGAGTTCATTCTATACTATAAAGTACATCTAATCATCTAATTAAAATAAAGAGTAAATAATAACGTGGTATATAGTTGTATGTGTGTGTATGTACAGTATATATATATACACCATTTTTTGCACCGCAAAATATTTTCAAATAAACATTTTAAATTGAACGCAAACAAGAAAGCACCTTCTGTTTAGCAGCCTCCCCTTAGAATGGCATTTGTTAAAATGACCTTTTTGTTACACAGTCATAGTCAGCATTAATCCTATTACTCCATGATGATTTTTTTTTTTATCAAGGCAATGCAGCTGCCATTCCGTCTTGCACTAAGTGAATTGAGGTGCTCAGTTGGTGTGCACGCCGCACTCTTAGATGTGTGAAAGAGGCAGTGACACAGCGCACTCATCAGCGGGTCAGCTTTTCTCCTGAGACGTACTTCTTGCCTCAATATCTACATTAGGGCTGTCAGGACGTATCAGCTCAGTGTCAGGATATAGAATTCTGGCTACATCTCCTTAGTATGAGAAACATGTTTTCAGCTCCTCGCCCCGTCTCATAACAAAAAGCCCTTAGTAGGGATCTGTCTGTGACTTTTACACTTTATCACAGACTGGACAGAGTTTTATAGCTTCTAAAGAAAGAAAATAAAACCAGTCCCCACTATATATTCATAGCGGGGATTGCAGCTGAAGCCATAGCTCAGAATATTCAGGCTTTTAGGAGGAACTGTACAGTATTGTCTCAGTCTGCAACAACTCAGGTACATTCTAAGCTACTTCTACTTAGATGTTGACCATCACCCAATACATCCTCTTTGCCTGAACTGGACTAGATTTGGAATAATCTCATGACTATAGGTGCCTGTTGGCCAACTGTTATGGGGTTCTGATCATACGGTTTACAAAGCCTGTGATAATTGTTAGCATTTCCCTTGACATAAGTATAGCTTGAAGATTTTGGATACTCCACCCTCTCTGCATAGCCGCAAACATGAACAATCAACAGTCAGGTGCTCTTCCTAAGGGTGGTCCAATTGTGCCTGCTCCAATTGAAATACATTGCCAAAGCCTATGTAGCGTATGTTTTATGCTGCGGTCATTTTTTTTAAAATAATTTTTGATGTTTTAATATGAAGGCCTATGTTTCTAGAACAAAATAGCATTTAGAATCACCCTTAAAAAGAGAAGGAGTGCCACACCCTTGGTTGAGAGTTGGAATACTTTTATTCCGTCTTAGTATATCCAAAATGAACAGGTCAACATATTTTGGGGAGTTCTAAGGGACCACTAAAGGGCTCATAATGAAAGAGAATGTGAGAGTGAGAGAACAAATCAGAATCCATGAGCAGGCAGGCTAATTCATGACTGCTTGGAACTTGCTGCTAAAACCTGCTTTCTTATAGATGCTCAGAATTTATTTTTGAACCTTTTGACCCTTTTGAATCTGGCATCACTCCAGTCTAATTTTCACCAGCAAATGAGGAAATGGGTCCATTGGAACCCCTGAAATGTGTTGGCTTGTTTTTTTTTTTTTCAGATACACTATTATGAACTAAAAAAATACTTAGACTACCAACCATTGGTATGGGCTCCTTCTCTTCTAAAGCTCTTGAGTTTTGTCCAAACACCTCCCAAAGACCTGGCCATGCATGATGGCAGACTACTCTAAATCACTGCACTTCAATTCATATGCTCTTTGCACTGCAAGAGCAAACCCAATTTGAATTTAGCACCTCTAATCCATTCCTTCTCGATTACAATGACTCTGATCTACAAGCTCCAAGGGTCAGTTCTTCAGAAGTGATAGTTCAGTAAAAGGTGTTCTAAGAAGACACTCCCTGGCGTATATATGTCTTGAAGATAACGTTCTTAGGTTTCAGGCTCTGCCTCATCCCTGTATAAGGTTTGGGTGCTGCTAGCACTCATTTTTTTGTGTTCCCATGCCTCCTTCTGTACAGCATCTATCAAAAACTGTAATATGTGTTGATGATGACCTGACCCTTTACGTGATTTTGTGGGTATAAGCCTTTTTTTATGCATACCATTAATAGTCCATATTTTTTCCTTTCTGAAAATATAGCAATATACTTTGAGCCCACCAGTTGCTTTTTTTCTATGCTAGTAGGAATAAAGTATATGATCACTTTGTGGTTTAAAATCTATGGCAGATTAAAAAACTAGAGTGCAGAGATTACAGTGGCACAGCATTCTAAATATAGTTGTGGCTTTTAGACTAGACTTCTAGATGGCTAGTACAGAGACTGTCTAATACTCCAGCCTAACCTTTCTCAATCAGTGGGGGCTGGTGGTAAAAACATTTTGTGGGGGGGTGGCAAACAGTGCACCCACAGCCACCTCCCCCGGTCGGTCGGATCACCCACCCCCCCCCGGATGGACAATTAAAAGCCCGGCACTTACCCCATCTATGGCGCGGGCAGAGGTTCCCTCCGGGCAACAGGTGGCAGCTTCCCCTGTGTCTCCTCCTCGGAATCGCGGCGGCTTCCTCCGTGCATCTCCTCCCTCCTCCTAGGGCAAGCGGAACGATTCTCCTTTCGGCCAATTGGGAAATGGATCTCAGACCTGCTTCCTGACTGGCCAAAAGGAGAATCAGGAAGACAATAGCGAATATTTATTCACATTTGTCACACAACTGGGTGGGCTCGGGGCGCAGTGCTCTGCATTCCACGCCCACCCTTTTTTGAAGCCTATTAGAGCCTCTGGCTCTAATCATGTGCTTAAAAAAAAACCCAGATTGGAATCCATCCCGCAGGAGCCCCGCATGTAGATTAGGGGGCCGGGCTCATGGATGGGGGGGGCAGCGCCCGTGCGCCCTGCATTACGGGCCGCCACTGTTCTCAATCAGTGTTTTGTGGAACCCTTATGCTCTTCCAGAGGCTGCTAGGAGTTCCTTGAGTAATGGTGGATTGATCTGCTGCCTGACCACCAATATCGGTGGCATTACATTGATGAGCAATGTAAAAGGTCACTACAATTTTTAGTTTCACTAAATGATTATCAGATGTTACACATTACAAAACACTGGTTAACCATAGAGATAGCTGGCATAAAAACAAAAATTGCAACCCAAAAGCTTCATTACCAAAAGTCACTGTATGTCCACATCAGTCTGATCATTAAAGGGAAAGGGGTACTAGATTGAAGGGAGAGAAGGACCATTGGACCCCCTACATCTCAGGAACATTTATGGACTCATTTTTCATTGCGTCCCTTAATATAGCTGCCATTTTTTCGTTATTTGGATGCCAAGTCATTTCATTATTGACGTAAGCTATGGTCAGTTGAGCTGAACCACTAAACTTTTGCCAGTGTCTGTTTAGCTACTGTAAAGATAAGGGAGCAATTTCCTTTGGTGTTTTGTGCAAGCTTCAATCCATAGATTGCGAGTCTCATATGGATTTTTGCATATGACCCTGAACAGGACTGTGTATATTAAGTGATAAACATTAATCCAAAAATGTTTCATTTTCAGGCAGTCCCACCATGAAGGTTTGAGGGTACCTAACTCATTACAGCTTCTAAAACATCGGTCTGAGGTAACAGTACAGTCTTTAGCCAGCCATATTCCAATATAAAAAAATATATAGGTAACATCCACTAGGAAAAAAATTGATTGATCTGTGAGCTGTGGTGTCTCAGATCTGAAACCGCTTTTCCTTTTTCAATTAGGAGCCCAATGGCACTTTCTGACTTATTTACATACACAAGAGGGAATTGATAGTCAGATTCCAGAATGTGAAAGTGTATAAGGATAAACCTTTCCATATTGGTGTATTCAAAAACCGGTGTTTAAAAGATGTCATGAAAAAGGGAGAAGACACGTGTTTGAGAACATTTCAGATTCAATTTTTGATCTGTAAGTAGCGAGACAAAAGGGAAGGATGTGTTCCCCTGCATGGCAGTTAAATAATGGATTCTATGCAATCCTTGGTTTGACCACCACAAGAACCTATGTGGCTCTTCAAAACCCAGCAGAAAAGAAGGGTTATGGCAAAGAGCGGCCATAGGTGTATGGGGTGAGAATAGCTTTACAGAATAATTAATGTTATTTTATATTTTTCGGCGTGGTTAATAAATGGATTAGGAACTACTGTACGTCTTGGAGCTGAGAAGGGGTCTAAAAATGTTATAGTAGTTATTTTGTATGCTACCAAACTAACCCACAAAGTTGTGCTAGAAATAGCGTGATGCACCACCAAGGGGGCAATTTAAGTGTAATAGTGTTGTATCTACAAGACTGCCAGCCCCCCTTATATCTTGGGTTGGAATAATACTTTCTGAGAGACCAGTGGTCTTTGGTTATTTCATATGAATCACAAGAAAATGTGTTGGAGAGATTATAATATATTTATTGGGATGGGCACTGGTACAGGCAGAAGTGTCATTTTTAGGGCAGCCATAGATTCCAACCACAATATCTCATACTTTTTCCATGATTCTAAGTGCACCCTTTTTGCCTAAGCAAGCTGGAATAGTTGGCCATGTAAAGTGTGTTGTAAGATGTGGAGAGATATATGCCCAGATAAGAGAGGTG
>BLSH010340189.1:1896115-1906796 GCA_018402905.1 Glandirana rugosa
ACATGTGTAACGAGAAATGGATAAATTTGTTCGGTTATACAACAGTAACAACGTGGTCATAACGTCGTCCGTATGAATATTATCTTCTTTTGACTCTTACAGAGGACCACTGGAGGTGAATGGTGGGGTATCATCCATTTCCAGCCCAACAGTTCTCCTTGGTCGATCTCGATACCTCCCGTGTCCTCAGGTTGTGAGGGTCTTCACAACCAAAGGGTTACCTGAACTGTACTTCTAAAGAGTACTCTCTTCGTCACAGAATCGTCGAGTCCGTCATCATTTTCATTCATAAGTGTTAAAAGAAAATGGCCTTTAAGCTGGGCATTGGAAAATTTCAAATATTTTCACTGAACATTTGGCAAATCGAACCTGGGCAAATTCACCCATCACTACCTCCAAATAGACATACATATAAAAGAAAATTGTGAATACTTACTTTTACTACTGCCTGAGCTGCTAAGACACTGCTTCTCTCATGAGAAATCTTCATGTCAAGTCCATTGGGAAACCAACACTTCTGGGAGTGTTGGACTCCTGTGCCCTCCATAGCTCTAGCTGGTTCCTCTTGACAACCCGACCTTTACCTACTATGGGGTGGTAAGTGGAGGTCACCAGGAGACATTCTCAGTTTTCTTCTATTATAAGTATGCCTGCTGCAATACTGGTGCAACAATGACAACATATTGGCTTGTTTAAATAGGTAAAGAGCAATGTGTACAATTCAGTTATTGGTCTAAGCTGATCAGTAGTTGTCTTTTACTGTTCCTCTTTTTGGAAACTAAAATTTGTTGGTGGTCACTGAACTTTGTACAATCATTAATCTTTGCACTACCTTATGCTGATAGTTTGTAATTAAAGATCTACCAACATGCAGATTTACTCCCACTGAATATTCTTGCAGCCAGTCACTATAGCATTTTCACACAGCCAGGTGCACACACAATCCTGCTTGTTTCCAATGACCAGTCTAGGGGATGAATTTTCAATGCTTTATTGTTGAACTTGGATAGGAGAAGGATAGGTGTGAGATACTCCAAGTAACTGAATGTAACTGAGGACAAATTCTCCCTAGGCTCTGCTTAGCAGGCGGTCAGTGGCTTCACACAGCAGACTGACTCCAGTGAAACAAGTCCACCTTTAAGCAACATAGGACATGCAGGACTTTGTTTCTTCAAGACACTAGCCAGTGCCTCCTTTCTAACTCAATGTAGCAGACTACCAATGCACTTTATGACAGGCTGACTTTAGCAGAACAGGTCCCTTGTTAAGCAGAAAGGACAGAAGCTGGACTCTGTTCTTCAAGACACTCTCCAGTGTCTCCTTTCTAGCTAGCACACCCAATTAAGCTGATATGAGGGCAGGGGAAAATTCTAGCAACACAGTCTCAGGGATTCTCTCAGAGATCTGTACTAACTCCATGTCCTAGGCCAATAGAATTGCTTCTCCTTTCGGCCAATCAGTTAACTGGTCTCAAGATCTGCATCCTGATTGCCCCTGAGAAGAATCAGTTAGACAATTGCAAATATTAATTCGCTATTGTCACACAACTGGGTGAGCCCACCCTTTTTTTAAGCCTATTAGAGCCTCAAACACTAATCACGTGCTTCAAAAAAATAGAAAAATCCCTATTGGAATCCATGCGCCCGGCGCTCCACATGTAGATTAGGGGGCCGGACGCATGGATAGGGGGGGCAGCACCCCTATGCCCCGCATTGCGGGCCGCCACTGGTGTCTGTTGGAAGAGCAACAGCATGATTGCATATAAACTGACTATATATAGTATGCATTATACCTAGGCATGCCAGCATGTGGTGCTGTAGTGTTATAGTGTCTTAGCTATGGTAATGTAATGAGAGGAGGTGTTTGCTTTCCTCACTGTTCTATTGTTTGTTTAAGGTCCTGTTTCCTGTCACCATGATGATAAAGACATGTTCTGATATTCCTCCATGAAAATACAGTTATTCTCTGCAAACAAGAAACTTCCAGCGCATAATTTCAATACTCAGCTAACAGTGTCTGGGCATCCTGGTTGAAAAAGGCTGGTCTATAGATAATGTCAAAGCATTGAATGGGATGTGCGTAGAAGAGGGTGTATCATTGAGGGGGAAGATTACTGCTTATAAATTATAAGAAAGAATAAAGAATGTTATCAATCTTATAAGAATCGTATAAATCCAGAATCATATAAATCCAGCCCTGTCACCTTTATTCTACCCTTGGTCCCATTGTAGAATTGGCTCACAATCATGCGGCAATAACCAGAAACAGGGAAAAATATGTACAAAACCAAGGTCCCCTCCAGGCAAACTATGTATGTGTGATGTAAGGAGATCTTTTAAACCTATTGTAAATGCTTTCCTGCTGCTGTTCTAAAGCTATTAATACAAGTCTTACCATGTCTTACCACAAAGTGACTGCTAAGTGGAGGAAGTCCTGCTTTCAGCACCTGAATGAACTCAGTTTTGCAAAAGGAAAAAGAGCAGCTCCAGCATCACTTTAGTCTGCAGACTCTATGGGAGTACTGTATCTCTACAAAAATGAAATTCTTAGTGCAAGGAATGTCTGTAACTTGATGTCAAGCTCTAAATATTGACCCAGTCACACAGTGTACAGGATGAAGAAATTTGATATTTTGATTTGTTTTGATATTTAACTTTTGATATTTTTTTAACAACATTTTTAGAAAATGCCCAGATTTTAACAAGATAGACACCATAGACTTCAATGAGCCTGGCGTTTACGCTTGGCTTTGGCAAATTTCAGACATTTTCACTGAACCTTTGGCAGTGAAACTGGCCTCCAGGCAAACTACATACAGTATGTGTGATGTAAGGAGATCTTTTAAACGTATTGTGAATGGTTTCCTGCTGCTCTTCTAAAGATATTGATACAAGTCTTACCATGTCTTACCACAAACTGACTGCTAAGTGGAGGAAGGGAAGCCTGCTTTCACTATCACCACCTGAATAATCCCAGTTTTTCTAATCTCAGCAACACTTAAACTGACCATACATTATACAATTTCCTTTAGATTTACCTTCAACTATGTAGTACAAGGACCTGCCTGATTGCATACAAATTGAAAGTGTTTATGATTGACCTCATATTATATGGTTTTGGTAAATCTAAAGGAAAGTTGTTTAATGGATGACCAGTCTTAGTCTAAAGACTCTATGGGATTATTGTATCTCTAAAAAAATGTATTTCCTATTGCAGGTAATGTCTGTAACTTAATGCTAAGCTCTTTGCAGGCTAATGCCTCATACACGCCACGGTATGAGACACGGTCATATGACCACTTCATCGTGTGTACTGGTCTAAAGTATTGACCCAGTTACACAGGGTTCATAATGATGAAATGTGATATTTTGAGTAATTTTGATATTCAACTTTTGATTTTTTTTAACAACATTTTTAGAAAATGGCCTGGTTTTAACAAGATAGACACTATAGACTTCAATGAGACTGGCCTTTAGGTAGGGAATGCATGATTTCACTATAGCCACCTGAATAATCCAAGTTTTGCAAAAGGAAAAGAAGAAGCTACAGCAACACTTAGTCTAAAGACTCTATGGGAGTACTGTATCTCTAAAAAAATAAATTCTTATTGCAGGGAATGTCTGTAACTTGATGTCACGCTATTTGCAGGCTAAGTGTTGACTCAGTCACATAGGGTACACAATGAAGACATTTTGATATTTTGAGTAATTTTGATATTTAACTTTTGATATTTTTCTAACAACATTTTAAGAAAATGGACAGATTTTAACAACAAGATAGACACCATAGACTACAATGAGACTGGTCTTTAGGATGGGAAGCCTGCTTTCACTATCACCACCTGAATAATCTCAGTTTTGCAAAAAGAAAAGAAGCAGCTCCAGCAACACTTAGGCTGGGTTCACTATCACCACCTGAATAATTTCAGTTTTGCAAAAAGAAAAGAAGCAGCTCCAGCAACACTTAGGCTGTGTTCACACTATCTTCTCATGGGGCTCACAACAGGGGTCTGGTGGGTCCCCGTTCACAGTTTCAGGTCCAATTTCAGCCTGAATTTCTGGCTGAATTCGGACCTGAAATGGACCAAAAGATGCAAATTTGCACCGGAGCCGCAGTGGAGATATGTGAACTGGCTCCATAGAGAGTCGGTCAAAATCTACTGCTATTGCAAATTGGACATGGGGAACTCCCATCCAATTTGCAATAGTGTGAAGCCTTAGTCTAAAGACTCTATGGAAGTAATGTATCTCTAAAACAAAAATTTTAATTCTTATTGCAGGGAATGTCTGTAACATGATGTCAAGCTATTTGCAGGCTAAGTGTTGACCCAGTCAAATAGGGTACATAATGAAGAAATTTTGATATTTTGATTCATAGTACATAGTTAGCCTGGTTGAAAAAAAGACACAAGTCCATCTATTTTAACCAATAAAAGGGGAGAAAAAAATTAGAATTTTGATATTTTTTTAACAACATTTTTAGAAAATCAAAGCCGCTGTAGAATTTAAAAAGAAAAATACAAGAAGCATGTGCAGCAGTTTCATATGTCAAGTTTAAGTGCACAAGTGGATTTTTCATTTAGGAAAAACCATTGGGTGAATTTGTGTTTGATGCAGCCCTAGGCATTTGTCTACAGGTGCCATATGGTATACATGACCCTGCATAGCAGGCATATATACAACAGGAAGTTGCAATAGAACCAAAGAGGAGACCTTCTGCTAGACTGCCATAGGCAGGGCTCCTTTAAGGATTAGATTATCAAACACCATAGAATCCTTGTTTGTTTTTTTGTTTGTTTTTTTTGTTTTTTTTAATAAGAAAACATTTTCAATTTTATCTCGTTAACCTAAAGTTCTCACCCAGAGGACTTTTTTTTTTTTTTCGCAGGGCCCGGCCTCTTAATTCCGAATTGAGCAAATTGAAAGCCACAGAGGGGTGTGCCTTAAGGCAGTTTGTAAATCCACTTCCTTTGTCATAACAGAAACAAATCCCATCTTTGAAGTTTTTTTCCTTCTTGTTACAAGGGGAATGCCTTTTGTTTAATCCATTTTAGCTCTTAATACCTGACCTGGATCAATCTTGTTGCTTAGATTACACAGTGCTCATGCCGGCTATAAACTAACCCACGGGGTCTATCCTTGCCTCGTTCACTATGAAAAATCAGAAGTCTAATCAGGATCCCGACTTGTGCTGTACTTTACTTTGAACTGCAAAATTGTCCTTTTCTCCCAAATATTATTAGACGTATAATTAACTTGTTTCAATTTTTGTCATGCCAATTAGCTGAGAATTACACAGCCTTATCGTCTGCCATCCCTTTTTTGTTATTCACTCAGACAAGAATAAGATGCCATACAAAAAAATAAAGCTATGCCAGGTGCTGATAAACAGGTATTTTTCACCATGGCAAATACAGTTCCAGGATCATTTTCTAATCAAATGGCCCCTACGGTGCTACTTTATTATATATCAGTAATGTGTTTTCATGATACTGGTTAATGTACAGGGTAATAGTTAAAGGCACATTTATATTATACATTCATTTTAGAATCTTTTATTAAATAACCTGTACTTTGCATGTTTGTATATTAAAATATACAGTATGTAGCCCCTTTGTGGCATGAAATAGCTTAAATTGCAGTGCCACCTGGTGGCCATGTGGATAGTTACAGCACAGGGACTCAACCTCATAAAATACTAGAAAATATGGCTTTTCTACTCCAGGCACTTGTGTCTTGCTGAGGTGCACCTAAACACAAAGTTCCTTGTAGGTAAGTGTGAGTAAACCAGCTGCCCCTTGTCTGTGCTTTTAAAGGTCGATTAAAGTGTCACTCCAGGCAAAATCTTTTTTTTTTGTTTTGGATAGAGTGGAAAATAGAAAGGGTTTGGAACTTCTCTCGGGTCTTATTACTGTCTAAAGTCTTGTTGGGGAGTTTGAATCTCTTATCCTGCCTCACACTGCAGCACACTGTGGTTAAAAGTAGATATAGCTTATTTGACGTAAGCTTGGCACAGTTCACTAGTATGCTTTATTCACAATGAGTATCGTTTCCCCAATATTATGATTAGCATTTTTTCCCCTTCCAACTGGTAACTAGTAGGTTATAACTCAGCAAAAGTGATAGTTTTATTCATCAATTTTACCTTCTAGGAAATCAGTAAAATTATGAATAATTTAAATAAAGAACTTTGAAGCAAAATAAGGGTCAGTGCCCATCAATGCAGCCTGAACAGTGCCCATCTGCAGCCTCACCATTGCCCATTAATGTAGCCTGATCAGTGCCCATCTGTATCCTCGCCATTGCCCATTAATGTAGCCTGATCAGTGCCCATCTGTATCCTCACCATTGCCCATTAATGCAGCCTGATCAGTGCCCATCTGCAGCCTGATCAGTGCCCATTAATGCAGCCTGATCAGTGCACATCCACAGCCTCATCATTGCCCATTAATGCAGCCTGATCAGCGCCCATCTGCAACTTTGCCATTGCCCATTAATGCAGCCTGATCAATGCCCAACTGTACCCTCGACATTGCCCATTAATGCAGCCTGATCAGTGCCCATCTGCAGCCTGATCAGTGCCCATTAATGCAGCCTGATCAGTGCCCTTCTGCAGCCTCGCTATTGCCCATTAATGCAGCCTGATCAGTGCCCGTCTACAGCCTTGTCATTGCCCATTAATGCAGCCTGATCAGTTCCCACCTGCAGCTTCATCATTGCCCATCTGCAGCCTTGCCATTGCCCATTAATGCAGCTTGCTCAATGCCCATCTGCAGCCTCGCCATGGCCCTTTAATGCAGCCTGATCAGGGGCCATCTGCAGCCTCACCATTGCCCATTAATGCAGCCTGATCAGTGCCCATCAGCAGCCTTGCCATTGCCCATTAATGCAGCCTGATAAATGCTCATCTGCAGCCTCGCTATTGCCCATTAATGCAGCCTGGTCAGTGCCCATCTGCACCCTTGCCATTGCCCATTAATGCAGCCTGATCAGTGCCCATCTGCAGCCTCGCCATTGCCCATCAATGCAGCCTGATCAGTGCTGGATTACAGAGATCTCCTGTTTACTCGGCGCTCATAGTCACACACAGTCCTGCCTCCTGGACCACCTCGTATAATAAATAGAACACTCGTCCAAAGCCAGGACATGTGACGTCTATCCTAGAAGCCGGGAGGAGGCGGGACTGTGTGTGTGACTGCAAACGGAGAGTAAACAGGAGATTTAATGTATCCGGCGGCGCTTAAAATATCGCACGCATATACACGCACACATGATTTGCCCTCTAATTTCACTGGGGAAAAATTGTGTGTTATATGCCGATAAATATAGTATATAGTGCCGTCAATTTATGCAGCGCTTCACATAGACATTGTACATTCACATCAGTCCCTGCCCTCAAGAAGCTTACAATCTAAGGTCCCTAACTCTCATACATACACATATACGGGCCAATTTAGACAGGAACCAACTAACCTACCAGCATGTCTTTGGAGTGTGGGAGGAAACTGGAGTACATGGAGGAAACCCACGTAGGCACAGGGAGAACATGCAAACTCCATGCAGGTAATGCCATGGTTGGGATTCAAACCAATGACCCTAGTGCTGCTAGATGGAAGTCCAACTCCCCTGTTCAATCTGCAGGAGCAGAGGGTCTCTTGCCCAAGTTTTACACAGCTTTGCGCACCTAGTGCACATCTAACTTGGTCTCAACTCACTTATCTCACAAATACACATGCACATATCCTGCCACTAAGTTGGCCTTTCATTTTCCATCCTGTCTGGTAGGTTGCTTCCAAGACAATTTTTCAGGGAAGACTCTGCTGCCACCTAGACTTTAGCTTGCTTATGAAATAGACGTCCTCTTAAAGTGAACCTGAAAATGAATACTTAGTTTGCGTTTCAGGCACCTGCATGTCAGGCTTCATCTCCAGCCCAGTGCCTTTTAAGTCTATTTTATGCATATAGTAATGACAACATCCTTTTTCCCCACCATGTCATGGAATAGGCAGCCTATGGGTTGTTTTCAGAAATGCAGCTTCATTGCATTTCCAGCATAAAAAAAATATGAACAGTACATTCAGCATTTTAAAATGTAGGTGTTTAATCCATATCAATAAAACAAAACACATATAAAATTAATCCTAGCCAACCCACTCATCAAACTTATTTTTCTAGCAGTAAATTGCCCTTGACTACCCCAATTATTCTGATGCACAAAGCACCCCTTTATTGGCTAAACTATCTATACCAATGCTTCTGTCAAAGTAGCTTTCGGCCCTATTCACACCGGCATTAGAAACAAGAGTTTGGGGAGCATTTTTGCCGATCCCTTGCAAAGCAGCCTACAATGGATAATAAAGGGCTGTTCGCGTTTGCAAAACATGTAGCATATGCATCGCTGTGCAGCAAAACAAAGCTGCATGTTGACTGTGGGAGGAGTTAAAGCTTGCCAATGCCTTTATTCAAATCTATAGTATCTGTGTCGTTCAAAGCGCATTTGACAAGCATTTATCAAATATTAGTTAGGTGGAAAACACGGAAAATTGTTTCATACTTACCATCATTTTCCTTTCCTGGTGCCTATCCATGGCAGCATACCTGTGATAGAGCTCTGCCTCGACTCCTTCCTCAGGGCCTATGAATAGCATAAATTAAAGACATAACCCTTCCCCCAACATTCTCCGTAATATAGAACACCTAGGGTGGGGCGTATGCTGCCATGGATAGGCACCAGGAAAGGAAAATTACGGTAAGTATGAAACAATTTTCAGTTTTCCTGGCGCCTCCATGGCAGCATACCTGTGATAAATAACTAGCATACATGGCTGGGATAAATGCAAGAAAACAGAAAGAAATTTATTTAGAAACTGTCATAGAAGCCTGCATTGCCTTCCTTCCAAACTTTGCTAGAGTGAGAGCCCCTGGGTCGATGCGATAATACCTGAGGAACGTGTGCCGGGAAGACCAGGTTGCAGCCCTACAGACTGTCTCCAAAGACACATTTGCCCTTACTGCCCAAGAGGCTCATACTGCCCTTGTTAAGTGAGCATTCAGATGAGAAGGTGGCTCCATATTTCTTATTCTGAAAGCCTTCTGTATTATCTTTACGACCCAGGAGGCCAAGGTTCGTTTGGAGGCCTCCTTGCCTCTGTTCCTTCCCCATGGAATAATCAGTAGTCTCTCTGAGTCCCTGAAACGTTGAGATGCTTCCAAATATCCTCTGAGGGTCCTGGTAACGTCTAACTCAAGGCAGAATTCTGGGTCTGATTCTGAAAACACCGGTAAAGACCATGGCTCCATTAAGTAGGCAGGTGTAGCAACTTTGGGTGTAAAACCCCTGATGGGGCGAAGTTCCACTCTGTCTTGAAAAAAGGAGATGTGTTCGTCTCCTATTCCCAAAGCATGTAGTTCTGAGATCCTTCTGCCGGAAGTAATGGCCAGTAAAACAGTCACTTTTAGGGTCAGGTTCCAAATTGAGGACTTCCCAGTAGGTGAAAAAGCATGACTGGATAAAACCTCTAGTACCAGCGGGAGATCCCATTTTGGAAAGGAGCGCCTGCAAGGTGGTCTTATCTTCAGGACTCCCCCTTACCACTGGAGGTTCTTCCGCCCATTTCTTATTGGTTGCTGCAGATATAGCGAACACCTGAACCATTAAAGTCGCTAGACCCAGGCCCAAATCAAGTCCTGTCTGTAGAAAGCCCAGAATGTCTGAAGTAGACGGGTTTACTGGGTTGAAAATATTTTTAGTGGCATAGGTAGAGAACCTGTCCCAGATCCTTGCATAAATCATGTTCGTTGTAGGTTTTCTGGCACTGCGGAGGTTAGAAATGACATTCCGAGAGCAACCTAATGATTGAAACCTCCTCCTCTCAATCGCCATAGCCGAAGATCCAGCCTCTGCGGATTCGATGTGATATCTCCCCCTGCATTAGTAGATGTGGAAATTCTGGGATCCTGATGGGAGGGCTCCTGCTGAGGTGTATGGCCAGGGGGAACCATGGCCTCTTTGGCCAGTATGGAAGAACTGCCAGGATTTGTACTGGCTCCCTCAGGAGTCTGAGCAGAAACTTTGAGATTAGCGGGCGGGGAGGAAAGGCGCAGAGGCGGCTCTTTAATTAGGCAAATTAGGCGGTCGCCTTAGGCATCGCACCTACAGGGGCCTCGCGGCCACCTAATTTGTCTTATTAAAGAGCCGCATCTGATAATCATCTCAGATCTCCTGCCTTCAGCTGAGCACAGACTCTGTGTTTATTGATATCAGGGAAGCGCTGCGAGTGGGAAAGAAACAGTGTGATGGAGCGAAGCTCACTGAGCGCTCCGATCACAGACACAGAGAGACACTCAGCTGAGCTCATCAGAGCGAGCAGTGAGTGCTGACCCCTCCCCCTGCAGCCCGCACAGCCAGTCAGTGGACAGCTGCAACTGCTTCCTCCTCCCCCCTCCTCTCCTGCTGTGTCTGCCCCGCCCACACTCCCCGACAGGCAGAGTTCTGTAAGAGAAGGAGATGTGGGCGGGAAGATTCAAGAGAACAGCCCAGCCCCGCACATGGGAAGAACGATGGAGTCTCATCCATCCATCCATGCATCCATGCAGTCCCTCCTGCTTTTCAGTGAGTACTCTGATGTGGGGGTGCCTCTCTCCCCCCCTCTCTCTCTCTCTCCCCCTCTCTCTCCTCTCCC
>BLSH010340189.1:1916502-1928186 GCA_018402905.1 Glandirana rugosa
TTACTTATAACAAAAAACCAAATTCTTCCGTATCTGCTCTCTCTAGGGGAAATCAAACCTCAAGACTACGTCTTTCATACGAAACTAAAAGGCACCATCCTATCATCTCCACGGTCCCTCACTAAAGTTTTCCACCCTATAAACTCTCATAGATATTTTCAGCGATAGGACATAAGGCATAAGATAAACCTAACGAGACTTACTAAACATTTACCTATATCTGCTTTAAACCTGCTAATCCCTGATCTAAATGTATCACACTGGATAACCAAGGGTATAAATACAGTAGAGGATGTTAAAATAGGCCCGGCAACCAAATCATTCAGAGCAATCCAAATAGAATACGGAATACAGGATAGCGACTTTTATAGATACTCTCAAATATCCCACCTTTTGAAATCACTCCCTGGCACCTCTACTATCCTACCACGGAAAATCAAAGCATACTTTCTGCATCAGAACTCCAAACTAAAGGGGATCTCTCTCGTCTATGCCTTCTTAAACCAAAAAACAATATTCATTAAATCCCGGTCAATGTTGTAATGGGAGACCGACCATAACTTTAACTATACAGAAAAACAATGGACCCAAGCCTTGGATATAACATATAGATCCACCAAAAATGCCACCTTATGGGAACTCACACAAAAACTAGTTTCAAGATGGTATCTTACACCATCCAGGATGGCGAGTTTCACCAGTGAAATTTCCCCATTCTACTGGAGACTCTGTGGACATAGAGGTACACTGTATCACATTTTCTGGGAATGCCCTACCATAAGCAAATTCTGGGCAGAAATATCTGACATTATAAAGCGGATCGTAGGCATACAACTTAGCATGAGCTCTGAAATGGCAGTTCTTTCTCTGGGTATTAAATCAATACCTTTCATTCACAGATACGTAATATCGCATCTACTCTTAAGCGCTAGACTAGTAATTGCCAGACATTGGAGGAAGAAAGAACCCCCCACGACACGGGAAGTTATACAAACTACCAACACACACATTACTTACGAAAAGATGTTTGCATACTCTCAGGGAAACTATAAAATTGCACAAACTAGATGGGAACCTTGGACTGAATGGTATTCTTACTACGTGCAGAGTTCTTAGGATCTTGCGTGGGTCCAGAAAGTAGAAGCTACCTTAGATAGGCCATAGTCTGGTCTTTCATGATATACATGTTATTAGCATCTCCAGCACTTCCTACGTTATTGTTTAAACTATCCCACTGTTTAACTCTTTATAATTTAAGAGGTTTCAATGTGATGAATCTGACAGGCTGATGTTGGGGGGATGTCATGGACCACCACAAAGGTAACATCTGATTTAGTACAAGCATTGATAATTAACGGAAGTTTTAGCAATTCTGACAACACTTAATTAATAATTAGAAATGTTGCCCAGCCCGCCACAGTATGTTCCCAAAGGGGTGGGGGCTAAAGGTGACAGACTCAATTCTCAATCCTCGCTTAAACTTGGTATTGGTGTGGTCTGGGGCTCCCCCCTATAGCGAAGCAATATGGGAAGAGTATCCTCTAAACTTTAATTCAAATGTTTGTAGTAATCAATATGTTATAAACATTTGTATGGAACTTCTAACAAGATACTAAAATGTTTGTAACTAATTTACTTGCATTGAAACCTAATAAAAACCATTGAATGAAAACCTTTGTGAACACCCAAGGGGAAGTACACAGGTCGAAAGGAAGTGCCTGAAATTGCAGGTGGACATGACCTACTGCGAATCTTAAGTATCTCTGGAATGAAGGCAGAATAGGGATGTGCAGGTAAGCGTCCTTCAAATCCACTGATATCATCCAATCCCCCTGTTGCACTGCCTGGATTATCGTTTGAAGAGACTCCATCTTGAATCTCTCGAGATAGATCTATCTGTTGAGCTTCTTCAGGTCTATTACAGGTCTCCAGCCACCTGCCTTTTTCCGTACTAGGAAGAGGGTTGAATAGAACCCTGAAAAGTGTTCCGGTGAGGGAACTAGTATTACCGCTTTGTGTACCTGGAGAGACTAAATAAACTGGCTTAGAACCTGCGCCTTCTGTTGAGATGCTGGAGTTGTTGTCCTTTTGAAAGAATTTTGCGGAGGCCGATGAGAAAAGACCCAAGAGTGCCTGAATTGGATCGTGGACAGGACCCATTGATCTTGGCACACCCTGGTCCAGGCCCCCAGAAAGGACCTTAGCCGAGCCCCCCACCTGGGGAGGCTCGGATTCCCTGGCATCGAAAGGACTTAGCCCCTTAGGGACTTATTTATTTTGGCCCCCAAGAAGGATGCCTGAGTGCTTCTTCAGGATCTCTTGTTATCTCTGCCTTGTCTGGATTGCCTGTAATCTCTGTAGACTGTCTGGCGGAATCTTGAGAGGTAGGTTTTTGATCTTCCAAACTTCCTGTCCTGGGGGATAAGCCCAGATTTTCCTCCCGTAACTCGGGAGATTGCTTTGTCCAACCTCTCCCCAAACAAGGACTTCCCGTCATATGGGATTTTACACCAGCTCCATTTGGAGGCTAGATCCGCCGTCCAAGATTTTAGCCATAGAGCTCTTTTGGCCATCACAGAATGCAGCATTGAATTGGCTGAACACCTAATTGTGTCAATGGCTGCTTCGCTAACTAAATCTGCAGCAAGTTTGAGCTCTTCCAGGGCCTTAACTATGTCATCTTTAGGAACATCCTGCCTTATTGCAGTCTTGACATTCTCGGGTCCAGACCCTGATGGCGTTGGAAACAGACATTAAGGCAATAGCCGGTCTGCAGGCTGCTCCAGAGGCCAAGTAAACTCGCTTCAGATCCAGGTCAATTCTTCTGTCTAAAGGGTCTTTAAATGATGTTGAGTCCTCCATGGGTAGAGTCACATTTTTTGCTAGCCGTGCTATGGCCGCGTCCACCACCAGCATTGCACTAAAAGATTGCGCATCTGAGTCCGCCAAGGGGTATAGTTTGGAGAAACGGCCCAGAGAGAGCTTATTATCTGTCTTGTTCCATTCATCATGAATGATCTGTCGGATTTCCCCCATCAGCGGGAGCACCACCTGCTTCCTCTTGAGAAAAGGAAAGTAAACTTTCACCTTGGATGGCAGCTCTACTAGATCCTCCCAGTCTATGGCCTGTTTCACAGCCTGAATAAAAGAATGGACCAAAGCCTGAGGATTCTGCCTCCTCTGAGGATTCCGCAGAAGACTCGTCCGGAGGTTGGTCCCTTGCCACTCGCCCGAGGCAGGAAGAGGGGTACTGGCTGTAGATGGACCTGGGATACTTGGCTCGTTCTCGTGTACTCCTACTTCTGAAGAGGCTGATCTCTCAGGAATTAAAGCCGCCAGTTCTGAAAAAGAATCTCTCATAGTTTGTTTCAAGAGGACGACCACTTGCCGACTTTCCAGCTCTCTATTGGCTGCATAATCTCTGAAACAGTCCTTACAGACCAATTTGTCTGGGAGAGGAGCTGCACCACATGCCCAACATTTCTTTGTGGCTGGCTGGGCTGGAGGTGATGGGAAGTCATAGGACCTCCTGGATCTAGATCCTTCAGATGATCTATGCCGCGAGGAATGCGACCTGCGCTCCGGACTACAATTGTCACGATGCCTTGATGACTTTCTTGATCTTTTAGTCCTGATCTTTAGTTTTTGTTACAGGGCTGTAACAGAAAAGGGTTCTGCTTAGAATCGTATACTTTTCTTCTTTTTTTTTTTACTTACCTGCCGATGGTCCCATACCTTTTAGATCTGTGTGGATCTTTTCCTTTTGAAAGACTGGCTCATGGTGAGGGCCGAGGGATCAGCTGGAAAAAAAATAGCAAAAAAAGGATATAAATCAGCGTGTACTGTCTCTTTAAGAGAGAGAGTGAGGGAGAAAAGAGGGAAGATCATAAAAAAAAAAGCATAAGATATACCAGTCACAGCTTAAGAGGGCGACCTGGTCAGGAAAAAAAAAACAGCTGCCGTTATTCCCAGAGGAAGGAGCCCTCTTTTATATGCGCCTCAATTTGTAAAACTCCGCCCCCCCCTCTTCCCGCCAGGCTAAGGGAACCGAAAACCATAAGGGCTCCCTTAGCCAAGATGGCACCGAAAGACTCGCTGCTGGATCGCGCATGCCCTCCACCTGCACTTCCAGAACATGCCAGACAATAGGAAAAGGGAAAAACTCCCCATAGAACCGAATGCCTGCCAAAAAAACCCGTAAAGGGGCCTTTTTAGAGGAAAAAGAAAAAAATGACCAGGAAGACCTGCACCTGAAAGAGAAATATGAGAAGGAGCTAATCCCCCAGCCTAAGCACCGTATTCATGTGATTGATCTGCTGCAGTCTGCGTTCCAGAAAGGAAACTCTGCTCTACCGCCAAAAAGATCCACAAGAAAGGGGTTCCCAACCTTATTAGCGCTAAGAGCGGCCCAAGGAACAGGGACTGCGCACGGGAGAAGATGAACCCGGCGGAAGCTGCCAACGGCAAAGGTAAGGACTGCTGCTGCTTCTTCACTTATTCAAGAGGTATGAGGAAAAAATGTTGAGGGAAGGGCTATGTCTTTAATTTATGCTATTCACTTGTCCTGAGGGAGGAGTCGTGGCGGAGCTCTATCACAGGTATGCTGCCATGGAGGCGCCAAGAAAAACACTTTTCCTTTAATAAAAAAAAATCACTTTGAGGGTGTCTGGGGTGTGTGCTTTTTTAACACATCTTCAATGCACATTAACGCTATAGGCACATTGGATTATGTTAGAATTTTTTGCAAGTGTGAACTTGACTGGAGTCCCTTCATGCCTAAGTCGTTTTCTGACACTTGTTGCTTACAAGTTAAAATCAGTATTTTTTTGCTAGAAAATTACTTAGAACCCACAAACATTATATGTATATTTTTAGCAAAGACCCTAGACAATAAAATAGCAGTCATTGCAATATTTTACGTCACACTGCATTTGCGCAGCAATCTTTCAAACGCAATTTTTTTTGCAAAAAAATACACTTTTATACATTTAAAAAAACAGTAAAGTTAGCCCAATTTTTGTATAATGTGAAAGATGATGTTACGCGGAGTAAATAGATACCTAACATGTCATGCTTTAAAATTGCGTACACTCTTGGAATGGTGACAAACTGCGGTACTTAAAAATCTCCATAGGCGATGCTTTAAAAAAATGTAACGGTTACCAGTTTGGAGATACAGAGGAAATCTAGAGTTAGAATTATGGCTCTCACTCTAACGATCACGATCTAACAAACCACATGTGTGGTTTGAACACTGTTTACATTTGCAGATGCGACTTACGTATGCATTCGCTTCTGCACGTGAGCACATAGGGATGGGGCACTTTAATTTTTTTTTTTATTTATTTTATTTTATTTATTTTATTTTTAAACTGTCCCTTTAATTTTTTTTATCACTTGTATTGCTGTCACAAGGAATGTAAACATCCCCTGTGACAGTAATAGTCAGTGACAGGTACTCTTTATGGAGGGACCTGGGGTCTATAAGACCCAAAATCCCTCCTCTGCCCTTAAAAGCATTCAAAATGCCAAGTTTGGCTGTTTTGAATACCAACATTTTTTTTTTTAAATCTGGCGTTTAAGGCACAAGTTAACCAGAAGTGATGTCATGACATCGCTTCCGGGTAACTAGATCCGAGACCCGATCAAAGCCGATTCTGGCTTTGTTCAGGTCTCTGGTCAGCCAGCGGACGTGGTGGCTGGTCGCTCAGGCCTCCTGGTGAGACGGGAGAGCCCGGGCGAGCCATGGAAGGCAGCGGAGGGGGGACATCCCCTTCTGCTGCTTGTAATAACAGCCTGCTGATTAGCCACATTGGTTGTTATTACAAGAAAGCCAACCGTCAACTCTAAAAAACGGTACTGGGGTGTACCATCCCCCTGTTACAACCCCTTGAAGCTGAAGGCTGCATTTTTGCATTGCGTCGGTGTCAAGGGGTTACTGATTGTCCTAGGAAAATATAACAAAGGTTGAAGATACCAGTATCTTAACAGTATCCACATTCAATTACAAAGTTTCTGTTTTTTCTCTAAATTCTACTTTTAAAATAAGAAATTATTCATATAGTTAAAGTATAACTCCACTTTTGCTGAGAAAAAAACATTCCCCTCTGGGTGATCTATGTACATTGCAAGGATTATAACAAACTTTGTTGCAGATTCCTACCTTTTGTTATTCTGAAGAAATCACTGTTTGTTTCTCTGTGCCTCTCTGCTAAGTGGGTCTAATGGGAGTGGTTTCATAATTATCAGTCAGCTGTGGCAGCAGCAGAGCACTAATGAGGAAATCTTCTGGGCCTGCATCCCTTTAAACGTGTTCCTATTTGGAGTATCTCACCAAAAATGACATTTTTGTTGCAGGGGAAAGCCTGAAATCTTACTTGTATCTTAGTGCAGACTTTTGGGAAAATCAGGGAGCCAATCACACAAGCAGGAATGATGTTTCTGGGGAGTGGTCAGTACACATTCTGTGTACAGAACAACTCCAGGTAGCCATATTGCATGGCATTTAGAGAAAATGAAGGTGGCTGCAGATTGAAAAGGAAAGGTCATTTTTAATAACATTCAATTACAATATGACTTGTATCGCAATTATACACGGTATATTATTTTTTCTTTGTTTGCTATTTTTTTCCCCCAACAAAAGTGGAGTTGCCCTTTAATGATTGCGCTTATTCACTCGCCCCTAAACAATCTAGGGTGTTAACTATTGTATGCTTTTAGATTCAGTAAAACATTCTATTTTCTGGGTAAAAAAAATCAGTTTACTTACTCAAATATTACATGGCAGTCTTCTTCCTAGAATTTTTTTTCAGTCAGGTGGGAGGTAGAAGTAGCTGGGTAGTTAAAAAAAGGGGAGAGGGGGCAGTGGGAAATCATTACATACATTAAATACATTCTAAAATCCTTTACAGCTCATCACTTTGGAGTTAATCTAAATGAGAGCCCTAAGGTTATACTTCTATTATTCTGGTGTGCGTTGCGATACCTAACATGTTACAATACAGGCTTCTCTTACATACTTTATGTAGGCAGTGTGCATGTACAGTATGTGCATAAGGGAGTCTTTTAGTGGGGCTCCACACCTTTTTCATTGTGGTAATGTGTGTTGTGTTGTCATTATTTCTGCCCCCATGTAATAATATTGAGTAGGGTTGCACCAATACCATTGGACCCCGTGGGTATAGGGCAGAAGTGATGTCAGCTTGGGGGGCAGGCCGCCTATACATCTCCTCCAGCCCTGGGCCGTCCTGGGCTCAAAAAGGAGCCATTTGAGCCTAGATCAGGAGGTCAGACTGGGGTGTCTTGCTGGGTGGCAGCAGCAAATAGCCAGGCGGGTTACCCGGCAAATAAAACCCTGGGGAGAACATTGTATAGCTGCATAATTTTTTTCTCATGAAAGGGTATTTAGGTATAAAAATACTTTATTTTGTTGTTCTTTTTATTTGTATTGTATGTTTTCTCATAAATTATTATTTATTAGACAGTAATAAATTAACCTCTTCAGCTCTGGGAGGTTTACTCCCCTTCATGACCAGGACATTTTTTGGGATACAGCACTGCGTTACTTTAACTGACAATTTTGCAGTGGTGCGATACTGTATCCAAATAAGTATGATGTCCTTTTTTTCCCACAAATAGAGCTTTCTTTTGGTGGTATTTTTTGTGCTATAAACAAAAAAAGGCCAACAATTTTGAAAAAAAGCAATATTTTTTCCTTTCTGATATAAAACATATCCAATAAAAAAAAAATGTAAAAAAAAAAAAAATCAAAATTCTTCATCAATTTAGGCCAATCTGTATTCTGCTACATTGTTTTGGTAAAAAAAAAAAAATTTTTGATTGCCTTGCGCAAAAGTTATAGCATCTACAAACTATGAGATATATTTATGGAATTTTATTTTTTTTTATTTTTTTTACTAGTAATGGCGGCAATCAGTGATTTTTAGTGTGACTGCGACATTGCGGCGGACAAATCTGACACTAAGTGACACTTTTTGGTGACCAGTGACACCAATACAGTGATCAGTGCTAAAAAAAATGTACCGTCACTGTACTAATGACACTGGCAGGGAAGGGGTTAAAATCAGGGGTGACCAAAGTGTTAAATGTCTTCCCTGGGAGTGCTTGCTAACTGTGTGGGAGGTGCTTTGACTGGGGGAAGACAGAGATCTGTGTTCCTGCTTAGCAGAAACACAAGATCGCCATCTTCCCCTCTGACAAAACGGTGATCTGCCTTGTTTACATAGGCAGATCACCATTCTGCTTCTCTTAGTAATTGTATCCAAAATAAAAACAGAGAAGTAAGGGCAGTGCACTAGTGACCCAAATGCTAATGGGTCAGGTAAAGGAGCAGAACTACTGACTCACTAGGTATGGGGTGGGGTTCCAGTTTGGACACAGGGATGCACGTCAAAAACAGCAATTGGTGGGTGAACCCCAGAGATAAGTAGTCCTTTGCCTCCAGAAATAAATGGAGAGGAAGCCTACTGCAGTAGTTACTGAAAAAACTTTTTTAAGCAAATTTAAATAAGATAATTCACGGTCACGAAAATGGAGGGAAAAAGGGGTAGGTACAACACATACATAAAATTGACAACGTTGTCATAGCTAAAAGTGGACCAATCATGAGCTCTGCTGGACTCACACATTCAGACGTGCCAATATCTTATTAATTGGTGACTTCTTACAATGCATGCAATACATGTAGGTGCATGTGATATAAGGCCGGTGAACAAGGGGAAACCTGGGAAAACTGAGTAATAAGTGATGCTTTGGTATTTCCAGGGTCCTACATGTCCTCTCAGGCTGGTCAGTAATGATAATGACCAGAAGTGTCACCGCCTATGGTATTGCATCTATGTGTGAGTGGGGCCGAGGGAAACCTGGGAAATCCATTTATCAGATGTGATCGGTGTGGTATTTCACCACTAACTAGGAACTTCCAAGCACCCTATCGGTCCTCATAACAGGTAAATATCATGTACCTAGAGGTGTGAAAAATGGATGCATGTAGGACTGAAGTGGTTCTGGGGAAACTGGGTGATCAGCACTCTCAAGTATGGTGATCCACCTAGTACTTCCAGATCACTTAATTGTCCTATAGGGGGGTGAGTGACCACAGCAGTACACTTAAGAATATCAGAGTGTCATTTCAAGCATGATTCAATACATTAAATCCTGCCGACTGCAGGTATGTAGCAATGAGATGCAGGGGAGTGGTTCTAGGATAGCTGGGTGGTCAGTACTGACAGCAAGTATGGTGACACCCCTGGTACATCCAAACCACCTATAGGCCCTGCTAAATATTAGGCACTCACAGCAATACACATAGGCAAAACAGAAAGATATTGTTGTAGAATACTGCACATGTAATTCTGCAAATCGCAACAAATGATTTGCAGGAATAGTAAACCAGCCTATACCGACATCGCTTGTGTGCAGGGGAAATGGGGAGGGCACCGCAGAGGTATGCTGGGGCCTCCTCACAGCGGTCTCCCTGACTGCCTGAATCCCTTATAGGGAAACTGACAGGTCAGAGCCTAATGGTGACCAGACCACAGTTCAGGAGGTCTGAGTGGAAATGGGGATCTGAGTACCCAAATATGGCAGCCAGGGAAGTAGGCTCCTCCAATGCTGCAATATCCGGAGTCAACACAGTAGATAATGTAACTCACAGTTCTGTAGTGTGTGTGTGTGTGTGTGTGATCACCGGATCAGCAGGTGGGGATACCGGATGGGGCAACGCTGGTGCATCAAGGGAGCAAAGGATAAATATAGATGTGGTCTTTCTCTAAGTATGGCATAGGGAGGTCTCCTAGGGCCGGGATATCCACATGAATCCAGATGGGACATGCTGGTTATGCACTTCCGGTTTACGCCGTCCACATTCGGTTCACGGCTGATGTGTGAGGGCTCCAGATGGGAAAAGGGCCGTTCCTGCCATGGGTAGATGAGGGGTACACAGGTGCGTACACAGAAGCTTTTCACCTACTTAGCTGTAGGTTTCATCAAGGTGGGTTAGTAATGATCACCGGGTGCCGGCGAACATTGGGTCCTCCGGACCCGCTGATTGTCTCCCGCTGTGTCCAATCACAGCGGGTCGCCAGCAGTGTGCACGCGCGCCCCAGATCCGGAAATCGAAATCACATACAGGCGCATGATTTCGCGCTAAAGGGCCACCCTGCTGCAGTAAATGAACATGGGGTGGTCCAGAAACGGTTAAAAATTATTATTTTAACCTCAGATGGTTCCATATTCTGGCCCCTGCTATCGATAACATACAGCGAAAATAAAAGCCTGTCAAATCCTAGTAAAAATTTAAACTAAATATATGTCTAGATATGGAATTTTGTTTTGATTTGTCATCTACTCTGTCATAATTACATTATAGTTACATAGTTGGTAAGGTTGGAAAAAGACACATAAAAGTCCATCCAGTCCAACCTGTGTGTGTGCTTATATGTTAATAGTACATTGTATACCCCTGTATATTGTGGTCGTTAAGGCACCCATCTAATAATTTTTTGAAACTATCGATGCTCCCCGCTGAAACCACTGCTTGCAGAAGAGAATTCCACATCCTTACTGCTCTTATAGTAAAGAACCCTCTATGCAGTTTAAGGTTAAACCGCTTCTCTTCTAATTTTAGTGAATGTCTTTTTAAATTCTCTTTCACAGAAAAGCTTTCTCCCTATACAGGGGTCACCGGTACAGTATTTGTAGATTGAAATCATATGCCCTCTTAAGCGTGTTTTCTCCAGAGAGAATAAGTTCAATGCTCATAGTCTTTCCCCATAGTTGAGATCCTTCAGTCCCTTTATTCATTTTGATGACCTTCTCTGGACCCTCTCCGGTTCCAGCGCATCCCTCCTGAGGACTGGTGCCCAGAACTGGATGGAATACTCAAGATGCGGCCGGACCAGAGTCTTGTATAGTGGGAGAATTATCATTTTTTCTCTGGAGTTAATCCCCTTTTTAATGCATGCCAATACTTTGCTTGTAGCAGCCTGGCATTGCATGCTATTGCTGAGACTGTCATCTACTAGGACCCCCAGGTCCTTTTCCATCCTAGATTCCCCCAGAGGTTCTCCTCCTAGCGAGTAAACTGCATTCATATTTTTGGAACCCAAATGCATTATTTTACATTTTCCAACATTAAACCTCATTTGCCATGTAGTTGCCCACCCCATTCATTTGTTTAGATCTTTTTGCTTAGCTGTGTATTGTATGCAAATACTGAAATTGAGCTGTTTATCCCATCCTCCAGATCATTTATGAATAAATTAAATAGGATTGGTGTCACGACCCTGGTGGTGGAGTCTGGCTTGTGCAGGGAACAACCACTCTTGCGCACCTGATTCAGGGACCCCTGATAGAGCAAACAGGTGGTCCGGGGATGCAGGATGGCACGAGGGCTAGATAGTCACTGATGTTGGTGTGTGAGATCCCAGAGCGGCTCGTGCAGATCAGAAGAGAGGTGGTACAGGCTGGGTCGGCAACTGGCTGGCGGTGCGGTACAAGCGAGCAGGCAGAAGAATGGTCAGGTCCAAGCAGAGTTTGTAACCGGGCTGGCAGCAGAAGTACAGAGGGGTCAGACAAGAGGATGGTCGTGGGTAGCCAGGGGCCGGTGCTGGCAGATATAAGCAGGTCAGGTCAAGCCGGGTCTTTCAGGAAACAGGAATGAT
>BLSH010340189.1:1928655-1940865 GCA_018402905.1 Glandirana rugosa
CAAAGGTCTACAAACGTCTTGTCATCAAAGCAAACAGGGCCAAAATCAATTTCACTGTGTGTGTCAAAGGTCTACAAACGTCTTGTCACTATACCCAAGAGGGCCGAATAAATATGAAAAAACTGTGTCAAACTTCTATTAAAATCTTGTCAATATACCGAAGATGGCAATTAATTATGAAAAGTCTGGGTCAAACTTCTACCAGGTGTAGGTGGAGGTAAAAACTAAAAAAAATACAAAATTAAAAAAATTTTACGAAAATCAATAAAGGGACAGGGTTAAAGAAACATCCCGTGAAATTATCTTCAAACTGTGTCAAAAAAGTATAAATAAGCCGGGAGAACCCATATCACTGTTCTGCAAACATCTGGAAACTGTGTGTGTCACTTTAACTAAAACCGGGACAAACGAAACTACTGTTCTGCAAACATCTGGAAACTGTGTGTGTCACTTTAACTAAAACCGGGACAAACTGAACTACTGTTCTGCAAACATCTGGAAACTGTGTGTGTCACTTTAACTAAAACTGGGACAAACTGAACTACTGTTCTGCAAACATCTGGAAATTGTGTGTGTCACTTTAACTAAAATCGGGACAAACTGAACTACTGTTCTGCAAACATCTGGAAATTGTGTGTGTCACTTTAACTAAAACCGGGACAAACTGAACTACTGTTCTGCAAACATCTGGAAACTGTGTGTAACACTTTAACAAAAACCGGGGCGAACCTATATCACTGTTCTGCAAACATCTGGAAACTGTGTGTGACACTTTAACAAAAACCGGGGCGAACTCATATCACTGTTCTGCAAACATCTGGAAACTGTGTGTGACACTTTAACTAAAATCCGGGACAAACTGTTCTGCAAACATCTGGAAACTGTGTGTGAAACTACAGCATACAGGGATATGGTTTCGCTCTGCTATATTTTCACATAGAGTTTTTAGATGATTTTAGAACAGTGATATCATATCACCTGGACCCGGTGACTTATTAATGTTGAGTTTATCAAGTCTCTTTCTAATTCTATCCTCTGTTATCCATGAGGGTGTTTCCTGTGGTGTGTTATGAAGATTAATATTACAGTCTTGGTTACTGAACCCCTCCTGTTTCCCTTGTGAAGACTGAGGAGAAGAATAAATTCAAAACCTTTGCCATCTCTCCATCTTTTGTAACCAGATTCCCTTCCTCATCCTTTATTGGGTTAATATGTTCTGACCTCCCATTCTTACTATTTATATTCTAAAATAATTTTTGGGGTTTTTTTTACTCTCCTCCGCTATGTGCCTTTTGTGTTCTATCTTAGCCACCCCGATTGC
The DNA here is from genome assembly GCA_018402905.1 of Glandirana rugosa. Taxonomy (NCBI): domain Eukaryota; kingdom Metazoa; phylum Chordata; class Amphibia; order Anura; family Ranidae; genus Glandirana; species Glandirana rugosa. Next base: position 1,929,977 of record BLSH010340189.1, read on the forward strand.
ACCCTTAAATTTCCTATTGCATTCTTTGTAAAGTTGGAATGCTGATGATGATCCCTCAGCCTTGTATTTTTTTTTAAGGCTTTTTCCTTTGCTTTTACAGTATCTCACAAAAGTGAGCACACCCCTCACATTTTTGTAAATATTTTATTATATCTTTCATGAGACAGCACTGAAGAAATTACACTTTGCTACAATGTAAAGTAGTGAGTGTACAGCTTGTATAACAGTGTAAATTTGTTGTCCACTCAAAATAACTCAACACACAGCCACTATTGTCTAAACCCCTGTAAACAAAACTGAGTACACCCCTAAGTATAATTGTCCAAATTGGGCCCAAAGTGCCAATATTTTGTGTGGCCGCCATTATTTTTCCAGCACTGCCTTAAAGTACAACTAAAGGTAACATACATATTTTAGTAAATCCTTATATAAATACCTGAAAGTTACACGTGGTAATAAACATAATAACTGAAATTATTATTTTCCTAACATGTAGCTGTGATTGTGGTCTGTAATCCTCTATTCATTTCTTCTTTGCTGTACACTACAAGTGATGATGGGAGGAGTTCAGCAGAGCAGAGCTCAGATGTCATTTCCTTTCAGTGAACTGGCTTGTCTATCCCCCCAGTCCTCCAGTCTTCTATGATGCTCAGCCTATTTTACATAACACACACCCATCTGCCAATCAATAGCTGGGTGTGTGCTATCTAAAACAGTATAAGTCAGTACAAGTTACTTTGCACACAGATTTGTTTATTAATCTATGTGCTTCTCCCTGCCTGCCCTCCTCTGGTGATTTGTAAACTGGCAGAACAAAATCCAACCTAGGAGCTGGCTGTATAGACAGAGCAGTGGCGGGCAAAGGCGGGACATAGGTAGGAGGGGCAGGGTTTCACTGGCCAAACATGGGCGGAGCCTAAACAGGACTTCTGTGTAAAATGAATGGCTGAGATTTCCATGGATATAGGTGCCCTTCCCCCAGTGATGTCAGGACGTTTCTGCAGGGAGAGACAGACATAAATGGACACAACAGGTGTTCTGTTCAACACAGGCAATTTGAAAACCAGGAAGTAAAGTTTTCACCTCATTAAAGGAAGTGCACATGAGAGCTGGGGACAAGGTAGAGATCTCAACATCCTTACTGCTTTTTGTGAAACAATCAGTGACATGTTTAACAGACTGTATAGGTGCATAACATTGATTTCTTAATTTTGACCATAGTTCTACTTTAACCCTCTTGGGCATGGAGTTCACAGTTTGCCACTGGAGTCCTCTTTCACTCCTCCATGATGACATCACGGAGCTGGTGGATGTTAGAGACCTTGCGCTCCTCCACCTTCTGTTTGAGGATGCCCCACAGATGCTCAATAGGGTTTAGGTCTGGAGACATGCTTGGCCAGTCCATCATCTTTACCCTCAGCTTCTTTAGCAAGGCAGTGGTCATCTTGGATGTGTGTTTAGGGTCGTTATCATGTTGGAATACTGCTCTGTGGCCCAGTCTCCGAAGGGAGGGGATCATGTTCTGTCACAGTACATGTTGGCATTCATGGTTCCCTCAATGAACTGTAGCTCCCCAGTGTCGGCAGCAGTCATGCAGCCCTGGACTATAACACTCCCACCACCATGCTTGACTGTAGGCAAGACACACTTGTCTTTGTACTCCTCACCTGGTTGCCACCACACACGCTTGATACCATCTGAACCAAATAAGTTTATCTTGGTCGCATCAGGCCACAGGACATGGTTCCAGTAATCCATGTCCCTAGTTTGCTTGTCTTGAGCAGACTGTTTGCAGGCTTTCTTGTGCATCATCTTTAGAAGAGGCTTCCTTCTAGGATGACAGCCATGCAGAGCATTTTGATGCAGTGCGCAGCATATGGTCTGAGCACTGACAGGCTGACCCCTTAAACCTCTGCAGCAATTCTGGCAGCACTCATACATCTATTTCCCAAAGACAACCAACCTCTGGATTTGAAGCTGAGCACGTGCACTCAACTTCTTTGGTCAACCATGGCAAAGCCTGTTCTGAGTGGAACCTGTCCTGTTAGACCACTGTATGGCCACCGTGCTGCAGCTCAGTTTCAGGGTCTTGGCAATCTTCTTATAGCCTAGCCCATCTTTATGTAGAGCAACAAATCTTTTTTTCAGATCCTCAGAGAGTTCTTTGCCATGAGTTGCCATGTTGAACTTCCAGTGACCAGTATGAGAGAGTGAGAGTAACAACACCAAATTTAACACACCTGCTCCTCAATTGTAGACATTAATGGCTGTGTGTTGAGTTATTTTGAGGGAATAGCAAATTTACACTGTTACACAAGCTGTACACTCACTACTTTACATTGTAACAAAGTGTCATTTCTTCAGTGTTGTCACATGGAAAGATATACTAAAATATTTACAAAAATGTGAGGGGTGTACTCACTTTTGTGAAATACTCTATATGCAATTTTACATTGGTGTTAAGCCACCCAGGACTTTTGTTGGCTCTTTTGAATTTATTTCCCCTAGGAATGCACTGGCCAATACCTTTATTTAATGTGTTCTTAAAGCACTCCCATTTTTCCTCTGTGTTCTTTGTTCCTAGGATTTTATCCCATTTAATATATTCTAGCAAAGAGCGCAGTTTAGGGAAGTTGGCCCTTTTGAAAGTCAGTGTTTTTGTATTACCCTTGTATTTCCTATTTCTGTGATTTATACTGCAACTAATTGATGTGGTCGCTGTTTCCTAAGTTGCCCCGTATTTCCACATCCGCTTTCAGGTCTGTAATGTTAGTGATTAGTAGGTCTAGTAACACTTTTTTTCTTGTTGGTGCATTTACCATCTGACTCATGTAATTGTCCTGAAGGGCATTTAGGAAATGGAAACTTTAGACGAATGTGTGATTCCTTCCGCAAAGTTTATATCTGGATAATTAAAATCCCTCATTATAATGACACTTCCCATCCTTGCTGTCATTCCAAACTGTGATAGGAGGTCCCTCCTCTCTCTGGTTAGGGGGCCTATAGCATACTCCTAGTATTACTTTCCCCTTGGTTTCCTCCCTATGAAGCTCAACCCATAACGATTCCACCTCCTCCCTTGCTCCATTAGTGATGTCGTCCCTCACATCTACTTGGACATCATTCTTGATATACAGGCAAACCCCTCCCCCCTTTTTACCCTCCCTATCTCTGCTATATAGGGAATACTCCTGAATGGTTGCCAGCCAATCATGAGAGCTGTTAAACCAAGTCTCTGAAATTTCCACAAAATCGAAATCTTCTTCGTAAATCAGCAGCACAAATTCTCCCATTTTGTCAGTCCGATTTCTGGCATTGGTGAAAAATCCTCGTAGTTTTGCCCGGTCACATGTTGTCTCCTTGTTCGTTGTTTTGAGGCTGTCATCTCCCATATGAGAGTAGAAAACTGAACAATACACAAATTCTCCAGTGCACCTTTCCCTTGAAAGTTATAAACTGTTTTGAGCGGCCGCAATTTTTTTTGCTTTGTGGGGTTGGTTAAAACAAAACCATGTGATCACCACATCGCTGCTGATATGGTGATCACTGGCTTTGTTAGTAAATGTAGGATTGGAGTAAGCATCAGATTTTGTCTTTGTTTTTGATCTCCATATCAGTGTTGACAGGGAGATCACATGGCTTTGCTAGAAAAGAAGAGCAAGGGAACTATTTGCAATATTTGCCATATTCTGCTATGTTCATGCACTTTAATATGGAGCTTGAATTTACTTTCAATAGTTTTTTTATTGAAAGTTCCAGACAAAGTAATACAAGGCACTTTATAGAACCATAATGGTATTTTTCACTTATTTTGGTACTGATTTCCACAAGTCCCCCATGGGGCAACCTCACTTGGGCTTCACCTAAACTCGTTATTTCTCTCCCGTTTTTTTCATTCTGGATATATGTCCATTTACACCTTACAAGTTTGTAATTTACTCCTACATTTTAACTGATCTATGAGCATTTGTACTTTTGATCACTTTTCATACACGTGTTAATGTAATGTACATGTAATGTAATGTTAACATTGCGGGGTGGAAATTACGTCAGAAGTCACGTCCGCCCAACAGTCTTAAAGGGCCCGTTTTTTTTTTTTTGGGCTGTCATTTTTTTCAGATTTTTTTTTTTTTGCATTTTACTGCAAATATGAGATCTGAGGTCTTTTTGACCCCGGATCTCATATTTAAGAGGACCTGTGATGCTTTTTTCTATTACAAGGAATGTTTACATTTCTTGTAATAGGAATAAAAGTGATCAATTTTTTTTTTAAAAAGAACAGTGTAAAAATAAAAAGTAAAAAGCAAAATAAATAATTTTAAAAAAATTTAAAGCGCTCTGTCCCGCCGAGCTCACGCGCAGAAGCAAACGCATATGTAAGTCCCGCCCACATATGAAAACGGTGTTCAAACCACACATGTGAGGTATCACCGCGATCGTTAGAGCGAGAGCAACAATTCTAGCACTAGACATCCTCTGTAACGCAAAACTGCTAATCTGTAGAATTTTTTAAACGTCGCCAATGGAGATTTTTAAGTTGCAAAGTTTGTCGCCATTCCGCGAGCGGACGCAATTTTGAAGCATGACATGTTGGGTATCATTTTACTCGGCGTAACATTATCTTTCACAATATGGAAAAAATTGGCCTAACTTTACTGTTTTCTTATTTTTTAAATAAAAAAACTGAATTTATTTAAAAAAAAAGCACGCTTGGAAGACCGCTGTGCAAATACGGTGTGACATAAAGTTTTTCAATGACCGCCATTTTATTCTCTAGGGTGTTAGAAAAAATATATATATAATGTTTGGGGGTTCTAAGTAATTTTATAGCAAAAAAAATGTTTTTAACGTGTAAGCACCGAATTCAAGAAACAGGCTTAGTCTTGAAGTGGTTAAATATATTTTTGATAGACCTCCCTTTGGGATTGTTGACTCTTACTATGGCCCATACAATGGAGATCTGCACTTATTGTGAAGTCCTCTCATATGTGCCTTGGCGTTCGCAGGCAGCACTCCCACAGTTCCCAGTGAAGACAACCCCAGATGGCCCTCTGTCCATAGCACTACATGTTGACCTGTGAGCTGATGTGTGGATAAACTAGGGAAGGGTATTTTTTCATTTTGGGCGGTCCCCCCCCCCCTTCCCCTACTTTAGTTTAATCATGAGATTACAATGTTATTTATATACTTTTTATAGTCACGCACATTGCACCTGCTCCTGAGGACGTGGAATACTCCACGAAACGTGTCAAGCCTTCTAAGATGCCATTATTTCATTACAACTATGTGTTTAGATGTTTGATATTTTATACATGAATCTTTTGCCAATCATGAACTCTATTGTATTGTCTTATTTCGATCTATTCACACTATCAGCTCTTAACACAATATCCACTTGTCATAGTGTGTTATGATCTTATTGAATCATTTACCAAATGTTTTATCACATGTATGGATTACTGTAAATATGATTTTTTTTTTACATTCTGTTGATGAGGCTGTTCAATAAAATCTGCTCTCAAGATTATTACCTTTTATATGCATTGTCATATGATTCCACCTATATATACATATGATCTAATAATGTGTTAATAAAGTTAAAAAACACTTATCATTCACCAACTGTTTCATAAGCACCTCATTTAAAGTCCCAACCTCTTTTCTCCTCTTTAATCATAATGCTGATAAATGTTCAACATATCACAAATGTAGAAATACTTTTCCTTCAAGAGACTGGCAAGTATAAAACTTCAGGACAACGAGAAGAAAGATCCCAACCGTATATCTCTTGGGGGAACATACCAACAGACATAACATTAAAAACGTGGGATGTAAAACAATAACAAAGGGCCCAAGATTACACTTATGACCCATTAGGAACCCATTGTGTAGTTTGCCAATAAGAACATCCATTAGATGGTGCAAGAGAAGGTTATTGCATAGTAAGGAGGAGCAGGGGGTGAGGAGAAGGGGAGGGTAGCAGAGAGGGGAGGTGGGAGAGACCTATTGGGAAGGGAAGCCACTGTGTACTTGCCTAAAACATCAACCAGATACTATTGTGTGTTCAATCAAACTATCTTGAGTACATAAATGAATATCAACCAAAGAAAAATAAAGGGAAAGAGAAAAGAGCAAATGACAAAAAAGGGACAGATAGATATTGTATCCATGGATCCCGTGTAGCGTCAAATTTCTTGGTAGAATTGCGGAGAATACAGGTGAGTCTATTGTTAACCATAATCCAGTTGAGTTTACTCTTCACATAATCAAGGGGAATCATCGATGACTGCTACCAAAATTTGGCTATATTTATTCTTGCTGCCAAGAACAAATATGTAATTAATTTCACCATTTTTTTGGGGAACATTTTCAGGAAATTTCTGAAAAAGCACTGATTCCAAGGATCTGCGAATAATCTTCTGACTACAGGACACTGCCACCAAATATGATACATAGTACCCATTTGGCCATAATGTCACTCCTATCCCAACACAAGTGGTCAGACACTGTCAGGAAACAACTGCTGAGACTTCTGGGAATCTGGTCGGAATGCCTGTGCGCAGGCGTAAGCATTGGCGCCAAACAGCCTATTTAAAAGGGCAGCACCATGCAGCCGGTGCTGTCCGTTCTACAGCGTTTGTGTATCTGAGCAACTTGTTACCTGATTATCTGTTCCTGTGACCCGGCTTGTCTTGACCCTACTTTGATCTCTGCCTGCACTGACCTCGGCTTCCACGACCACTCTTCTGCCTGCTCCTTTGTACCTTTGCTGCCAGCCTGTTAATGAACTCTGCCTGTGCCCGACCATTCTTCTGCCTAACCCCTTGTACTGCACTGCCTGCCTGTTGCCGACCCAGCCTGTACCACCATTCTACCAACCAGCACGAGACCGGAGGAACCACTTCAGTTGTCACCGGTGACCAGCTCAACCCTCATCCCATTCTCACTCCTGAACCACCTGTCTGCTCTACCAGGGGTACTTGAATCAGGGTATCAAGAGAGGTTTCCCCTGCATAAGTCAGACTCCACCACCAGGGATGTGACAAACACTTTAGCTGTTTTCTTCACCTATAGCAGCCCCTATCGGTACTATTGGAATATCGTTACTCTGTTGCTCCAGGATTTTTAGACAATGCTATAGTGCCTGGCCACCACAACAGGGCAGGTGTGAACTAAGCAAAGCAAACAGGTATTTGGGGTTGGCAGACAGACAGAGTGGTTCTATGACAGTCCAGGTAAAAGGCAGGCTGAGTTCAGGGACTAGTCCAATATCCGATCCAAGGTAATACACAGGGAAATCCAAACTAGCAGAGCAGGGCAGACAGACAGACAAACAGAGGGGCTTGATCAGGAATAACACACGTACCACTCTCTATCACAAGCATGAGACTGAAGGTTTGGCTTGCTTATAACAGGTTTGGTTTCCACCCAGAGACAATCACCTTGCAGGTGGATGAAGACAGAGAGATTGCCATAGCCAAAACCAGGAGGCTGGAATGAGGAGCAGGAGTGCTAGACACTCCTGACCCACAGCACCTAAAGCAAATGGCAGATACAGAGGGGTATATCTTCGCAACTCTAGTCGGGACCATGTACCAAACGTAGAAGTGTTTTGTAGTTTGCTTCGATCAATGTTGTGTTGCTTAGGTATAGGCAATGTCTTACCAATCCGGCAGTTCTAAAATGTTATTCAAATCCTGTTCCCATTGGTTCATGTAGGGAAGCTTAGTGATCGGTTCAGTAAGAGTAGCATACACTGTAGATACCCGTCCCTGTAGGAGGACATACGATTGGCATAAATGTTCAAAATTTGTAAGTCTAAGGCGTCCAGTTACCAAATTAAGTTTAGAATGAACAAAAGAAGTAAGTTGATGATATGTAAATATCTCACCCGAGGGCATCTGTAACTTGTCGTTAAAATATGGAGGTTGTATTTCAATTGAATCTGTGCTTTGCCCATGGAGGGCAAAGCAGTAGGTTCACTTTAATGCCTAACCCTCCTCCACCATATACTACATAGCTTCCATTTGCTCCTCTATCACTGCTAGCAGGAGAAATACCTGGGCAAAGCATAGGTTCTCTTTTAGGCATTCAGCTAACATGACTTTCAGCAAAGTGATCAGTGTAGTTATCCTTTCTTTTGCTTTTGATCCCTGACTCAACATAAGTCTAACATCAAACACAGATAAGGGGTGCAGCTTTTAGCTCATTGGTATATGCAGAAAATCCCCTACGTACCACTATGGTAATCGGTGGTTGTTGAGGTTGCCAAAGTGCGCCGTGATATTGAAAAGCTGCGTTATGTCATAACCTGTTATGGCAAATGAAGTATGTATCATTGCAGATCTACAATTTGAATGAATACCAGCCACCTGGATTGTGCTGATGGGTACACAGCATGATGATGTAATAGGCAAAAGATAATGATGTAATAATGTAATTCAAACTATAATAACATAGTTTAATGATTTTTCACAGGGAGCCCAGATTAGCTGCACAAAGTTACCTCTGAGGATTTGCCAGCTAATCAGCAGTATAGGATTGGATTCTGTAATCTGTTAGCTGGTATTGATCACAAGCATCATGGGAGCTTAATATTTTTTTCTAACAATGATGCACCCGGGGGATGAGCAGCTGGACAGAAAGGAAAAGTTTTATCTATTACAGGACATACAAACCAATAGGCAGTAAAGCAGATATTTTACCCACCTGGAAATGCTGAATACCTGCAGCAGCCAGGGAACAAAGAAGTGACAGTGTTTCAAGACATGACCTACCATAAACGTTATAATTGACAGGCTTCTTTAATAGGGATGGCCTTCCATGAGAGCCTGCTGCAACAGAAGAGAGAACACTATGCATGTGTGGTGATTAAAATGAGGAAGCTAAAGTGATGCTGAGAGTGAGGATCCAATGGGTTACAGAGTCCTAGGAACAGGACAGGAGAGATAACAGATAGCTATAGGAGGTTTTGGCCAGGCTTCTGAGGAGGCCTACAGGTATTGCATTTACATTATTCAAGTGTTTTTAAAGCTTCACTGTTTTGTATTACATCTGTAGCACCCTCAGTGTTACCTAGTATAGGCAAATCTAATGGCTCCTCTGTAGGCAGAAGAGCAGGGGTTAATTTGTTGTGGTTTGACAGTGCAGGGCTCCAAGGGCTGTGGTTCTGCTACCTCCCCTTGTTTTCTAAAACTCTGTGGATAGTTCCAACATCTAGTGGGTGGAGGAGCAGATACTGCAGTCTAAATATTTATGGAGTTCTCACCATTCCCTGGGGAGGTGAAGCCCAGTAGGTGGGGGAACAACCCATAACTAGTTGGGAGCCTGGCAGTCAGAAAGCAGGGAGAGTCCAGGGTCCAATTGCCTGGAAGGGACCCCTATGCTGGGGGACTCTCCCCAAGGACAGAAGGAGAGCCAAGAGAGAGGGAGAAAAAGGAAGAGAGAAGGAGAAGCTAGAAGCCTCACAACCTTTACCAGTCTCAGCTTAGCTGAAGCCTTTCTGAACCAGGATCAAGCCTTGTATAGCAATGTGCTTATGCAACAGCCTCGTGGACCGCAGGAACCACTAATGATACTGAGTAACTTCCATTTCACTAACTTCAAGCCTGTATAGAGAGATCAGTTAGGCTGCCACACTTTACACGTCTAGGACCAGCGGAAAGCTTAGTGCCAAGCCCAACTCCATATCTCTAGCTTAGGACAGCAGTTACCAGATGCTTTGGCATTTCATGCAAGGAACAGCACCTGCACCTTCAGTTTGGAACCCATTTTGTTGCTGTTATTGCAGCTGAACCATCATTACCACCGGTGGACTTTTGAAGTCAGTTATTAGCAAGCAGAGACAAGCTCTACAGTTTGGGCATCGCATGCATCCCCATTCCCTATCCAAATTATACTCAAAATAAACAAAAAAAAACCCCAACATGCCTAGACTGTTTATTGAGACTGTATAAAGAAAGTGTGAAATTCCTGTTGCCTGGCCGTGTGGGGGAAAGATCCAACAAACCCAGCGGCTCCTACGGGAGTGAGAGCTACACACCCTAGGACCTCTTTCCTGCATAGGCTTGTGGGGAGGTGCAGTGTGGTGCAGGAGCAGTAAACACTTGGGTCCAGTCACAGAAAAGTTAGTTATTAAAGTTAAAGTTTGCCAATACAAAACACGTTTGGTGGAAAAGCACCCAACCGGGAACACTCACAGGATGTAACAGCGATGTGTAGCAGAGCAGGTCTCAGATGTACCGACAGCGTCTGTCTTGAGGGGTGGAATGCGGCTTGGCTGTACCCAAATGGGGCAGTCTCTGGGAAGATGGCATGTCCTATCTAGAGTTGATCAAACCCCCAGATGTTCGTGTTCGCTGGGTTCGGCCGAACTTCGGGAAAAAGTCCGGGTTCGGTACCGAACTTGACCCGAACTTTATCCCGGACCCCAAACCCCATTGAAGTCAATGGGGACCCGAACTTTTAGGCACAAAAATGGCTGTAACAAAGTCCTTTCAAGTGCTAGAGGGCTGCAAAATGAAGTAAAATGGGGGTAAGAGTAGGGCAAGTGCCCTACAAAAAAATGGGGATAGGGAAAATAAATTAAAATCAAATAAAAAAAAAATGGGAAGGGGGGGTGGATGTGGAGTAGGAGCCTAGAGGTTGACTAGGCCGTGACCGTGGCAGTGTAGGTGGAAGTGGTGGTGGTGGAGGAGTAGGAGGAGGTAGCCAACACTGTTTTTTTTTTGTTTATAATTGGGGTAGTCCCCAAAATATTGAGGCATATTCAAAAAAACAAGTATACAAATGGCTGTGTGAGTCGGTCTAAATGTCTATTCTGCACAAGGTACAGACAAGTCTTGTGGGATCCATGCCTGGTTATTTTAATAAGGTTAGCTTGTTCACGT
>BLSH010340189.1:1976671-1989425 GCA_018402905.1 Glandirana rugosa
TTCAGTCACTCGGTTACCCCTCTCTCTCCCCCGTCCCCGTCCAGCGCCGAGGTACAGACTTACCTATGTGCCTCGACGTCGAGTCGTACCCACGAGGGTATCATTCGACGAACGACACCCCCGTGAGTTGTCCTTCCTCCCCGGTCCTCGTGGCTTCTCCCTGGTCTCTACACCTCCTAGACCCGACAAGAGACGTTTTGGCCATTGGTTCAATCTGTTTAATGAGGAGAGCTGGAGGCAATGTGCGCGCTGGATCGGATCGGGCTCAGGTAAGAAAAAGGGGGAGTCTGGGGGGGGGGGAACAGCAGCACAGAATGTTTTTCACCTTAATGCGTAGAATGCATTACGGCGAAAAACCTTAAAGTGATACTAAAGTCTAATTTTTTTTGTTAAAAATAACAAACATGCTATACTTACCTGCTCTGTGCAGCGGTTTTGCAGAGAACAGCCCAGATCCTCCACATCTCTGGTCCCTCTTCGGTGCTCCTGGCCCCTCCTTCCTGTTGAGTGCCCCCACAGCAAGCAGCTTACTATGGGAGCACCCATGCTGAGCTGCAGCTCCGTGTATCCATTCAGACATGGAGCCGCGACCTGCCCCTGCCCCCTCTCTCTCCCCATTGGCTCACTGACTTTAACTGACAGCAGCGGGAACCAATGGTGTCACACTGCTGTTTCAACCAATGACGAGGGGAGACCTCGACAACCGAGTTTCGCATACAACATGGCTGGATGTAGAGGAACCTTGGGTAAGTGTTAGGGGAGCTGAGGGGGGCTGCTGTACACAGAAGTTTTTTTATCTTAATGCATAGAATGCATTAAGATAAAACACCTTTGGCCTTTACAACCACTTTAAAGAAAAGTGTCCTGGGCCCCATCAGTTTAGCAAAGGGACATGGGGCAAGTCTCAAAAGAGAGAGGACTATTTTTGGCCACAGGTGGGGTAATCCAGCAAGCCACAGCAAATTAACATGAAATTCTGGCCTGCCCATTGGCTGGGCGGGCCGGTGGTTCTTGCAGAAAGCCAGTAGTAAATATGAAGAGGAGACCGGAGGTTTGCTTGTGAATGAATCTGGGACACAGACAATACATGTGGCCCTGGGATAGGCTAGTAATAATCATAATAATAATAGGACATAAAATAATAATAATAAATTATTAATAACCATTAAAGTGATACTAAAGGTTTTTTTTTTTCTTAATAACAAACATGTTATACTTACCTGCTCTGTGTAATGGTTTTGCACAGAGCAGCCCCGAACCTTCTCTTCTCGGGACCCCCGCTAGCGCTCCTGGTCCCTTCCTCCTGCTGAGTGTCCCCATAGAAAGCGGTTTGCTATGGGGGCACCCAAGCAGGCTCACTCCATAGCCACTGCTCCAAGTGTCCATTCACACAAGGAGCTGGGTTTAGCCCCGCCCCTGTGCTCTCCTCATTGGCTCACTGGTTGTGATTGACAGTAGCTGGAGTCAGTGGCTGCCGCTGCTGTCCAAGCCAATGTGGAGGGAGAGACTCGGGAGAGCTGTGGCTCCCATGCACAAAACTGGATCCAGGTGAGGCTCAGGTTAATATTAGGGGGGCTGGGGTCGCTGCTGCACCCAGAAGGTTTTTTTACCTTCATGCGTAGAATGCATGAAGGTAAAAACCTTGACCCTTTACAACCACTTTAATAATCCCCCCCCCCCCCCCCGGCAGCAATATTATTCCCCTTCCCCAGAGAGCAATAATAATTTCTACCCCAAAGCTGAGCCAGCAATAATAATGCCCCTCCAGGTACCAAAAATAAATTATTATTTCTACCTTGGGGGGGGTAGATTATTATTACTGCCTTGGGAGATTATTTTTGCTGCCTGAAGGAAGTGTATTATTGGTGCATGCAGAAGGATTATTGCTGATTTGGGGGATAATTGTCAGGGCTTGGGGAAGACATTATTATTTCTGCCTGGAAAGGGGGTGTTATTTTGCTACCTTGAGACCCCATGAACTCAAGTGGAGATAGGAGGTGGTATTGTTCGGTTTTATACCTACTTTAAAGTGTTACTAAACCCAGGATCCTGCATTCACTATATCTGGTCTCTCACAGTGCACAGAACATGGAAATGCAGTTATTTTAGTAAATATAAACGGCTAAATACCTTTTTTCATCAACAGTTAGAGCAGTCTTGTGACTTCTATCAGTGTGTGGTTAAAGCTTGTATGATGAGTTTTTATTCTCCCCTTACTGTCCTATGAGGCTGCATGACCCCTGACCCTCTGTCTGGACAATGCTGATTGGCCCTGTGCTGATCACAAACAAAAATAAAACTCTAGCAATACACACCAAACTGAGCATGTGCAGAGTGTCAGGCTCTGTAATATCAGTAGATGTATTGGGGACAGTAAAGAAAGGGAAGGTTTAGAGAAGACAGAATCAAACAGCCCTTTTACACAATGCAGAGGATTAATCCCTTAGGTTCCACAGCGAGTATAACAAGCATGCTTTACTGCATATACAGTTGTATGCTAAAGTTTAGGAACCCCTGACAATTTCCATGATCGTCATTTATAAATATTTGGGTGTTTGGATCAGCAATTTCATTTTGATCTATCAAATAACTGAAGGACACAGTAATATTTCAGTAGTGAAATGAGGTTTATTGCATTAACAGAAAATGTGCAATATGCATCAAAATGAAATTAGACAGGTGCATAAATTTGGGCACCCTTGTCATTTTGTTGATTTGAATACCTGTAACTACTTAGCACTGATTAATTGGAACACACAATTGGTTTGGTGAGCTCATTAAGCCTTGAACTTCATAGACAGGTGCATCCAATCATGAGAAAAGGTATTTAAGGTGGCCAATTGCAAGTTGTTGTTCTCTTTGACTCTCCTCTGAAGAGTGGCAACATGGGGGCCTCAAAACAACTCTCAAATGACCTGAAAACAAAGATTGTTCTGCGTTATGGTTTAGGGGAAGGCTACAAAAAGTTATTGCAGAGATATAAGCGGTCAGTGTCCACTGTGAGGAACATAGTGAGGAAATGGAAGACCATAGGCACAGTTCTTGTTAAGGCCAGAAGTGGCAGCCACATAAAATATTGGAGAGGCAAAGGCGAAGGATGGTGAGAACGGTCAAAAACAGCCCACAGGCCACCTCCAAAGACCTCCAACATCAACTTGCTGCAGATGGTGTCACTGTGCATCGTTCAACAATTCAGCGCACTTTGCACAGGGAGAAGCTGTATGGGAGAGTGATGGGAAAGAAGCCTTTTCTGCACACACAGCCACAAACGGAGTCGCTTGAGGTATGCAAACGCACATTTGGACAAGCCAGCTTCATTTTGGAATAAGGTGCTGTGGACTGATGAAACAAAGATCGAGTTATTTGGTCATAACAAGGAGCTTTATGCATGGTGGCAAAAGAACACAGCGTGCCAAGAAAAACACTTGCTACTGTGTGGCCAGTGCCGGTACTGGGAATCTGGTTAAAGTTGAGGGTCGCATGGATTCCACTCAATATCAGCAGATTCTTGAGAATAATGTTGAGGAATCAGTCACAAAGTTGAAGTTACGCCGGGGCTGGATATTTCAACAAGACAGCGACCCAAAACACTGCTCAAAATCTACTCAGGCAGAGGAACAAGTACAATGTTCTGGAATGGCCATCCCATACCTCAGACCTGAATATCATTGAACATCTGTGGGGTGATTTGAAGCGGGCTGTCCATGCTCGGCAACCATCAAACCTAACTGAACTGGAGATGTTTTGTAAGGAGGGATGGTCCAAAATCCATTCATCCAGAATCCAGACACTCATTACCGGCTATAGGAAGCGTCTAGAGCAGTGGTTCTCAACTCCGGTCCTCAGGACCCACCAACAGGCCAGATTTTAAGTATTACCTTTGGGAGCTGCAGACTAGAATACTGCAATCACTGAGCAGCAAATGATATCACCTGTGATGTATTTCAGTTATCCTGCAAACCTGGCCTGTTAGTGGGTCCCGAGGACAGGAGTTGAGAACCACTGGTCTAGAGGCTGTTATTTCTGCTAAAGGAGGCTCTACTAAATACTGATGTAATTTTCTGTTGGGGTGCCCAAATTTATGCACCTGTCTAATTTGGTTTTGATGCATATTGCGCATTTTCTGTTAATCCAATAAACCTCATTTCACTACTGAAATATTACTGTGTCCTTCAGTTATTTGATAGATCAAAATGAAATTGCTGATCTAAACACCCAAATATTTATAAATGACAATCATGGAAATTGTCAGGGGTTCCTAAACTTTAGCATACAACTGTACACACTGATTTTACTGTTGTGGATTTAGTAACACTTTAACTTCTCAGTAGTGTTTTATAAAGTTCATAAAGGAAATCTGTTATTTGTTTTGACCGTTTTTCAAAATCCATGTCCCTTAACAAACTGAGGAAGTCACAAGATACAGAAATTGATATACCAAGAAACAAAAAAATCTATAACTTTTAATACATGACAAAGAATTGCCAGAGTGCTGTGGGTTTGCCAAACACAGAAGATGGTGCTTTGTAATAAAATTAGTTTCATCAAATCTTCAGAGCTGTGTAATGAAGGAGGAATCACTGCCCAATGACTGATTCCATTGTGTGTACAAATAGCTTGAGCTATTGAGGTCTTTATACAACGTGTTGTTTTTTTTTCAACAGACTGTAAAGCGTAGAAGAAAATATGTGGAAATGAGCCTTAAACTTTACCTGTTGACTAAAAAATGCTAAATAATAATATAAAAGTTTCATATTTACCTATTCCAACCTTATTTCTAAATTTATTTAAATTTTTATATCTTATTTTGACCATAATAAATAAATGAGGAAAATTTATGCAGAACGATATTCCCATCTTCAGACCTTGGAAGGTCAGTGATAGGCTAAGCCTATCTTTCAGGCTTGGAGCAGAAATATTTTCTTCACCTTTTGAGCTGTGAGCTGGTTTTGTTGCTTGGAGCAGAATTGGGCTTGCATGTGGTTATGCACTGGCATTCACCCAAAACAGACTTCATTAGCGACTAGAACAGTGCCATTCGGGCTGAGAATGTGAGTTGTCTAGACTCTAGACATTTCCTAGTACCAGCCAGCCCTAAGTAGTGATCACTGCTCAGCACAGATGTCTGGGGCTTTTGGGAAAGCTTTAAGGAATCATTTTTCCCTCTTCTGTAATCAAATGTTCAGTCCAATTCGCTGTTTAATACAGAATTTTAAGCATTTTGTTGTACCATTTCAAAATAATGCAAAAAATACCTGCTGGTTCTGCCAGAAATCTTGTCAGGTGAAATCTTTCTGTGCTCCCTGCACTGTTATTCCCAGTTCTTTTTGCTGACTACAGAACACCCCCTGTATGATATTTACAAAAAGGAGGGGGGGAATTATTTTATAGTCCAATTCTAGAGTGAAAATGCTGCTTCTCCATAGATGCAATGGAGTGAGAGAGTTGTCACCCTAGAACAGGAAGTGTGTTGCTGGCAGGATCTCTGGGTAAAATCCAAAGCACAGGAAGCTTTAAAAAGAAAACGAATGCAGCAACCACATTTAAGGACTGGCAATCTGCAATATATTTGCTTCTTTGTTTGTGGTTTTAGATTTAAATTACCAGATTCTCAAAATGAAATCCAGGGACACTCTAACCACAATGCACACTTTAAAGTGGTTCTAAATCCTTCAGGTTCTTACCTTAATGCATTCTATGCATTAAGATAAAAAACATTCTGTGCTTGGGATCCCCCCAGCCCCCCTTTTACCTGAGACCCAACATGATCCAGTGATGTGCATGAGAGCTCTCCCACCTCTATCTCTTCTCACGTGGCAGATTCATAGTAGCAGGAGCCAATAGCTGTCAATCAAACTCTGTGACGAGGGAGCAGGGGACGGGCCATGGATACAGGCAGGGTGGCTCGAGATCTAACCATACAGGTTGAAGAGGAGCCAGGAGCACCAGCCGGGGACCCAAGAAGAATAGGATTTGCAGCTGCTCTGTACAAAACTATTGCACAGAGCAGGTAAGTATGACATGTTTGTTTTTAACCACTTGACCTCCGAAAGATTTACCCCCCTTCCTGACCAGGCCACTTTTTGCGATACGGCACTGCGTTACTTTAATGGACAATTGCTCGGTCATGCAGTGCTTTACAGAAATAATATTTATGGAATTTATTTCCCACAAATAGAGCTTTCTTTTGGTGGCATTTCATCAGAAAAAAATATACCGCTATAAACAAAAAAAGACTGAAAATTTTGAAAAAAAAAAAAACAATATTTTTTACTTTCTGCTATAAAACATATCCAAAAAATTTTAAAAAATCCAATTTCTTCATAAATTTAGGCCAATATGCACTCTGCATGTTTTGGTAAAAAGAATCTCAACAAGTGTATATTGATTGGTTTACGCAAAGTTATAGCATCTACAAACTATGTGCTATATACTGGAATTTTTTTTTTTTTTATACTAGCAATGTCGTCTATCATCGACTTATAGAGGAACTGTGATATTGCAGCAGCCAATCGGACACTAACTGACACTTTGGACACTTTGCGGGAACCAGTGACACTAATACAGTGATCGGTGCTAAAAATATGAACTGTTGCTGTACTAATGACACCGGCTAGGAAGGGGTAAACATTTAGGGCGATCAAAAGGTTAACTGTGTGCCTAGCCAGTGTTTGTGTTTACTATGTGTGCTACTTTTACTGGGAGAAGATATGGATTTTAGTTTCCTGCTTTGCATAATGATTGGTTTACGCAAATGCTATGGCATCTACAAACTATGGGATATATACTGAAATTTTTGTTTATTTTTTATACTAGTAATGGTGGCGATCATCAACTTATAGGGGGACTGTCATATTGCAGCAGACAATCAGACTCTGACACTTTGGACACTTTGCGGGAACCAGTGACACTAATACAGTGTTCAGTGCTAAAAATATGCACTGTCACTGTACTAATGACTGGCTGGGAAGGGGTTAAACATCTAGGGCGATCAAAGTATTAACTGTGTGCCTAGCCAGTGTTTGTGTTTACTATGTGTGCTGCTTTTAGTGGGGGAAGAGATGGATTTTAGTTCCTGCTCTACAGGAACACAAATTCATCCCTTCCCCCTGTCAGAACGGAACTGCCTTGTTTGCATAGGCAGAGCTCTGCTCTGAGATTCTGCCCAATGATCGGCGGCTGCTGGTGGACATCGCGTGCGCGGCACCTGCAGATTGGCTTCTGCTGTGAATAATCACAGCAGAAGCAGCCTGCCAGCGGTGCACATGCGCCCCCTGCAGGCAGAAGTGCAGGATCACGTATGTATATACAGTATCTCACAAAAGTGAGTACACCCCTCACATTTTTGTAAATATTTTATTCTATCTTTTCATGTGACAACACTGAAGAAATGACACTTTGCTACAATGTAAAGTAGTGAGTGTACAGCTTGTATAACAGTGTAAATTTGCTGTCCTCTCAAAATAACTCAACACACAGCCATTAATGTCTAAACCACTGGCAACAAAAGTGAAAATGTCCAAATTGGCCCCAAAGTGTCAATATTTTGTGTGGCCACCATTATTTTCCTGCACTGCCTTAACCCTCTTGGGCATGGAGTTCACCAGAGCTTCACAGGTTGCCACTGGAGTCCTCTTCCACTCCTCCATGACAACATCATGGAGCTGGTGGATGTTAGAGACCTTGCGCTCCTCCACCTTCCGTTTGAGGATGCCCCACAGATGCTCAATAGGGCTTAGATCTGGAGACATGCTTGGCCTGTCCATCGCCTTTACCCTCAGCTTCTTTAGCAAGGCAGTGGTTGTCTTGGAGGTGTGTTTGGTGTCATGTTGGAATACTGCCCTGTGTCCCAGTCTCCGAAAGGGAGGGGGTTCTGCTTCAGTATGTCACAGTACATGTTGGCACTCATGGTTCCCTCAATGAACTGTAGCTCCCCAGTGCCGGCAGCACTCATGTAGCCCCAGACCATGACACTCCCACCATCATGCTTGACTGTAGGCAAGGCATACTTGTCTTTGTACTCCTCACACACACTTGACACCATCTGAACCAAATAAGCTTATCTTGGTTTCATCAGACCACAGGACATGGTTCCAGTAATCCATGTCCTTAGTCTTCTTGTCTTCAAAAGACGGTTTGCGGCCTTTCTTGTGAGAAGAGGCTTCCTTCTGGGACAACAGCCATGCAGACCAATTTGATGCAGTGTGCAGCGTATGGTCTGAGCACTGACAGGTTGACCCCCCACCCCTTCAACCTCTGCAGCATTCATACGTCCATTTCCCAAAGACAACCTCTGGATATGATGCTGAGCACGTGCACTCAACTTCTTTGGTCGACCATGGCAAGGCCATGACATTAATGGCTGTGTGTTGAGTTATTTTGAGGGGACAGCAAATTTACACTGTTATACAAGCTGTACACTCACTACTTTACATTGTAGCAAAGTGTCATTTCTTCAGTGTTGTCACATGAAAAGATATAATAAAATATTTACACCAACTTGAGGGGTGTACTCACTTTTGTGAGATACTGTATACGTGATTATGCGCACAGCTGCCGCCCTGTAGCAGTAAAACTACTATAGAGCAGTCAGCAAATGGTTACTAAAAAAGATTTACAAACACTTTAACCACACCTCCAAAATAATCCCCCTTTGTAGCCACACCCACAAAGCAATGCCCTCAAACAATTGGTCAGAAACATTCTGAACAAGAGGCAGACATTCCAGTTATGACGTCAAACAGATCTCAAATAAAAGGCACCAAAATATGCATGCGTAGTTAGGAAAGATGCCTTGAAGGCATCAAGAATATAAAACGTAAATGGGTGCAGTGGGGCTATTTTGGGCTGGCATCTGCATGGTGCGAATGATGGATTGGCATCTGCTCAATGTACAATGTATATGGTACACCACCGAGCTGCCGGGGACACATGTTTTCCAGGGTCAGATGCCTCCAAACGGGGACTGTCCTTATGAAAGAGGGACATATGGTGATCATATTTTAGATGACAAATACTTGATCTACCTGATCTAGTAGATTCTTGCTGAAATGATCAACTCTGTTTTTTATATTTATATATATATTTTTGGGTTTTTTTTGCTCTACTTAGTACTGCTTATTTCACAGTTGTGTCTGTGTCTTTCTATTACACAAGTAGAGGATGTGGTTGTTTGTACAATCCCAGCAAGATTTACTAGCAGCTTTTGCATGCTTCCTTCTGAGCTGCAAAAATGGAAATAAAAGAAGCAATGTTGCCTAGAAATCCCAATGGCTTTGTAATGGTTCTTGTTCTGCAGTTATTGTCACATCTATAATTATATTTCAATTACAGGCTGACGCTGGAGTTAAGAATTGTTCTAGTTGAGTCATCCTCGGTAGTTAACATCTGTTAACCAATAATGCGTATATTATGTGTAATCTACTCCTATTTAAAAGCTCTGGAATTATGTTATTGGAAATCAGGTCCCAACATGCCTCATAATAAGGACACCAGGGATGAATTTAGATTTTTGAAGCATGTACAGTGGGTATAGAAAGAATCACCCCCTTTAAAATAATCACATTTTGTTGCTTTGCAGCCTGAAATGAAGACAGACACTGTTTTTTTTTATCCAGCTGTATTTACTCAGTGCGACTTATAACATCCAAGTGAAAGATATAACACCAACATGTCAGAAAAAAAATAAAAAACAGTTCAAAAACAGAATCACTGAGTTGGAAAAATGATCATCTCCTCCAAAAATGACTAATAAACTCAATCAGGTGTAGTTAAACTTCTCAATGGAGCACAAAGCCATTTTACTTTCAACTTTGATCAGCTGAGGTCATTTTGATCAGCATGAAAAGAGCTATTCTGGAGCATTTCAGTACCTGGTAGTGCAACTGAAGCAAGCAATCAACTATGGGTGGCACAGGTGCCCAATCAGTGTCCCACGGAGCCCTCTGATGTGGCCCTAATTGGGGCCTGTGACTGGTTACCAAATCATTTAGGTGGCCCTCACTCTTAAAAAAGTTGAGCACCCCTGGTGTAGATGAATGATCAGGACCATATCTATGCTGAGTTAGCACCATGAGTTTTCTGATGATTTGACTGGCTTGGGTCGATTGGGTGCATATTGTTAGGGCAGACATCACTTGTTTTTAATGTTGGCTAACTTCATCATGAAATCTTCCGGACAATTATACCCCTTCCCTCAATCTCCTGTAGTGCTACCCCATCAGGAGCCGCTGAGTATTCTGGGTACCCTGTTCACTACTGAGCCCTGAGCAGAGTGTTGCCCCTGTTGAAATCACCTTGGTTAGGGGACTCCCTGGCTATCACACAAAGGATAAACACGTACACACTGATGAGATAAATATTTAACTTGTATTAATGTCACAGATATGACAAAACAGGCAAAAGAAAACAATTCGCTGAGTCTTCCAAATAGCAAAACACCAATGAGAAAGG
Organism: Glandirana rugosa; assembly: GCA_018402905.1. NCBI lineage: Eukaryota > Metazoa > Chordata > Amphibia > Anura > Ranidae > Glandirana > Glandirana rugosa. The sequence goes on from BLSH010340189.1 coordinate 1,987,124, forward strand.
GCAATATAACACAATTGTCAGGGCTGGGCTCAGCCCTCTCTTCTCAGTGTAAGCTGCTCAGCTGAGGGTTAATTGCCAGTCTCAGCTTTCACTCTGTCTCACCTGATGTCCATATCCTGCTCATTAGCCAGCTCTCCTAGCTATATAAACTGCCTGGATTAGATCTCAGACGCCTTCGCCAGGTCAACATCTCTGGAGAAATATTTGCGGTGTGTTCCTGTGAAAGACTTTGACTGTTTGACATTCCCTTCTGGTTCCTGGATTCAAGACCCTTCTCAGCTGACTCTCCTCCTGACCCAGCATTCCCTTTGTTTGACTTTGCTGATGTCTGGACTTCTGTTTCACTGGCTTGCTCTGACTACCCAGTCCGGTTACCGAACCTTGGCTATGTTTTGACCATGTTTACTCTGTTTATAACATTTTAGCTTTGTATTAAAAAGTGTGATTTTACTGCACTTCTGTCTTTGTCTGATTCATGGTTCCTGACAACAATACAGCACCACTTTAAGCCACTCCCCCTCCACCCTGCATGACTGAATATTTTTACGTTAGCTTCCAAAAATTTCAACAAATGAAATAAGAAGAAAAAAACAAACACAGGGCTAGCTCACTTGAATTTAGGCAAGTAGATTATCCAGAAGATACCCTAAACACGTGAAGAACTGTTCTGTTGAGGCCCATATGTTGGTGCACAATAAGGATGTAGTCTCTTTGAATAAAACAGATTCACTCAAGGGATAGTGATATAGCTAACTGAATTCCTCTTAAGTAAACACAGGTAGAGTGAAGAGTCACTTTAGGCACATCAGATGATAACAGAGATTGCTTTGGGAGGAAAAATGGGGGGGGGGCAAATTTTGTCTGAAGTATGTCCCTGTAAATGGAAACCAGTAATTGAAAAGCTATTTTTTTTACTTGGATAGCTTGAGCCTGAACTGAAGTGTGTGTAAAATTCCTGCCTAACGGGGAGGCAACAGGGGTGGACTCTGGTATCCTGCAGATAGTGTTGATATAAACAGTAAGGGTGGTGGATTGCAGCACAGGATGAGCTACAGCATCTGTGCCTAAAGACTGTCCTGTAAACCAGGGTTTCTCAACCCGTGGTACGCGTACCCCTTGGGGTACGTGCAGCAAGGGGAGGGGGTACGCTGCCTCTCTGATGTCGGGTGAAAAGGCTGTATGAATTGAACAGCCGCCTCTGCTGACAACAATGCTGCTGCGGCCAGCAGAGGGTTAATATCCAGGCAGTGGAGACAGAGGATGGAGCGGGGGCTGTGTCTTGGGGAGGAGCCAGGACAGCACTGTGGACACGGGGAAAAGACTCATAGCAGCAGCTGGAGCACTCGCCCCCCTCCCCCCACTAAAGTGCTTCACGGAGCGGCCCCCTGCACACCCGGAGGAGGCATTTGCGATGGCGAGGAGAAGAGGAGGGTCCCGCCGGGGAGGAAATCCAACTGGGGCTGCATGGAGAGATGGAAGGGGGAGGTAGGAGAGAAGGTGTCCCGCGGCCCTTCTCTGGGGCTGTCAATCAAGGTGAGAGAGCTACTATGTCAAAACCCCCTTCTGCAGGCAGTGACCACCAGCATGAGAGAGCCAGCCCCCCAATCCCTGCTCCTCCATCCTCCCTCAGCCATAGCCACTGGTCATTATATCCACTCCCCTCATCCTAGTTATGAGTGCCACAAAACAGTAAGGACAGCTCTGTCCTCTGCCAAGGTGCCCACATGTGACTGACAGCCCCTGACCCCTCCCTGCACCCTGCCCTTACCCCCACCTATGTAGGGCTCCACTGCAGGGGTCAGGAGGTCCGAGCCCAGTCCAGTGCTGATCTTCAGCCATGGTGGGTCAGGCACTCCGCATCCTGCGCTGGCACTGCCTGCTGTACTGCCTCGTCGCTGCTATCTTCCTCACTGACACCAGCACTGAGATACAGAGCACTGACACCAGCACTGAGATACAGAACACTGAGATAGAGAGCACTGAGATAGAGAGCACTGACACCAGCACTGAGATAGAGAGCACTGACACCAGCACTGAGATAGAGAGCACTGAGATACAGAGCACTGACACCAGCACTGAGATAGAGGGCACTGACACCAGCACTGAGATACAGAGCACTGACACCAGCACTGAGATAGAGAGCACTGACACCAGCACTGAGATAGAGAGCACTGACACCAGCACTGAGATACAGAGCACTGACACCAGCACTGAGATAGAGAGCACTGACACCAGCACCGAGATAGAGAGCACTGACACCAGCACTGAGATAGAGAGCACTGACACCAGCACTGAGATAGAG
>BLSH010340189.1:1990502-2014854 GCA_018402905.1 Glandirana rugosa
CACATCAGATGATAACAGAGATTGCTTTGGGAGGAAAAATGGGGGGGGGGCAAATTTTGTCTGAAGTATGTCCCTGTAAATGGAAACCAGTAATTGAAAAGCTATTTTTTTCCTTGGATAGCTTGAGCCTGAACTGAAGTGTGTGTGTAAAATTCCTGCCTAACGGGGAGGCAACAGGGGTGTACTCTGGTATCCTGCAGATAGTGTTGATATAAACAGTAAGGGTGGTGGATTGCAGCACAGGATGGGCTACAGCATCTGTGCCTAAAGACTGTCCTGTAAACTGTTCTGAACTCAAGCAACTAAAAACAAACAGGCTGTAAGACAATGGCAGCATTGTGTGTTTTAGAAAACCTTTCACTCTGTCCCACAGCGCAGCAGGACGAAGCGATGACCTTCCGTTTGGAGGGGGGCCCTTCCTCTAGTATGGCTGTGAGGATAGCAATGACCTGGTCCATCTGCCCGCAGGTTCTGGTAACCTGCCTTCTCAGGATCATCAGCTCTCTGGCGACATTTGCAACTTCCCGGCTTGGCCTGATTCAGCCTGGGCCTGCAGTGGATCCACTCTGCTCTCTCTCTCACGTTTGGCCTCCAGCAATCTTTCCCATCTCCCCCTGTTTTCCTGGGTTCTTTCCTTTTACTTTCAATATTTTTATTGAGAAAATGTTTCAACATACAAAGAACAAAGTAGTGAGAGTACAAACATAGTGGTTGCCATATACTAGTAGAGTAAAAACAAAGTAATTGAATATAAAACAAATAGACTGTCCTTCCTGCGATATGTCAAAGCAGAGAAAGAAAAAAGAAAAAGCATTTCACCCATAGCTCTGAGATGTCTGTGTATACCAATCTAGCCATAGTGCCCACTGGTTATTTGCATGTTGCATACGCCCTTCAGATACAAATAGACATTCAGGGTTCTTTCCTTTTTAAATGCTCCTGCTCCTTTACCAATCCTCTTGGGCTGTGTAGTTCAGCTTCTGATAATGTGGATGAAAGAAACCCGCTTGCAGCATACAAACCCCAGTCTGACCAGAATTCCTGTATGGGTTGTGTGATAACTAAGTTACAGAACACTGCCATCTTTTGGACAAATACAGTTCTGCATAACAGTAACATTGCACAGTGTTACACTCCTGAAGAAGTGGCAATACATGCCAACAAAATGTGTTGAGAAAGTTTCATTCACTACCTACATGACCTTTGGATTTTCATGTGGTTGAAATTTTATGATTGTTGATGCATTACAGGAGGAGATGATCTGTATAAGGGGCAAGACTGATAATGCAATGTGAATTGTATGCATATGTTGGCCTTACAAGTTTATAAAAATATAGATATATATTTTACATATATGAAATAAACGTATGCATTTTAAACAACATTATCTACATTGCTACGTGTCACAGTCCCATATTAGTCAATGGGGTATTTTGTAATAGGGATGGTGGTACTTATCCCCTAAGATTTTCCTACATTTGGGCATCACCCTTTCAAACTTGTGTAATTTCATATCTTAACTGTTGTGAGCTTTGGATTCTGAATTATTTCTATATCGACCTGTGTCTTTTTGCCCCTGGTTTTGACTTTCTCTGGTTTGCCAACCAAACTTGGTTGCCACCGGTCGTGACCAGAAACTCATTAAAAATCTTTTTTGCAACCAGTACTCCAACTGATCTTGTCCATTCTCTCACCTGTCACTAGAAGCTGCCCTGCAGTAAATTCTGTCCCCACCAGCTTGAAGCTCTGAGGCCCCATTCACACCTGAGCATTATGTAGTTTGAAGATTCAACATGCTCAACATCCAAAATGTTATGATTTTCCATTGTGCCTGTTTACACCTATAGTGTAGAGTGTAGTATCACTTGAAGCTTGTAGGTTTAAAAATACACAAGCTTCTTTTGAGCTACAAGGTCCAAGCTTCACACCCAGGAAAAGCAACTTTCAGGCATTTTTTTAGCATTTTGCACATTTTTGTGTGCATATTTGAGTGGTTTAGAACACTATTTCAAATGTTTTAGAAGTGTATTTAAAAGAATGTCTTTTTTTTCGGTCCAATGATGCATCTGTCCCCCGCATAGCTTGGTCCTCAGAACTGTCGGTCAGCAGCTCTGTGCTCTGCCCCCCCCCACGCTCACTGGACCGCTGGGATGTGGAGAGGGTGGCTCAGGCTCTCAGTGGCCCACTGAGAGGCTGAGCCAGGTGCCGATCCAGGGATGTGGGCAGATCCTGACCGTGTTGTCGTGATCTTGCCCCAGGCTGGACCGGCTCTGTGACGTCAGCCGTCAGTGGCCTTAAGCCTGCTGTCTGTTGAAAACGGGTCACAGGAATTCAGAACGAACTGCACTCCTGTGATCCACAGGAGAAGTATAGCCAAATAAACTTTGGCTATACTTCTCCTTTAAGCTTCAAAAATTAGTTTTAACCAGTGTGTGGGTAGGTGCAGCGTGGTGTGGCGGCAGAAAACACTTCAGTGTCCCGATGCAGAAAACAGAACTGTATTGAAATTGAAGTTCAACAATGCGCAACAATCCCGGCAGGAAGGCAACCCAACCGGGAGCACTCACAGCATGAAACAGTGATGAGTAATAGTGGTAAGTCTCGAGGGGAATGCAGCCTGGCCGGTCCATACTCAAGTGGGGAGGACCCCAGGTAGAATGGTGTGTCCTTATCCTTATCCTTTCCCTATGTAGCCATGTGCTCCCTTGAGAGTGGCTGGTAGCTGTGGTTTACCTGATAGCTGACCTCAATCACACATCCAGAGACACTGACAAGTTTTTGTTGTTTTATTTAGGGTAAATAACTTGGATGGGGATAAGGGATGACTGCTACATCTCCAGACTTCCACCCGACACTACTCTTCCCAGAATGGGCTGACTCTGAGTATTTAAGGAGGCCTGCTCCCTGCCAATCCTGCTTAGGGATTGGTCAGGGCTCCTTAGAACACTCCAGATGGTTCCACCTATCTCCCAGCTTTCTGCCCAGAAACCAACCTCAGGTTTCTGAATACAGAGGGGGAGGTTCTGGTGACCTCATCTGTTAAGTCTGCCCAATCCTCCCTGAGCCACTCCTCCCAGCCCAGATCAAAACATTCAGGCCTGCACATTACAGTCAGGCCTGACTAAATTTACCTCTCCTAGCCAAAGACCCTAGAAAACGCACCTATACTATGAGGGCGCTACACCTACTTGCCTGGAACCTCTCCCTGATGCTAAGCATTGTCCCTGACAGTGACCTGTCCCTACTCACACGCAAAATGCGTGCCTAACCTGGGAGCCAGTGTCTTAAATAGACTCTGCTTCACTCAAGATGGCCATCAAAGTCACTTGAGAAACCAGCATCCAATCTGATGCTGTCACTCTGTGACTGAGGAAACCATAGAGGAACTAGGTTCTTCTTGACTTCTCCCTCCACCTGTATTGCCGCTGAGGATGAGTAGAAAGCAACAGGCAAACAAATGCCTAATTCACGTGTTTTCAGATGCACCCATTCAAGTCTGTTGGGGTCCAATTCCACCTCAGAAGTAGCTCATGTAGCTTTTGGAGCACCAAACATTGAGTTACTAGTGCATAGGGTGCTTATATATGAACAGCCATTGAGTGTTTTGGCGCTTCAAGTTTTAAACTACAAAATATTTAGGTGTGAATGGGGCCTCAAACGTTTTTGGCCCCAGTAGACTTTCATTGGACTTCCTAAAGAAAACTTTGCGAAAAGACACTAGTAGCTAGCTTTCCATTGACTAAAAATAATTAAATTAAAAAGGCTCAATCCTTAAAGACCCATAAAAATGCTTAAAAAGGCTTGTACAAACCCTCAAAAAAGCCTGCAAGGTGACCAAAGAAGCTCAGCTCAAGTGATAATGCAGACTAATTTGGAGATCAGAGAACAGTGCAGACAAGATACTCTGTGCTGCCAGCATTGGGTAGTAGATGAAGGCTCTAGATATCTCCTATGCTCCTGTCACTAAGTCCATGAACCCAAATCCCCTAAACATGACTAGAAGTCCTCTTCTGCCTGTGACATGTATCATTAATTATACTGAAATCAGATAGGATGTAGATTTTAAATGGCTACGTATCTTTGTTGCAGAGAAAACCAGACACTTGGTCATAAGCAGAGGCCCATTTGTCATATGAGCAAGGTACAGTAAGTGCTCCAAGCCTTTTAAAATGAGCATTGGTTCAGTGATCATCCGATTAAGGCAAAGCAAATACTCTAAACCTTTGAACATGTTTAATATAATGATTGTAGCTCTTTTAGCCCTCTGGCCAGGGAGTAACAACATAAAGTAATGCTATGTGACGTAATGAAACAGGGCTGATGAGTTGTTTCAAGGAGTGTGAGACTGTAATAGTTGCTATTATTTATTTTTTTGGCCATGCAGGGCAAAGCAACAGGTTTCCTTTAATGCCCCTTCCTCAGCAGTGCATACTTCTCATTTATTCACCTCCCTGATGTTCTATTCAACCACCAGGAATAAATAGAAATACTCTGCACCTCTGGGTTATCAGGAACATGTGACTCCCTCCTCTTCCACGTGACAGTTCTGGTGCTTGGTCATTGGCTATTTAGGCATCAATTACAAACACCTGGGAGCAGGATAAGGATACTCAGCCCCGTGTAAACTCCAAGTCGCAGAATGCGCATTCTTTTCTATTGATTTTGGTTGGCTGTATCTACTCTCTCGGTGAAGCTGCAAAGCCAAAATGACTTTGTTATGTGAAAATGAGGGTGTTATTAAATCTTAAAAGGTAAAAAAAAATTACAGCAGCCTACTTCAGTACTTACCTTGCGTAGTTGTAAGGGTAGGCGAGTGATACCTCCTCCATGTTCCCCTCCTCGTTGGGTGCCAATGTGGGTCACATGGGAGGCCTACCCTGGGGTGGGTTCTTCTAGGCTACGCCAGGCGATGAACGGGGTCACAGGGGTAACACCTTGCCTGAAGGTGTGCTCACCAATGCTGGGGCCAGGCAGGGGCTACGGCCATGTGAAAAGTCAAACATTAAGGCAGTCCCCCAACTATGAGCTACTTGTGTGTAGTGTTGTATGTTGAGTTCCTCTGGAAAATGTTGTCCCTTGTCCTGCACACTTGTACAGGTGTATGTGTTGCATTAGGGGGGCATGCAGATCCTATGCCCACTCCACCAGTCAGTGTACCTCTTCTGTTACCTCACTCCCAGTAACAGAATGGGGTCCCGCCAAGCACATAGCACAGACCTCATATGTGCTCTCATTTAACACTTCTCTTTCTGTACCAAATGATCAGGCATAGATCTCTGTAATGTTAATCCACTCCCAGTGACCGACGGAGACAGATAGCTAGGAACAGCATCCAAGTACTGGCCACCTCACTATCGGAGAACCTGTTACCTACTAGAGATGACCCGAACGACCCCCTGTTCGGTTCGCACCTGACCTTTGAACATCGCGAAAGTTCAGAACTGTATAACGAACCCCATTGAAGTCTATGGGACCCGAACGTGAAAAATGAAAAGTGCCCATTTTGAAGGCTTTTATGCAAGTATTTGGGCATACAATGGTTATGGTGGTCTGGGTACTGCCCTGGGGGCATGTATCAATAAAAAAAAGTTTGTAAAAAACATCATTTTTAAATGAGCAGTGATTTATTGATGCTTAAAGTAAAAGCATACAAATGAAAAATTCCTTCTTTTTTCCTAAGACTACTTTTACAACCTAGTTCCCACTTCAATCCATCAATAAGGGGCTTACTCTCAGTATCAGATGTGCTGTATAGCGCTACTTGATAGAAACTAACCTCCTCATTTCAGTCTTTGACTAAAGTTATATTGTAATGTAATGATACAACTTTATTTGAATCTTCCTGATTGTACACTTTTTTTCTGTTATATGAATTGATATGTACATTAACCACCTCGCATCCGCACCATAGCCGAATGACGGCTACAGCGCAGCTCTAAAATGCCGGGAGGACGTCTATAGACGTCCTCCAATTTGGCTCGTGCTGGGCACGCTCCCGCGGGTGCGAGCGGCGCACGCACGTGCCGCCGCATGCTGCGGGAGCGTGCCTGCGGGTCGGGAGGACCCGATATCCGCCTGAGACCCGCGATCTCCTTCCAGAGAGCCGGAACGGGGAACCACCAATGTAAACACGGTGGTTCCCCATTCTGTGAGGGGGGGCATGACAGATCTACTGATCCCTGTCACTGGGATCAGTTAGATCTGTTATGCCCCTGTCAACCCCGCCCCCCCACAGTTAGAACACACCCAGGGAACATAGTTAACCCCTTCACTGCCCCCTGCAGGTTAACCCCTTCACTGCCAATGACATTTATATAGTAATCAGTGGATATTTACATTTCTGATCGCTGTATAAATGTCATTGGTCCCAAAAAAGTGTAAAAAATGTCCGACATGTCCGCCCCAATATCGCAGTACCGATAAAAATCGCAGATCGCCGCCATTACCAATAATAAAAAAATAAAAATAAAAACGCCATAAATCAATGTCCATAGTTTGTAGGCGCTATAACTTTTGCGCAACCCAATCAATAAACGCTGATTGCGATTTTTTTTACCAAAAATATGTAGAAGAATATATATCGGCCTAAACTGATGAATACATTTTTTTTTTTATTTATTTTTTTTTGGATATTTATTATAGCAAAAAGTAAAAGATATTGTTTTTTTTTTCAAAATTGTCGCTCTTTTTTTGTTTATAGCTGTGATCAGAAATGACGCAGAGGGGATCAAATACCACCAAAAGAAAGCTCTATTTGTGGGAAAAAAAGGACGCCAATTTTGTTTGGGTACAACGTCGCAGGACCGCGCAATTGTCATTCAAAGAGCGACAGTGCTGAAAACTGAAAATTGGTCCGGGCAGGAGGGGGGTTTAAGTGCCCAGTAAGGAAGTGGTTAAGATATATAAAATATTATATATAAGTGTACAAAAAAAAAAGAATAATTCCTTTCAATATAGGGCCTGGGGGGTCCCCTTAGTCTATCTGCAAAGTGGCATATCTGTACTGTGTATAGAAGCTGCTACAGCAATAATTGCATTTATAAAGCCAAAAAAAAATATTTTTCCAGCTAGCTTTCTTTATTGTGTAAGCAACGGCTTAGGGAGCCAGTCTGCATGATGAAGCCACAATGTAGTGCACTGGGAACAAGATTAGAGATATTTTGGAAAAATTCTAGTGTCTCCCCCACAGACTTTGGATAGAAGTAAGGGGTGCGGAAAAATTGGTCTTTGGGTGTCGGTGGCGCCTTCACACCGTGACCCTACTGAGGTACTCTTGAGAAAAGCAAGAATTGGCCTTGCTGTAAAAAATTGAAATGATATGCACCTGTCAAACAGGTGTGGAAAAGTTGGTCTTCGGGTGTCGACAGCACCTTCACACTGTAACCCTATTGAGGTACATTTGATGAAAGCAAGAGTTGGCCTTGTTGTAAAAAATTGAAATGATATGCACCTGTCAAACAGGTGCAGAAAAATTGGTCTTTGGGTGCTAATTGTGCCCATGAAACCTACACCAAAAACATTCTTCCAGATGAAATCAACACCACAACTCTAGGCAGCCTAGAAGTCCTGCAGAGATTCCACATCCCAAAAACAATTAATCGGTTGACATCGGCATCAGGGGCTTCATAGCTGCTGGTAATCAAGGACTGATTAATTTTGATAAAAGTCAGATGGTCCACTGAGTCTGTGGACAGACGCGTTCTATTAACAGCGTTATTCTATTAGACGTGTTCCATTATCCAGCAGCACTGAATGCCCATTCGGAAAGCATGCTGGATGCAGGGCAACCCAGCAGCTCAATTGCATACTGGACAAGTTCTGGACAGTGGTCTATTCTCATGACCCAGTAAGCCAGTGGATCGTCGGCTGGAAAGCTCTCCATCTCTGTTTTCGCCCCTTGATAATCATCCACCATGTGATGCAGACGCTGCCAAAGGAATGTGGAAACTTACAGTCCAGGGCGGCGAGGACTAAAAAAATTGAGAAATGCATTACTTAGACAGCTGCCTTCTCCACCGCTCCTTTCTTGACCACCAGAAGCCTCAAAACTATGTTTTCCATGACACTGTAACCTACCAGAGTCAGGAGAAGCATTTGATAATCTCCTCTTTAAGGTGTCCTCAAAAGATTTCATCTTCTGCACTCTCTGTGTGGACGGGATAAGTTCTGAGACTTTCCCCTAGTAAGGGTGGTCAAGGAGGGTTGCCAACCAATAGTAATCCGTCTCCTTTACGCCACATATTGTTGGGTCCTTTCACAGGCTTTTTAGCATGAGGGAGCCCATGCACTGCAAATTTGGGGAGACATGAGAAGCAGGCTCCTCAGGGTCACTCAGGATTATAGTATCTGGAACTGCATCCTCCAAGCCATGTACTACTCCCAAGAGTTCTGGGGATGGAAAACCATCTCTCACTGTTTGACGTATGTCTTCCTCTGCTTCAATGCCTCCAAAACTGCCAGAATCCTCCTCCTCCTCCTCCTCTCTCTCCTTGTGTGTGTTCTGTGGTGTGGGAACAATGGTTTCTGCATAAAGTGGGCCTTGAGAGGAAAGGAAGTTCTCCTCTTCCTCCCGTTGCTCTGCCTCGAATGCTCTATCCATAATGCCATGCAGAGTCTGCTCCAGCAGGAACACAACAGGGGTTGTGTCACTGATGCATGCATTGTCATGGCTCACCATCCTTGTGACCTCCTCAAATGGGGACAGTACAGTGCATGCATCCTTAATGAGCAGTCATTGGCGTGGGGAAAAAAAGCCTAGCCGGCCTGAGCCTGTCGTTGTGCCATACTCACACAGGTACTCGTTGACAGCCCTCTGCTGCATGTGCAGCCACTGCAGCATTGCCAAAGTCAAGTTCCACCAAGTGGGTATGTCACAAATCAGGCGGTTTACGGGCAGGTGGAATTCCCCCTGAATTTCAGCCAACCGAGCACTGGCTGTGTATGACCACCTGAAATGGCTACAGACTCGTCTGGCCTGCTTTAGCAGATCTTCCAAACGTGGGTACTTATTTAGGAAATGCTGCACCACCGAATTGAGGACACGTGCCAGGCATGGCACATGTGTCAACTTTCCCTGTCTAAGGGCGGACAGAAGGTTTGTGTCATTATCGCACATCACCATTCCTGGCTCCAGCTGGCTTGGTGTGAACCACCTCTGGGCCTGTCCCTGCAGAGCTGCAAGTATCTCTGCTCCGGTGTGGTTCCTGTCCCCTAGACACACCAGCTGAAGCACTACATGGCACCCTTTGGCTTGACTCATTGAATAGCCCTTTGAACGCTTAGGGGGTACTTGAGGTTCATAGGACAATTCAGCAGAGGAGGGCATGGAGGAGGAGGAGGAGGGGGTAGAGCTGACAAATCTCGCATTATCACCAGCTGTATGGAGACGTGGGGGCACAACAAGCTGCAGCACTGAGCCCTGTCCTGCATCCTTCCGAGTTGCAAGCAGAGTTACCCAGTGGTCTGTGAACTAAATATATTGCCCCTGTCCATGCTTGCTGGACCACGTGTCAGCAGTAACATTTGCGGCTGACTGCCTTGCCCAACGATGCAACAACATTGCCTTCCACGTGATGGTATAGAGGTGGAATTGCCTTACATGAAAAGAAATAGCGACTGGGAACCTGCCATTGTGGTACAGCACATTCTGCAAATTCATGGAAGGGGCAGAATCCACCAGACGGAAAGGCAGCAGTTGTAGAGCCAGCAGCTTTGACAAGCTTGCATTTAGGCGCTGGGCATGTGGGTGGCAGTGACTATTTTTTTCCACTGCAGCAGATGGGGCAAAGAAATTTGCCGGCTATAGTCTACAGCTGGTGGTGTGTTGCTGGCAGATGTGCTGCAAGGACCTGGGACAACCTGCGCTATACCATCATCCCTGTCAGTGGAGGCTCCTGAGAGGTCATGAGGTATAACATGGGCAGATTGAGGTGAGTAAGAAAGAGGGCCAGATTTGTGCCCCTTTTGTGTGGCTTTTAGGTGCTCTTGCTAACGAGCTGAGTGGTGGGAGGTTAAATGCCTTGTCAAGCATGTGGTACCGAAATGTCTGGTGTTTTTGCCACGCTTGATATGCTTGAGACAAAGTTTGCAAATAGCAACAGTGCAATTGGCTGCACGTGTGCTAAAAAAGTCCCAGACAGCTGAGCTGTGGGAAGTGGGACGGGAGATAACAGCTCCACAACATGATGGAATAGGGTGGCTGCTCTCTACTCTTCCATGATGGCTGCCTCTAGACATGTGGGGTTCATTTTGTTCCAAATTAAAATTTGGACTAATGTTCGTTTTTCAGAAATTCGGACAACAACAGTACCGAATTTAAATGAATCCGAAATAACGAAAAAAAAATTCAGAGAAATTTGAATTCAAATCAATTTCGAATACTTTTCAAATTCAAATAGCTTTCAAATTCGAATTCGAAAAGTCTTTGAATTTGAATCATTTTCCAGTTTCCAAAGAGAACAAAATAGAATAGAAAACAAAGGAATAGAACAGAAAAAAAAACAATAGACTAGAAAAGAATATAACAGAAAACAAAAGAATAGAATACAAGAGCTCTGTTCCACTCCACCACATTATATTCTTTCATTTTCTGTTATATTATTTTTCCATTCTATTCCTCCACTTTCCCCTCCACCCCATTCTCCTTGGAAATTGGAAAACTAGTCGAATTTGAAAACTGTTCAAATTCTAAAACTATTTGAAACTAAAACTATTTGAATTTGAAAACTATTCGAAATTGATTTGAAAACTTTACGAATCGATTTGAAAACAAATAAACTAAACAAATTCAGAATACAAATTAAACGAATGAAACAAATCTAACTAAACAAATTTATGTAAATAATGAATCGAAACAAAACTAAACTAAAATTTTTTCGCTCTGCACATGTCTAGCTGCCTCATTGGGGTTGTGCCTCACCCTAAATTTCCTCCACTGCTCTATCTGGCACCCAAGTCATGTCAGTAACCTTATCATCTCCTCCATCCTCATTACCACTGGAGACAACTTGGCTATACGCTGCAGCTGGGGGAACATGAATGCCAATTTGTGTACCAGTGTTCTCCCCTCTCTGTAGGCTCATGTTCCTGCCTTCCTTAACCTCAGAACCAACATCTGAATCAAGTAATGGATGTGCATCATCAAGGAGCAAGTGGCTGACGCTGTGTTCAAATAACTGAGCTGACTCCTCCATGGCTGATGCTGGGGCTATAACAGGAATAGCTGTGGACAGGGAGGCAGGTTTAGCTACTCTGGCAGCTGAAGGGGACTGCGCATTAGTCTCTGCTTGGGTGACGGAGAATGAGGACGGTTTAGTAAGCCAGTCCACCACCTCCTCTGCATGCTGTGGCTGGATAGCACAGGCAACATCACTAAACAGAGGAAATTATGCCCTGCCTGAGGACTGACCATGTCCACCTTTGCCTGTGTACGCATACTCTGCTGGCCCCCTTTCAGTGCCATAGCAATGTCTGCCTCTTTTTATTGTCCTCCCAGACATGATGGGGGAGTGGTGCTTATTAACAAAATGTAACAAAGATGTGGAAATGTGTATGTGGGTGCACTTTAGTCAATGGAAAGTGATGTTTGGTCCACTTTAATTTGAGTACTCACTACACAGACACACTCCACGGATACACTATAATATACTGCGTCAAACGTGCAGTAACTCCCAGAAATATATTACGTTAAACGCGCACTAACGCAATGAAATATAAGGCATTAAACTTAAAATAACACACAGAACTATATGGCGTTAAACTTGCAGTAAAGTAGAGAAATATATGGTGTTAAACTTGCAGTAATGCAATGAAATATACAGCGTTAAAGTGGTTGCCAACCTGTGACAACCACCTTAACCTACAGGTAAGCCTAGAATAAGGCTTACCTGTAGGTGCCCTGCATATCTCCTAAACCTGTACGGTTCAGGAGACATGCAGTGTTTTGCATGTGCCGACGTCATGTCGGCACATGCGTAGTGCAGAAATGGCCTCAGTGCCGTTTCTCCACTTACCCTGTGCCGTGACTGGCGGCTCTCGCGCGCATTGCAGTAATGCAATGAAAATATACCGCGTTAAACTTGCAGTAACACACAGAACTATAAGGCGTTAAATTTAAAGTAACGCAATGAAATATATGGTGCTAAACTTGCAGTAACGCACAGAAATATATGGTGCTAAACTTGCAGTAACGCACAGAAATATATGGGATTAAACTTGCAGTGATGCACAGAACTATATGGCGTTAAACTTGCAGTAATGCAATGAAAATATACCGCGTTAAACTTGCAGTAACACACAGAACTATAAGGCGTTAAACTTGCAGTAACGCAATGAAATATACGGCGCTAAACTTGCAGTAACGCGCAGCACTATATGGCGTTAAACTTGCAATAACGCAATGAAATATATGGCGTTAAACTTGCAGTAACGCAATGAAATATAAAGCGTTAAACTTGCAGTAACACACAGAAGTATAAGGCGTTAAACTTGCAGTAACGCAATGAAATATATGGTGCTAAACTTGCAGTAACGCACAGAAATATATGGGATTAAACTTGCAGTAAAGCACAGAAATATATGGTGTTAAACTTGCAGTAAAGCAATGAAATATACAGCGTTAAAGTGGTTGTCAACCTGTGACAACCACCTTAACTTACAGGTAAGCCTAGAATAAGGCTTACCTGTAGGTGCCCTGCATATCTCCTAAACCTGTACGGTTCAGGAGATATGCAGTGTTTTGCATGTGCTGACGTCATGTCGGCACATGCGTAGTGCAGAAATGGCCTCCGTGCCGTTTCTCCACTTACCCTGTGCCGTGACTGGCAGATCCCGCGCGCATTGCAGTAATGCAGTGAAAATATACCGCGTTAAACTTGCAGGAACACACAGAACTATAAGGCGTTAAATTTAAAGCAACGCAATGAAATATATGGTGCTAAACTTGCAGTAACGCACAGAAATATATGGGATTAAACTTGCAGTAATGCACAGAGTTATATGGCGTTAAACTTGCAGTAATGCAATGAAAATATACCGTGTTAAACTTGCAGTAACACACAGAACTATAAGGCATTAAACTTGCAGTAACGCAATGAAATATACGGCGCTAAACTTGCAGTAACGCGCAGCACCATATGGCGTTAAACTTGCAATAACGCAATGAAATATATGGCGTTAAACTTGCAGTAACGCAATGAAATATATGGCGTTAAACTTGCAGTAACACGCAGAACTATAAGGCGTTAAACTTGCAGTAACGCAATGAAATATACGGGGCTAAACTTGCAGTAACGCACAGAAATATATGGGATTAAACTTGCAGTAAAGCACAGAAATATATGGTGTTAAACTTGCAGTAACGCAATGAAATATACAGCGTTAAAGTGGTTGTCAACCTGTGACAACCACCTTAACCTACAGGTAAGCCTAGAATAAGGCTTACCTGTAGGTGCCCTGCATATCTCCTAAACCTGTACAGTTCAGGAGATATGCAGTGTTTTGCATGTGCCGACGTCATGTCGGCACATGCGTAGTGCAGAAATGGCCTCCGTGCCGCTTCTCCACTTACCCTGTGCCGTGACTGGCGGCTCCCGCGCGCATTGCAGTAATGCAATGAAAATATACCGCGTTAAACTTGCAGTAACACACAGAACTATAAGGCGTTAAACTTGCAGTAACGCAATGAAATTTACGGTGCTAAACTTGCAGTAACGCACAGAAATATATGGGATTAAACTTGCAGTAAAGCACAGAAATATATTGTGTTAAACTTGCAGTAACGCAATGAAATATACAGCGTTAAAGTGGTTGTCAACCTGTGACAACCACCTTAACCTACAGGTAAGCCTAGAATAAGGCTTACCTGTAGGTGCCCTGCATATCTCCTAAACCTGTACGGTTCAGGAGATATGCAGTGTTTTGCATGTGCCGACGTCATGTCGGCACATGCGTAGTGCAGAAATGGCCTCCGTGCCGTTTCTTCACTTACCCTGTGCCGTGACTGGCGGCTCCCGCGCGCATTGCAGTAATGCAATGAAAATATACAGCGTTAAACTTGCAGTAACACACAGAACTGTAAGGCGTTAAATTTAAAGTAACGCAATGAAATATATGGTGCTAAACTTGCAGTAACGCACAGAAATATATGGGATTAAACTTGCAGTAATGCACAGAACTATATGGCGTTAAACTTGCAGTAATGCAATGAAAATATACCGCGTTAAACTTGCAGTAACACACAGAACTATAAGGCGCTAAACTTGCAGTAACGCAATGAAATATACGGCGCTAAACTTGCAGTAACGCGCAGCACTATATGGCGTTAAACTTGCAATAACGCAATGAAATATATGGCGTTAAACTTGCAGTAACGCAATGAAATATAAAGCGTTAAACTTGCAGTAACACACAGAAGTATAAGGCGTTAAACTTGCAGTAATGCAATGAAATGTACGGTGCTAAACTTGCAGTAGCGCACAGAAATATATGGGATTAAACTTGCAGTAAAGCACAGAAATATATGGTGTTAAACTTGCAGTAACGCAATGAAATATACAGCGTTAAAGTGGTTGTCAACCTGTGACAACCACCTTAACTTACAGGTAAGCCTAGAATAAGGCTTATCTGTAGGTGCCCTGCATATCTCCTTAACCTGTGCGGTTCAGGAGATATGCAGTGTTTTGCATGTGCTGACGTCATGTCGGCACATGCGTAGTGCAGAAATGGCCCCGTGCCGTTTCTCCACTTACCCTGTGCCGTGACTGTAGTAACGCAGTAACGCAATGAAATATACAGCGTTAAAGTAGTTGTCAACCTGTGACAACCACCTTAACCTACAGGTAAGCCTAGAATAAGGCTTACCTGTAGGTGCCCTGCATATCTCCTAAACCTGTACGGTTGTGCAGGTAGTGCAGAAATGGCCTCCGTGCCGTTTCTCCACTTACCCTGTGCCGTGACTGGCGGCTCCCGCGCGCATTGCAGTAATGCAATGAAAATATACCGCGTTAAACTTGCAGTAGCACACAGAACTATAAGGCGTTAAATTTAAAGTAACGCAATGAAATATATGGTGCTAAACTTGCAGTAACGCACAGAAATATATGGGATTAAACTTGCAGTAATGCGCAGAGCTATATGGCGTTAAACTTGCAGTAATGCAATGAAAATATACCGCGTTAAACTTGCAGCAACACACAGAACTATAAGGCGTTAAACTTGCAGTAACGCAATGAAATATACGGCGCTAAACTTGCAGTAACGTGCAGCACTATATGGCGTTAAACTTGCAATAACACAATGAAATATATGGCGTTAAACTTGCAGTAACGCAATGAAATATATGGAGTTAAACTTGCAGTAACACACAGAACTATAAGGCGTTAAACTTGCAGTAACGCAATAAAATATACGGTGCTAAACTTGCAGTAACGCACAGAAATATATGGGATTAAACTTGCAGTAAAGCACAGAAATATATGGTGTTAAACTTGCAGTAACGCAATGAAATATACAGCGTTAAAGTGGTTGTCAACCTGTGACAACCCCCTTAACCTACAGGTAAGCCTAGAATAAGGCTTACCTGTAGGTGCCCTGCATATCTCCTAAACCTGTACGGTTCAGGAGATATGCAGTGTTTTGCATGTGCCGACATCACGTCGGCACATGCGTAGTGCAGAAATGGCCTCCGTGCGGTTTCTCCACTTACCCTGTGCCCTGACTGGCAGCTCCCGCGCGCATGCGCAGGAGTGACATCACGCGACAGAGCCTGAGTCGCGGCCCCGGAAGGAAGAGGGGCAGAAGATGGACGCGGCCTGGAGCGGGGACATCGCTGGACGCCGCAGGCTTTGTTTCCAGGTAAGTGGCACATAATGGGATACTATGCGATGCATAGTAGTCCATTATGCTTCTACTTTACAGGGTTATATTGAGGAAGTAAACCCAATCTGGGCTTACTTCCTCTTTAAACTTGCAATAATACTAGGAAATATGCAATGAAAATATACTGCGTTAAACTTGCAGTAACACACAGAACTATAAGGCATTAAACTTGCAGTAACGCAATGAAATATATGGTGCTAAACTTGCAGTAACGCACAGAAATATATGGGATTAAAGTTGCAGTAATGCACAGAATTATATGGCATTAAACTTGCAGTAATGCAATGAAAATATACCGCCTTAAACTTGCAGTAGCGCACAGAACTATAAGGCCTTAAACTTGCAGTAACGCAATGAAATATATGGTGTTAAACTTTCAGTAATGCACAGAAATATATGGGATTAAAGTTGCAGTGATGCACAGAACTATATGGCATTAAACTTGCAGTAATGCAATGAAAATATACCGCCTTAAACTTGCAGTAACACACAGAACTATAAGGCGTTAAACTTAAAGTAACGCAATGAAATATATGGTGCTAAACTTGCAGCAACGCACAGAAATATATGGGATTAAACTTGCAATAATGCACAGAACTATATGGCGTTAAACTTGCAGTAATGCAATGAAAATATACCGCGTTAAACTTGCAGTAACACACAGAACTATAAGTTGTTAAACTTACAATAAAGTAATGAAATATATGGCGTTAAACTTGCAGTAACGCAATGAAATATATGGCGTTAAACTTGCAGTAACACACAGAACTATAAGGCGTTAAACTTGCAGTAACGCAATGAAATATACGGCGCTAAACTTGCAGTAACGCACAGCACTATATGGCATTAAACTTGCAATAACGCAATGAAATATATGGCGTTAAACTTGCAGTAGCACAATGAAATATACAGCGTTACATTTGCAGTAACGCAATGAAATATACACTTGCAGTAACGCACAGTAATATATGGCATTAAACTTGCAGTAACGCAATGAAATATACGGCGTTAAACTTGCAGTAACGCACAGAACTATATGGCGTTAAACTTGTCTGTGCATCATCAAGGAGCAAGTGGCTGATGCTGTGTTCAAATAACTGAGCTGATTCCTCCATGGCTAAAGCTGGGGCTATAACAGGAATAGCTGTGGACAGGGAGGCCAGTTTAGCCACTCTGGCAGCTGCAGGGGACTGCGCATTAGTCTCTGCTTGGGTGATGGAGGATGAGGATGGTTTAGTAAGCCAGTCCAAAACCTCCTCTGCATGCTGTGGCTGGATAGCATGGGCAACATCACTAAACAGAGGAAATGATGCCATGCCTGAGGACTGACCATGTCCACCTTTGCCTGTGGACACATACTCTGCTGGCCCCCTTACGGTGCCATGGGAATGTCTGCCTCTCCTTGTTGTCCTCCCAGACATAATGGGGGTGTGGTGCTTATTTACAAAATGTAACAAAGATGTGGAAATGTGTACGTGGATGCACTTTAATCAATGGAAAGTGAGGTTTGGTCCACTTTAATTTGAGTACTCACTCCACAGACACACTCCATGGACACACTATAATATACTGCAATATACTGTGTCAAACGTGCAATAACTCCCAGAAATATATTACGTTAAATGTGCACTAACACGATGAAATGTATGGCATTAAACTTAACGTAACACACATAACTATATGGCGTTAAACTTGCAGTAAAGCACAAAAATATATGGTGTTAAACTTGCAGTAACGCAATGAAATATAAAACGTTAAACTTGCAGTAACGCTAGGAAATATACAGCGTTAAACTTGCAGTAACGCACAATACTATACAGCGTCAAACTTGCAGTAATGCAATGAAATATACAGTGTTAAACTTGCAGTAACGCACAGAACTATATGGCGTTAAACGTGCAGTAACACACAGAAATACATGGCGTTAAACTTGCAGTAACGCAATGAAATATACTACATTAAACTTGCAGTAACACACAGCACTATATGGCGTTAAACTTGCAGTAAAGCACAGAACTATATGGTGTTAAATATGCAGTAATGCACAGAACTATATGGCATTAAACTTGCAGTAACGCACAGAAATATATGGCGTTAAACTTGCCATAATGCACAGAACTATATGGCGTTATACTTGCAGTAACACAATGAAATATATGGCATTAAACATGCAGTAATACTATGAAATATACAGCGCTAAACTTGCAGTACCACACAGAACTATAAGCCATTAAAGTTAGAGTGATGCAATGAAATATACAGCGTTAAACTTGCAGTAATGCACAGAACTATATGGTGTTAAACTTGCAGTAACACACAGAACTATATGGCGTTAAACTTTCAGTAACGCAATAAAATATACGGTGTTAAACTTGCAGTAATGCACAGAACTATATGGCGCTAAACTTGCAGTAATGCACAGACCTACAGTATCTCACAAAAGTGAGTACACCGCTCACATTTTTGTAAATATTTTATTATATCTTTTCATGTGACAACACTGAAGAAATGACACTTTGCTACAATGTAAAGTAGTGAGTGTACAGCTTGTATAACAGTGTAAATTTGCTGTCCCCTCAAAATAACTCAACACACAGCCATTCATGTCTAAACTGCTGGCAACAAAAGTGAGTACACCCCTAAGTGAAAATGTACAAATTGGGTCTAAAGTGTCAATATTTTAAATGATCACTACACTCACACTGACTGAACTGTCCCTAGATTCAAACTAATGTAAAGATAAATGGTGGTCACCCACTACACTCACACTGACTGTTATGTATTAGTGTGTTATACTGCTCTCCATCCAGTGGTTCTGGTAGAGCTATGTATTTTTGAGCATCTATTGTTCCTGTATGTCTGTGTTGGATATAAGTAAGATAAGGTCTGTGAATGCCTGTCCATGTGGATGATTCAAATACATTTTAACCAGTTGCTTACTGGGCACTTAAACCCTCCTCCTGCCCAGACCAATTTTCGGCTTTCAGCGCTGTCGCATTTTGAATGACAATTGCGCGGTCGTGCGATGCTTTACCCAAACAAAATTGATGTCCTTTTTTCCCCACAAATAGAGCTTTCTTTTGGTGATATTTGATCACCTCTGCGTTTTTTATTTTTTGCGCTATAAAGAAACAAAGAGCAACTATTTTGAAAAAAGAACAATATTTTTTACTTTTTGCTCTAATAAATATCCAAAAATAAAATATAAAAAAAAATTATTCATTGGGTTTGGCCAATTTATATTCTTCTACATATTTTTGGTAAAAAAAAATCACAATCGGCGTTTATTGATTGGTTTGCACAAAAGTTATCGCATCTACAAACTATGGGAATTGATTTATGGCGTTTTTATTATTATAATTTTTTTACTAGTAATGGCGGCGATCTGCAATTTTTATCGGGACTTTGATATTGGGGCGGACATGTCGGACATTTTTGACACTTTTTTGGGACCAATGACATTTATACAGCGATCAGAAATTTAAATGTCCACTGATTACTGTATAAATGTCATTGGCAGTGAAGGGGTTAACCTGCAGGGGGCAGTGAAGGGGTTAACAGTGTTCCCTGGGTGTGTTCTAACTGTGGGGGGGGGTGGGCTGGCAGGGACATAACAGATCTAACTGATCCCAGTGACAGGGATCAGTAGATCTGCTATGTTCCCCTCTCACAGAACGGAAAACCGCCGTGTGTACATTGGTGGTTCCCCGTTCTGCAGCTCCGCAGGCGATCGCGGGTCAGGAGCGGACTTCGAGTCCGCCCGACCCGCGGGTACGCTCACGCAGCATGCGGTGGCCGCGCACGCGCCACCGCTGCCTGTGAGTTCACGCCGGGAGCGTGCAAAGGGGCGGACATCAATAGACGTCCGCCCGGAAATTGAGATCCGCACTGTAGCCGTCTTTCGTCTATAGCGCGGATCTCAAGAGGTTAAAATATACAAAACCGACTTAGACCTTAGACACTTAACACTAATGTAAAGATGAATGATGGTATCTACACTTTGTTGGATGAAAAGAATCAAGGATCATGAGAAGGGATCAAAGCCACCCTGAAGACTGGGAAAGTGTCCGCCCAGCCCCTGCAAATAGAGCAAGGGGTTTCAGAAGTGGATAGTGAAGAAGAATCAGAATGGGGGGAGTGCTCTAAGACTCCTTTGGCCTCACCCGTTCCTGAGAACACCCCAGTTAAATTGCTCACACAAGTAGTTCAAGCGCAAGATCAACTGCAGCAGACATTGCTGCGGGTGATGGAAGCTCAAATTACAGCTTAGACTGATCCCCAAAAGTGCTTTCAGTGTGGGGAGCATGGGCATTTTCAAAGGCAGTATCCTAAAAGAAATGGAGAATCAAATTTCCGAGCCGAACTGTTGAAAGCATTACAGCAATTACTATCCACTTAGAAGGCTGGAAACTTCAGGGGGGTCTCAGTGAGGGAGCCAACTGAGAACCCGAAGAAGGAACTGAGCTCCAAGAGTCAGAAGAGAATCAAACAAAGTCAGAAGAAAAGGAAGAAGGATGTAACATCCCCCAAATCAACTAACCCATCACTGGGGTCTGAGAGTCGGGCACAGGGAGTCAATGCTCAATCACCACCTAGGGCTATAGTTAGATCTTCTCAAAGTGGGCCTAGAAGAGACCCCAGAAGTGTAGGAGTGGAGAGGTTACCTGAAAAGTTAGTGGGGCCACCCCCTACTGTGTCCGTGCAGGTAGATGGTGTCTATACCAGGGATCTTTTGGCATATTCCTTTAAATAATCTCGAAAAGCTGGAGATTTGGGGAATTGGGACTGACAAATTTCCATAAGATGGATATATTCCCATAAAGATCTCCTTTGGGCCAGCAGCTGCAGGAAAGACAAAAACATTTGACACCTTGGCTGTGGTGTGTCCCAGGCCTCCAGGTGCTGAACAGAATTCCATGTTGATCGGAACTAACATGGATCTACTGAGAAGACTGCTGACAAAAGTAGTGGGAGATGGATCTGTGCCTACTGGAGACCATCCTCAGCTATACCAGGCCTGTCAACAAGTGATTAATAAGGAAAAGAATGCCCCTGCCGATAGAGTGATGCGGTTATGGAAGTTGGACATGAAAAAGAAGGTGCTACAGCCGGGAGAGATCGCTTGTCTGAAGGCCACTGTGAAACTCACTTGGGAGCATCCTGGAACCTTTGTTGTATTGGAGACTGATGCACCAGCTGAAGCTGCTGGGATAGCAATAGTTCCAGAATTGGTTTCCAACAAGGCCCTGTTTCGAAGTGGGAAGAAGGTATCTATCAGTCTCCACAATGTTACTGACCATCCTGTGGTGCTAGGAGCTTGAATGCTGATGGGGGAGGTGAATGAAGCCATCCCAGTGTCTCCAGCAGAAGTCGTAAAGAGTGAGAAATATTGAGAATTACAGAGAGAGATGGAGGAGTGTGCTGCCGTGTTGCCTCCTGGATGGAGGAGAAGCATGAAGTCACAGCTGTCCCATTGGGAGAAGATTTTCCTGATAATGATTTTGATGTGGGTTGTGCTAAGAGTGCCCAACATTGAATACGGTTACAAGAAAACAAACCTTTCTAGGAAAGAGCTCGGAGGATCCCACTCAGTGATTTGGAAGAAGGTATTCTGGGAGAGACTAAGAATCTAGGGTTTGGCCTGGCGCACTCTCTCGGGACTAGTGTGGATCTGTGTGCAGGGAATCTGTCGCTGTAGCGGTCGTGGCCTGCTTCTACAGATTTATCGATCAGATATCTGGAGGGACACCGGCGGACAGCTTGATTACCCTGTCAGTGATCACTGTGAAGTTTTCTACAGTTTATTTGCTATAAGAGTGCTGTCTCTTGATCATACTTCATCCTCTTGGATTAGCTATTTGTCCCATCAACCAGTACTCCTGGCATATAATTAAAATAATGGAAAGCTAGCTGAAGACCTTTTGGATTATCAGACAGTAACACTGGACTACTTCCACTTCTATCTCCACTTTAGGAGTGCATCACTTTGCCGAAGGTACCAAAGGTGCATTGCACAAAGAACTCTCTATAAGAGCAGGTTGAATAGTGCTATAGTTACTGTTTGCTGGAGTTGTACTTGTTTACCTATTACTGTATTGTTCTTATGTGAGTGAGCAGTAGAGAGGGGTCTGACACTAGCAGGACTCATTCCTCTGCTCTCCTGTGTCCCACTTACATGGGCAATATATACTGTACAGTTGAGTTTAAGAAAATGAACATACATTAAGTGATATTTTTAACCAAAGTGTGATAGTTATTCTTTTGCCAATAATACTTTGTGTAAGTAATCCCGCCCACTGGGGATTAAAGTTCAAGTTTATTTATTGAGTCTTTCTTTGATCCATCTTTTGAGTAAAAATTACTAATTCAATTTACTTTGCTGCATCTCGTTACTGCTGTCATTATTTAAAGGGAACCCAGAAAAATGTTTGAACCCAGTGTGTCAGAGGTGGCAGAGGACCCATAGGGTCAGGGAAACCAGAGGGGTATTGATACACATTGCGACCCTCAAGATGGTGGTAGTGCTACACTTAGTAATAGTTTAATGTTATCAGTTATGTTAGTTTATACCTTTTTAATAATAATATAATTAATGATATAATTAATTAATAACGAATTAATAATAATAAATAATAATACGTTTTTATTATTATTATTATTATTATTTATTATTAATTTGTTATGTTCCATTCATTTAGATGCGGCCTTCGTTATTTCATTTTTCGTTATAATTCGTAACTTTGGATAAATTCGTATTCGCTACGTTCACTAACAGCCAAATTTGAAAGGAAATTCCAATACCTATAATTTCATAGTTAGCAATAGTTATTATAAGTTAGTTATCATTTCGGATTTTCATTTTTTTATTTTCGTATTTTCAAATTTTTCAAGTTTTTGGATTTTCAAATGTTCGAATTTCCGAATTTAAGATTTTCAAATTTCAGAAAAATTTGTTAAACGAGTTTTTGTTAATTTGAATATTTCAGACTTAATGAATTTTTCGAATTTTGTTGAAAAACAAATTCAGGACAAAACGAATTGCACATGTCTACTGCTAAACCTGCCGAGACTATATATGGCCGGCCTTACTGTGTTTTTCTGACTCCTTGTAAAATCCTCTGTGAGCTCCCCCCTCATTTCTATTTGTCTGGAACGAGCAGTGCAAGGTAGTTGCAGTCATATGCACGGTTCTATGCACACTACACATGCCATAGTCCCTACTCTGTCTTGGGAGTGAGCAAGAGAGTGTGACTACATTCCTACATACAGTGGAGCCTGGCAGATTAAATGTAGCCACCCTCTAACAGGAAGTCAGATCACAGCAGCAACGATTTGGGGGTTTGGAGGAGCAATAGATGATAAAATAATTTTAGAATTAAGAATATGCTTGAATATAATTTTTTTTTTGTTCTGGACACTTGGCAGCAATCCATATATCCAGCCCCCAGACGACGTCTACTAGGACGAAACGCGTCGGGCACTGCTGACCCTGAATTGCTGCGTTCAAATTTCTTATCTTTACTCATTGTTTTTACCTACAAGCTTGTGGAAATTTTTTACCTTCAATAAAATTTGTCCCTCTTAACTGAGGTTTTTTTACGCGATGGAGAGTTTTCTCTTCTTTTTATATCCCTGACGTGGATTTGGCCCACCTGGTATCTCCTCCTGGGTGACCCCATTGAGGATCACCTTCCCTGGACCGAACGGAAGGACGAACAGACGGACACAGGACAAGGGACTCCCGGGACCTGTGACGACTGGTCTGATCGACCGTGGATAGTGTGACGCGATTCCGGGGACTGAAAGGAGTTGGACCATAATATATATTCTGACGTGAATATGTCTTCCATCTGGTAAGCCTTGAATCTATTAGGTAGTGGATGACCAAGACCCACCTATCTGTTTACTTCACTTCACCTGTTTTGTGTGGATGTCACGTGGAACTAGATTTTTATACATATATATTTTTTCCATTTTCCTGCACCTATTCATGAACTGTTTCTGCATTTGAATACACCACAAACTCTTTCTGCATTTGAATATACCTACGACACTTCATGAAGAATTATTACCTTGTGGTTTATGTGCTCATTTTTTTATTGGACTTTTATATGCCACCTAGTTCACTCTGGGTATCTCCACTATTTCCGTTGATGTATAGTCTGGTTATATAACATGTAACTAGCGGTTATAGAAGCTTGGAAGGGTTCTACATGTTCTTCTGTTTGTTTTGGTTATATATGACCTTTCTAACAATTTTAGGTAGATTACCTTCCTGTTAGATCATAATAGGTTAGCGCCATTCTTACTTTATTATAGCAATCCTTATATATCACATAATTTCTAAAGCAGTGTGCACTCAATGAATTCAGGGCAAGGCTGGACCAGTTCTGTTTATTCGATTTTAGCACTTTTATAAACTGTATATCATGCAAGTAAAAAGCAATGTGTTCCTGTTGCTTTATTTATCCCTTTT
>BLSH010340189.1:2015902-2027478 GCA_018402905.1 Glandirana rugosa
TCTCCTCCTGGGTGACCCCATTGAGGATCACCTTCCCTGGACCGAACGGAAGGACGAACAGACGGACACAGGACAAGGGACTCCCGGGACCTGTGACGACTGGTCTGATCGACCGTGGATAGTGTGACGCGATTCCGGGGACTGAAAGGAGTTGGACCATAATATATATTCTGACGTGAATATGTCTTCCATCTGGTAAGCCTTGAATCTATTAGGTAGTGGATGACCAAGACCCACCTATCTGTTTACTTCACTTCACCTGTTTTGTGTGGATGTCACGTGGAACTAGATTTTTATACATATATATTTTTTCCATTTTCCTGCACCTATTCATGAACTGTTTCTGCATTTGAATACACCACAAACTCTTTCTGCATTTGAATATACCTACGACACTTCATGAAGAATTATTACCTTGTGGTTTATGTGCTCATTTTTTTATTGGACTTTTATATGCCACCTAGTTCACTCTGGGTATCTCCACTATTTCCGTTGATGTATAGTCTGGTTATATAACATGTAACTAGCGGTTATAGAAGCTTGGAAGGGTTCTACATGTTCTTCTGTTTGTTTTGGTTATATATGACCTTTCTAACAATTTTAGGTAGATTACCTTCCTGTTAGATCATAATAGGTTAGCGCCATTCTTACTTTATTATAGCAATCCTTATATATCACATAATTTCTAAAGCAGTGTGCACTCAATGAATTCAGGGCAAGGCTGGACCAGTTCTGTTTATTCGATTTTAGCACTTTTATAAACTGTATATCATGCAAGTAAAAAGCAATGTGTTCCTGTTGCTTTATTTATCCCTTTTATTGTTTATATGAAGTTCCAGCAGCTCAGATTTCAAGCAGCCACAGATCAAATAAAATGGGAAGATAGTGGAGCTTCCAGAATGGCAGAAAGTTTTCAACTTTTTCCAAACTAAACACAACTTATAAAGAAGAGGAGAAAGCGGAACTTCTGGAGGGAAAGAAGATCTAGCAGAAGGGAGAGGCAGAACTGGCGGTGGTGTCAGCTCCCCAGGGAGATGAATCCTCTTGTTTATTTATATAGTTATAGCCCAGTACCGTCTTTCATTTAGAGATTTCTACATTTTCCTTAAAGGAGCCACAAACTGAAATTTTGTAATTGTGCTATTCACATCATCACTTCACTATCTTTATTTATTTATTTTTTTTTACAATTCCAAATAGTCACCCTCATATAGATTTAATTTGTTTTATGGAAGACCAAACTTGCATGCAACTGTTTCAAGCTCTTTCACGCTTATCAGTGCAAACAACAATGTGCGTGATGTATTAAAGGCGGCTTGCACGCTAATTACTGCTTGAAAGTTTAAAGGGAACATCTAGTCTAAATAATAAAAAAATAAAAAAATTGCTTAGGACTTGTAAAAATAAATTTGGAGCTTGAAAACGTTGCTGTAGCCCACAGTGTTAATGTATAGTGAAGCTATTTTTACTTTCTTATTCTTATTCGTGTTGTCAATCAAAATTTCCACAAGGTGGCAGTATCTTGTCTTATAATTAACGGTACATTAGGCCAAAACTACAAAGGTGTTTTAATTCCTCAGTAGCTGGATATCAACCTGGAAGTCACGTAATTTGCAACATACTTATTTTATTGTTCTACAAATTAGATCCAATATCAAAGCGGTTGTATACCCAGGCAACGAAAAAAAAAAAAAACCTGCAAGACAAAGGCATAATGAGCTAGTATGCACTGCATACTAGCTCATTATGAAATACCTTAGAACGAAGATCCGTCAAGGCTGCTTGGTCCCCTCTGAGGGAGTGGACATCTTCCCTCCGATGTTGCTTCCGGATTCGCGGCTTCGGCGCTGTGACTTGCCAGAGCCGAGAGACGTCACTCCCACGCATGCGCGCGGGAACTCGTCTTTCTGGCAAGGTTTCCGGCAAGGTCCGGCGCTATGTGACGTGCCTTCACCGGAACATCACGGCACATGTGCCATGACGTCAGCATCTGCTTGCAGGGGGAATATCTCCTAAACCAGAGGTAGGCAACCTGGGGCCCTCCAGTTGTTGCAGAACTACAAGTCCCATTATGCCTCTGGGAGTAATTGTAACTGCCAGCCTTGCAATGCCTCATGGGAGATGTAGTTCTACAACAGCTGGAGGGCTACTGGTTGCTTACCCCTGTCCTAAACCATACAGGTTTAGGAGATATTAATTTTACCTACAAGTAAGCCTTATTATAGGCTTACCTGTAGGTAAAAATTCCTTTGGAGGGTATGCAACCGCTTTAAGGCTCCGTTCACATCTAGGCATTGCTATTTTACAGGCGTTTTTCAAGCGTTTTTTCAGGGTTTTTTTAGAGTTTTGCAGCGTTTTTGTATAGGTGTTCTGAAGTTCACCAATGTAAATGATATAAAATGCCTGTAATCTGCCAAAAAAGAAGCACATGTACTTTTTTGAGCGACGGGCGCTTTGCTTTAGCCGACAGAACGCTCAGATGTGAACAGGGGCCATTGAAATGAAAGGGATTTGACTTGTTGGGCGGTTTTAGAGCTGAGGCTTAGAGCAGAGAAATGCCCAAAAACGCCTAGATGTGAACAGAGCCTAAGGGTATAATACCAATTGAAAGTTTTCCAGCTAACTTAGGCCTAAGCAGGTAGCACATGTCCAAGCAGTGTTAATTTTGATGTTAAATTTCTATTTAGTTTTAGTCAGTCTTTTGACTAAAGTGCCATTTTAGTTTTAGTCATATTTTAGTCTACTAAAATCGAATGGGTTTAGTTAAATTGTAATGCATTATTTAAGCATATCTTTAGAATTGCCAAACTCATTATATACTCATGGAGTAAAAATCCGAAACAGATTTAGTCATTACGATATATAACATCTTTATAAATAAAACCAAGTTTCATATACAAACAAAAATGTTGCTTTTTGACAAGCAGAAGTGCAACTTTATTATATATAAAAAAAAAAAAACCAGAAAACTGTAACCTCTATTGGCTGTAAGGCCATTGCACATATTACCTGAATATATTACCAACATTAAATATTAAGAAAAAAAAATAAGAAAAGCCTTTTTCTTATTGTTTTTCTTTCAGCAGCTTAGTAGATGCCCCTGACTTTTTCTATCTGGTAGTGCAGTGTTAACTTTGACGTCAAATTTTGATTTAGTTTTAGTCATCGTATTTTGACTAAAATACCATTTTAGTTGTATTTTAGTCATCTTAATTGTTTTAGATGACTAAAAATTAACACAATAGTGTTAATTACGAGAATATTTTCATTGACGAAATTAACACTGTATCCAAGTAATAAGGCCCCTTGCTCATAGGTGAATAAAACACCACATTTGTAACCATATAGCTTTCTTTTTTTTTTTGGATTTGAACACATGTACCTTGTTATCTAGGCCCTAGGGGACAATACATAAGATGAGTGATGCAGCAATGTGCTCAGAGCCCAAAACCAAAAATGGAAAATATAATGTTTCATTTAGTGCAGCAATTTACATGCATACGCGTACACACAAGTATATACAGCAGTATACACATAGATTACAATACTCAGCTACAAGAGGATGAAGAAGAGTTTTAGGCATGTACGGTATCTCACAAAAGTGAGTGCACCCCTCACATTTTTGTAAATATTTTATTATATCTTTTCATGTGACAACACTGAAGAAATGACACTTTGCTACAATGTAAAGTAGTGAGTGTACAGCTTGTATAACAGTGTAAATTTGCTGTCCCCTCAAAATAGCTCAACACACAGCCATTAATGTCTAAACCGCTGGCAACAAAAGTGAGTACACCCCTAAGTGAAAATGTCCAAAATTGGGCCCTAGTGTTGGTGGATGGACACGATCGAACCGCGAACCGGGGATGACAGCTCAGATATTGGATTTCTGCTTGTAACTTCCAAGCTTATGTAAGCGCATTTTTTCTATTAAAGATTTTAGTGTTTTAAGTGATACACTATGGGAGTTTTTTCTTTTCTGCTTGCCTCCTGTATGAGCAGTGAGGGAGCTGAAGAGATAGCAAGAGCTTGTTGAAGCAGATTTCCCAGAATTCGGAGGTATATAACCGGTGGATGCAGTGCCTGACAGGCGATCTTGATGGGCTGTTTAACCCTTGATGTTCTGGTGAGCCTCAGTGTGTGTGGTTTATTCACGTGGTGACACAGGTGGAGGATTTAACTGTGGAAGATTTGATTTTACTACACAGAACAATTCACTTTATGGACTGCCAGAGCACCTTAAATACCTTTGTTTTGGATGTGTTCTGTTCACATACACCTGCGTCGCTTATAGGACTATTGTTTTTTAGTTTTACACGTTTTCCTACAAAAACAGCCTGACAGTGCTCAGACCATACACCGCACACTGCATCAAATTGGTCTGCATGGCTCTCATCCCAGAAGGAAGCCTCTTCTAAAGTTGATGCACGAGAGAGCCCGCAAACAGTTTGCTGAAGACAAGCAGACTAAGGACATGGATTGCTGGAACCATGTCCTGTGATCTGATGAGACCAAGATAAACTTATTTGGTTCAGATGGTGTCAAGTGTGTGTGGCGGCAACCAGGTGAGGAGTACAAAGTGTGTCTTGCCTACAGTCAAGCACGGTGGTGGGAGTGTCATGGTCTGGGGCTGCATGAGTGCTGCCAGCACTGAGGAGCTACAATTCATTGAGGGAACCATGAATGCCAACATGTACTTTGACATAATGAAGCAGACCATGATCCCCTCCCTTCATAGACTGGGCCGCAGGGCAGTATTCCAACATGAGACGACCCCAAACACACCTCCAAGATGACCACTGCCTAGCTAAAGAAGCTGAGAGTAAAGGTGATGGACTGGCCAAGCATGTCTGCAAACCTAAACCCTATTGAGCATCTGTGGGGCATCCTCAAATGGAAGGTGGAAGAGCACAAGGTCTCTAACATCCACCAGCTCTTTGATGTCGTCATGGAGGAATGGAAGAGGACTCCAGTGGCAACCTGTGAAGCTCTGGTGAACTCCGTGCCCAAGAGGGTTAGGGCAATGCTGGAAAATAATGGTGGCCACACAAAATATTGAAACTTTGGACCCAATTTGAACATTTTCATTTAGGGGTGTACTCACTTTTGTTGCCAGCGGTTTAGACATTAATGGCTGTGTGTTGAGTTATTTTGAGGGGACAGCAAATTTACACTGTTATACAAGCTGTACACTCACTACTGTACATTGTAGCAAAGTGTCATTTCTTCAGTGTTGTCACATGAAAAGATAGAATAAAATATTTACAAAAATGTGAGGGGTGTACTCACTTTTGTGAGATACTGTATATGCATATGCACGTTTAGGTGCCTGCAATATGTAAGGTCTTTATGGAACATAACTTGTGTTTTTTTTTTGTTTTTTTTGTATAAACGTTGCATATATTAACAAGAGGCCTAAGGCCTTACATGTTCATTCCTCTTGTACAATTTTCCTTTGATTTACCAAAAAACATATAATATGTGGTCAAACCTAAACAACTTTCAACTGTATCCAATGAGGCAGGCCCTTGCTCTACATAGTGTAAGGTAAATCTAAAGAAAATTGTACACGGGAATTGAAATTGTATGGCCAGCCTAAGACCCCTTTCACAGTGAGGCAGTTTTCAGGCGATTTAGCGTTAAAAATAGCGCCTGTAAATTGCCTGAAACTGCCTCCTATGCCGCCCCAGTGTGAAAACCAGAGTGTTTTCACACTGGGGAGGTCCGCTTGCAGGATGGGAAAAAAAGTCTTGCAAGCAGTATCTTTGGGGCGGTTTGGGAGCGCTGTATACACCGCTCCTTCACCACCCCTGCCCATTGGAATGAATGGGCAGCGCTTCCGAAGCACCACAACATGGGCGCTTTTAACCCCTTGTTAACCTCTTCTTGGGGGGTAAAAGCTCCCTGCTAGCAGCCCAAAAGCACAGATTAAACAGCGGTAAAACAAGTGGAGCTTAACGCTAACGGACTGCCACCCCAGTGTGAAAGGGGTCTAAGTCTCATGTTATTATTATTATTATTATTATACAGGATTTATATAGCGCCAACAGTTTGCGCAGCGCTTTACAATAAAGAAGGGACACAGTACAATTACAATACAGTTCAATACAGAAGTGCATATATTATTGTAGTCATTGACAGCTGTACATATTACCGTATATTATCTATACTATCTGTATTAAAATTCTTACAACAAAGCTGGCAACATGGCCTTTCACTTTTTGTGCATTGTAATACACTGCACCTAAGACTTACTTAATAATTTATTATTACTTTGCAACACCACAGACAGCATAGCTAAGGATGCTTTACCACCAGCTGGGGTTCATCCCCTCCCCCGACAAACCCTACTCACTTAATCTTTGTACACCCATGGTTCAGCTTATATAAAAGCAGTGTGTACAGCAATTCCCTTGTAAAGTTTTCAGGCTGTTTTAGGCCCCTTTCACATGAGCGGTCCCATCAGGTCCAGCTGTCTGTTTTTCCGATCAGACCTTGCATTCTCTTCTATGGCGCGGCGGATGTAAACGGACCTCTGTCCATTTACACTTACCTCCCTCCAATCTGATTGGATCTGAGGGCAGTCAGGTGTGAAAGGACAGCTGGTCCATTTACATCCGACTTCCCATAGAGCAGTGCTGGCTGTGTACAGAGCGGGCACAGACCTGTCATCTACCCGCTCCGCTCAGCTCAGCGCGGGATTAGAGGACAGACCCCTGCTGAGAAAAATGGATCCGACCCATGTGAAAGGGGCATTAGGCAGCTCCTTTAAAGCTAAAGTTTATGGCAAATTTGACATAGTTACATCCAATTTAACTATGCATATAACATAGCTGTGGAAATCTTCTAGAAGCTGGAAATCACTGTAGCAGGCACCACAACTTCAGCTATCTCCACCAACTTCCAGATCTCATTCCAAGTAGTTGCCCTGGTGCTTAGTGAACACAGGAAGTTGCTCACTTGGCGCCATTCGCGGAACATTTTGCATTCTGTCAATCAGAGTATCATTGGACAAGGCGGAGAGGTGGGTTGGTGACATCTTGATCTCCATCTTGTCCAATCAGAGAACACTTTGCATATATTGAGAAAATGCACAGTAGCTAAATGGTTAGCACTTTTCCCCAGCAGTACTAGGGTCGCTGGTTCGGATCCCAACCACAAAACTACCTGCCTGGAGTTTGCATGTCCTCCTTGTGCCTCTATGGGTTTCCTCCAGTTACTCCGGTTTCCTCCCACACTTCAAAGACATGCTGGAAGGTTAACTGGATCCTGCCAAAATTGGCCCTGTGTATGAATGTGAGTTAGGGACCTTAGATTGTAAGCTCCTTGAGGGTAGGAACTGATGTGAATCTGAATATACTGTATATGTGAAGAGCTGTGTAAATTGACACCGCTATATACAGTAAGTACTTGTAATAATAAAATAGCACTTTTGCAGAGGGAGCGACTTTCTGTATTCACAACACAGCAAAGCAATGGCTCAGCATGGGACTAGGAAGCTAGTGGAGTTCACAGGAGTAGGGGTGCCTACTAGAGTGATTCCAGCTTCCATGGGGATCCCACAGGTACGGTGTATGCATAGGTACATTTGTCCAAGCTGATGTAAAAATTGACCCACCTAAACCTCAGCTTTAAAGTACACGTCATTGCCTGTTTTGTAGGCTTGGTGCTGCCCTTTAACCCCGCTGGAATTGGCACTGGCCTACAAGTGCCATCATGGTAAATAATGCCAATCAGCAGGCTGGGTGTTTTGACCAGGGTCCTTGAATCAGTTGTGCTACTGTAGTGGAGATCAAAGATTTGCCATCTGAATATACAATTTGACTAAGGCTTACTGTACACCTTACAATCTGATTGTGCAATCTTCTTTAGATCTACCAACAACTATGTAGCACAGGGGCCTGCCTGATTGGATATATTAGGTAGGTTCTTATCGTACAGAATTTCAGTACATCTGAAATTGATTGTACAGAGCTTGTAATGTGTATGATGACCCAAGGGCTGCCTGATCACAAAGCTGGCTGCACAGAAGTACAAATCCTTGGCAGGTAAAATAGTTCTCCTATATGTTTGTCTGCATAATGCTAGTTCATAAAGTGTTAGCAGCTTATTCAATTCATTCCTATACAGTATGTGGCTGTTAGCATGATATGGTCTCAGACTGCTTGTCTTCTGTGATGAAGCCTCAGACTTTCCATCTCCACTTTGCCTCCTTTTTGTGATTGTAACTTACAAATATTTCTCTGCAGAAATCTTCTAATCAATAACAGCTTCCACTCATGGTGTCCGTATTGAAAGACGCTTTTTACATGTCATTTGTGGCATTGATTTTACAAAGTTTCCCAGCAATGTAATATTACACATCCAGAAGATATTATTCCAGGCTGTATCTTAGAATCTCTCCTCCTGTGATGTCCAGCTTACATTCACTACCAGCAAGACATTACTTGTATCTGGAAGCCTTTGTTTATTACAGCAGGGACTAATTTATATACTGTGTATGTATGCATGTATGTATGTATGTATATACAGTATCTCACAAAAGTAAGTACACCCCTAACATTTTTGTAAATATATTATTATATCTTTTCATGTGACAACACTGAAGAAATGACACTTTGATACAATGTAAAGTAGTGAGTGTACAGCTTGTAGAACAGTGTAAATTTGCTGTCCCCTCAAAATAACTCAACACACAGCCATTAATGTCTAAACAAAAAGTGAGTACACCCCTAAATGAAAATGTTCAAATTGGGCCCAATCAGCCATTTTCCCTCCCCGGTGCCATGTGACTCGTTAGTGTTACAAGGTCTCAAGGTGTGAATGGGGAGCAGGTGTGTTAAATTTGGGGGTATCACTCTCACTCTCTCATACTGGTCACTGGAAGTTCAGCATGGCACCTCATGGCAAAGAACTCTCAGAGGATCTGAAAAAAAATAACTGTTGCTCCAGATAAAGATGGCCTAAACTGAGCTGCAGCACGATGGCCAAGACCATACAGCGGTTTAACAGGACAGGTTCCACTCAGAACAGACCTCGCCATGGTCGTCCAAAGGAGTTGAGTGCACATGCTCAACGTCATATCCAGAGGTTGACTTTAGGAAATAGACGTATGAGTGCTGCCAGCAGGGCCGCTGTTAGAAATGATGGGGCCCCGTACAGCCTACCTGACAGGAGCCCCCTTTAACCAAGCCCTTGACCCACCCCTGGCCCCAACCCTTGAAACAAAATGCAGGTTTGTTTTTGTTTACATATGCACATGGAGCCAACGTGTGCGCAAAAGCACGAAGGCTCGGGGGTAGTTTAAATTTATTTTATATTGTATTT
This sequence comes from Glandirana rugosa, assembly GCA_018402905.1. NCBI lineage: Eukaryota > Metazoa > Chordata > Amphibia > Anura > Ranidae > Glandirana > Glandirana rugosa. The sequence goes on from BLSH010340189.1 coordinate 2,025,230, forward strand.
TATTACAAATAAAAAAAATCTTACACTGTATCTTTACATTTATTTTCTATTTTGCTTTCACAAGGGATGAACAACATCCCTTGTGATAGTATGGGTCATGACAGGTCCTCCTTATGGAGAGATCTGGTGCCTTTTAGACCCCATATCTGTCTCTGGCCTCCAAACATCTGATAAAACCAAGATCGGTTTGATCAGATGCTTGTTCAAGTCGGTAATGCTTTGTTTACATGAGACCAAAACCAGAAGTGATATAATCCTTGTTACTTCCGGTTTCTGATGTCATACAATGGAAGGAACGACATCTATACCTCTCACTGTGTCCCAGGAACCAAATGCTACCATCTTCACATCTTAAAGACAGTAAAGGCGGTGGTGGGACCCCCTTGCACTGCCTGTAAAAGTAATCCAGTGGCTTCTTAGACACTTTGATTACTTTTACTTTGTGCAGAATCGCTGGGGCTTAAAAAATGATATCTTAATCATTGATGTAGTGATGACCAAGATATCATTCTTCCAAGAGGGGAAGCAGCTAAAGGGGATTGGTTTGGGGGGCAATAAAAGTGCAGCTCTTACTGCTCCCCCAAATGAAGTGTAAAGAAGCAGCATCTCACTGTCTTATGATAATTAGCATTACAATAAACACACAGGCAGCACAGTAAGCTGGTGCTCTATCATGGCTCTGTGTCACATTTTAGGTGCCGACTTTGTTAAAGCGGAGTTCCATCCAAAAGTGGAACTTCCGCTTTAAGCACTCCTCGCCCCCTTACATGCCACATTTGGCATGTAATTTTTTTTGGGGGGGGGAGTGGATACCCTATTTTCAGAGGGACTTCCTGTCCCTCTTCCTCTTTCCTCTTCTGGGCCGCCTAGGCGACTCCTCCTCTCCTCCTAGGCGGCCCCTCCCTCCTGGCAATCTTCTGGGACACGTCACAGGTCCCAGAAGATTGCCTGGCCACTGGCAACGTGCAGCGCGACTCGCGCATGTGCAGTGCGTGCCCGGCCGTGAAGCCGGGCCGGGTGCCCACACCTGCAATGCCGGCGCCTCAGGGAGGAGGGGGGAGACGAGCGAGGCTTCGGGCGCAGCCATCGCTGGACCGGGAGACAGGTAAGTTACTGTTTATTAAAAGTCAGCAGCTACACTTTTTGTAGCTGCTGACTTTTAATAAATTAGAAAAACGAGTGGAACTCCGCTTTAACTCAGCACAGCCATAACAAAGTCAGCACCCAAAATGTGACCCAGAGCCATGATAGAGCACCAGCTTAGTTAAACAAGTGCTCTATCATCAGTAAAGTTTACAGTGCTGCCTGTGTGATTATTGTAAAGCTGATGATAACCTGCTGTGTGTTATACAATAGGACACAGTGAGTATTCTATGCTCTATTCCCCACTCACTGTGTCCATTGCAGCCACGCGTTCCTTCTGCTCTTCCCTGTCAGCTGTTCAGCGGCTTTACATCTCTTCAGGACAGCAGCCGGGAGCCGAACGGACAATCTCCATATCACTCTGCTGGCTGGGACTAATAAAATAGTGGGGTGGCATGATGTACATGCCCCCAAAAATGAAGAAATTGTCCCTCCACTGCACTCACCTCCTGGGCCCCTCTGTTGACCTGACGGGGCCAAGGAAAATTATATACCCCCCTCCATAAGCAAGTAGGAGCGGGGGAAGAGTTTAAAAGGTTTTTTTTTTTAAATGCCGTAAGAACTGTAATGCTGCCTGGGCCCCTCTGTGGAGCTGATGGGGGCGGGGCCGGTACAACAGGGCCGGTTGTACTGCCCTATCAGCAGCCCTGGCTGCCAGTGTTGCTGCAGAGGTTGAAGGGGTTGGGGGTCAGCCTGGCAGTGCTCAGACCATACACCGCACACTGCATCAAATTGGTCTGCATGGCTGTCATCCCAGAAGGAAGCCTCTTCTAAAGTTGATGCACGAGAGAGCCCGCAAACAGTTTGCTGAAGACAAGCAGACTAAGGACATGGATTACTGGAACCATGTCCTGTGATCTGATGAGACCAAGATAAACTTATTTGGTTCAGATGCATGAGTGCTGCCGGCACTGGGGAGCTACAGTTCATTGAGGGAACCATGAATGCCAACATGTACTGTGACATACTGAAGCAGAGCATGATCCCCTCCCTTCAGAGTCTGGGCCGCAGGGCAGTATTCCAACATAACGACACCAAACACACCTCCAAGACTACCACTGCCTTGCTAAAGAAGCTGAGGGTAAAGGTGATGGACTGGCCAAGCA
>BLSH010340189.1:2064288-2077899 GCA_018402905.1 Glandirana rugosa
TCCCACTCTCTCTCTCTCTTCTCCATTTCTTCTGGCCCTGCTCCCCCCCCCCCTTTCTGTTCTCTCTCACCCACCCTCTACTCTAAATGTCAATTTATTTCTGTACCAGTTGAATGGGTAACGTTCGGAGTTACCATGAGTGCAAGTAACGTTTCAATTAGGAAGGGGGCAACTGAGGAATTATACACCACTTAAAATCACGGCAAGACGGTACCTCGGTTCGATCCCGGTGAACTCACCCGGGTCTTGCCTTCTTCCTAGATGGTTTAGTTGATGTACTCAGTTGATGTTGTGTAGTTTATTCCCTGGAAAAGGGATCGATGAACCCCAGTGTAAGCTTACAAACTAGTGTCAGGATACCTTGAGACCACGGGTTCATTTCAAAAATTATAACTTCTTAGTGATAATGTGATGATGTCAGGATGTCATTGCTGTCTTGGTTGATGTATCTAAATGATGTACATTGGTCTGTTTTTCGTTTCTAAGTTTGATCTGTATGCAGAACAATTCTGTTGCCATTGTATGTACATTCTGAACGGAATACCTTGACTTAATAAAAGAATTAAAAAAAAAAAAAAAAATCAACAAGGGAGGGAAGGGATTGGAACCTTATGTTGTTTGAATTCAGCAGGACAATTAAATAGAATTAATTTGTCCTCCCATTCCGTAACACAAGGAAATACAGGTATTGTCAAGGAGTCTGAATTTCTGTCCCCAACAGAATTTTGACCTCTTTGAAGTTACAGATTTGCAACTATTCGCACGGAAACTGATGTTGAAATACACATATGCTAAGAATGACCCTGAGATCGACAGTACAGCCTAATAAAATACAGTATGAAAGAATTCATACTGTATTGGAGTAATTTTAACCTCCCTTATCAGGAAAACAATACTGTTGATTTGATAGATCAGATAGACCTGGATTGGTTGTTCGAAGACATCAATAAACCAACCCAAAATCCGGTTGCTGCCTTTAAAAAGCCATCGACCAAGTTCCCTTCACCAATCTGAGTGTAGCTACCTTTTTGAAACAAACACTAAAAGATATTAGCAAATTACCAAAAAAAGAAACAATCCTCAAAATGGTGGGAAAATTGTCCTTATGGACAACCATTTCTACAAACAAATGTGCCAGAGGATTCTTGACAACAAAGAGTGGTACTGGCCACTTTCAGCCAGGCTCATAGACAAATTTCACCAATACTTTTATGATCTTGTGGATCAAGCATATGCGGATGGAGCAATAAGTAAAGACCTATATGAACTCATTAGGACAAAACACCCAAAAACTCCTACCTCCTATAGCTTACCCAAGAAGGTCCATAAGAATCCCACAAATCCTACAGAAAGACCAATAGTTTCTGTAAACGGAGGTATTGCTGAAAATCTAAGTAGAGTGAAAGATGCATACCTACAACCCTACGTATTGACATTACCTTCTTTTATCAAAGACACCATCCATTTTCAACAGACAATTGATGAATTAACAATCTCTGAAAATTCTATTCTCATCACAATCGATGTGGAAGCTCTCTATAACTCCATTCCACATTCTCAAGGTTTGGCAGCTATATGGAGAGTCCTTCAACAAGGATCTTGTTATGATAGATCTTTAAATTAGTTTATTCTTGAGGGCTTGGAATATATCCTTAACAACAACTTCTTTACTTTTGATGGCTCCCACTACCTCCAGGTGCAGGTCGTGGCAATGGGGACTTGGTGTGCCCCATCCTACGCAAACCTGTACCTGAGGGAGTGGGAGCGCTCATTTCTCAATGACGAGGACCTTATCAAATACACCATATCCATGTGGCTCAGGTATATCGATGACGTCTTCGTCATTTGGGAGGGGCCAGTGAAGAGCCTAATAGAGAGTCTTCAAAAAATGAATAGGAATAACCACAATTTGGACGAATTTTCGTTTTTCACAAATACAGATGTATCCGAATTTCCGAATTACAATAGTACCGAATTTAAACGAATTCGAAATAACGAAAAAGAAAATTCGGACAAAATTCAAATTCAAATTATTTTCGAATAGTTTTTCAATACTTTTTGAATTCGAATACTTTTCAAATTAGAAATCGAAAAGTTTTCAAATTCCAATAGTTTTCAAATTCAAATTCCAAAAGTCCTCGAATTTGAATAGTTTTCTAATTTCCAAAGAGAACAAAATAGAATAGAAAACAAAGGAATAGAACAGAAAAAAAAAATACACTAGAAAAGAATATAACAGAAAACAAAAGAATAGAATACAACAGCTCTGTTCCACTCCACCACATTATATTCTTTCATTTTCTGTTATATTATTTTTCCATTCCATTCCTCCACTTTCCACTCCACCCCATTCTCCTTGGAAACCGGAAAACTAGTCGAATTCAAAAACTGTTCAAATTCTAAAACTATTCGAAACGAAAACAATTTGATTTTGAAAACAATTCAAATTCGAAAACTTTTCGAATTCGAAAACTATTTGAAATTCATTGGGAAACTTTTCCAACTGATTCAAAAACAAAAAACTAAACAAATTCAGAATAAGAATTAAACAAATGAAACAAATCTAACTAAACAAATGTATGTAAATAATGAATCGAAACAAAACAAAACTAAACTAATTTTTTTGCACTGCACATGTCTAGCTGCCTCATTGGGGTTATGCCTCACCCTAACGTTCCTCCAATGCTCTATCTGGCACCCAAGTCATGTCAGTGACCTCATCATCATCATCTCCTCCATGCTCATTACCACTGGAGACAACTTGGCAATACGCTGCGGCTGGGGGAACATGAATGCCAATTTGTGTACCAGTGTTCTCCCCTCTCTGTAGGCTCATGTTCCTGACTTCCTTAATCTCAGAGTAAAACAGCTCTGTTCCACTCCACCACACTATATTCTTTAATTTTCTGTTATATTCCCCTCTATTGTATTCTATCTTTTTCCATTCTATTCCTCCACTTTCCACTCCACCCCATTCTCATTGGAAATTGGAAAACGATTTGAAAAAGATTTGAATTTGAAAACTAATTGAAACTGATTCGAAACCTTTTCTAATCGATTAGATAATAATAATAATAAACGAATCAAACAAATCTAACTAAACAAACTTATGTAAATAACGAATTGAAACAAAACTAAACTAAACATTTTTTTTCACTCTGCACATGTCTAATATATATATGTATATATATATATATATATATGTAACACCCCTATAGTATAGGTGTGTTTTTCTAGCAGGGTTTGCTAGGTGAGGTAAAATTTAGTCAGGCCTGAATGTAGGAGCAGGCCTGAATGTTTTGATCTGGGCCACGGGGAGTGGCTCCGGGAGGACTGAATGGACTTGACAGATGAGGTCACCAGAAACTTCCACTTCTTTCTAGAAACCTGGAGGAGGGTTTTCTGGTCAGAGAGCTGGGAGATGGGTGGAGCCATCTGGAGTGTTCTAAGGAGCCCTGACCAATTCCCAAGCAGGATTGGCAAGGGGCAGGCCTTCTTAAATACTCAGAGTCAGCCCAATCTGGGGAGTAGTGTCAGGTGGAAGTCTGGAGAAGTAACAGAGGAGCTGTGGAGGCCCCTACCCGGGAGGTCGTCCCAGTCTGGGGAGGGTGACCTTGGGGCCTGGAGGTTATGGTGCAGCCAGGAGTGGTGGTGATTCCTGGAGTCGCACAGGGTACAGGAGAACAGCAGAGGTGCTACACAGTGAGAGACTTTAAAGTGATCCATCGGTTTGGTGAGTGACGGTCCCTGGGAACTGCAAGAGAAAGTGCTGGAGCAGATCGGTGGGACCTGGAAGAGGGATGGGTTGGGGGTTGTAGTCCATCAAAGGCCCGGTTAGCACTCAAGTACTTTTGTTACACATTCAGAGGCCCATGATCCCTGGCCTGTAATGGGAGGTTCTGCTGAGAGTAGGCTTCGCCATGTGCTAGCCGCAGTGAAGAGAAAGAAACAGAGTAGCTTGATAAATTTCCTTTCAAGCTGGAAACTAAGTGCACTGCTGGAGAGAAATAATGGGGTGATGATTTATTAAGTTCAGTGCTGGAGAGAGTATTGTAGGAGAAACGGTCAGCAAGTTGAGTGCTGGAGAGTTGTGAGGAGTAACAGTCTGCAGAGGGATAGTCTGCAGTTAAAGTGCGCATATACAGGAGTGTATATGGAGTTTGTGTAAAATAATTCTTTTGGGCATCCCAGGTTCACCCCTCATCCCGAACCAAGTTATTTCCCCTACATAAAACAACAAAAACAAGAGCTGGCCTGGGCAGTGTCTACGGATGTGTGAAATATGGTGTGATTGAGGGCAGCTATAAGGTGAACCACTACTACCAGCCACTCTCAAGGGAGCACATGGCTAAATATATATATATACACTGGATCCAAATTGGCCACCAAAATCTTGTGAGAACCTGTGTCCTGTCAGGACAAGAATCCCCCGAGATGGTTGCCAGGAGTCCAGTATAGTGGATATACCATTCTTCTGACCGGCTTCCTTAGTAGCAGTAGTAAGCAACAGCAGTCACCCGACTGCTTTGTTTATCACACAAATAAGGAAGTGAGAGAGCAATCTTATGATTGTTGCCCAAACCTTGCCATATTCTAGTAGATTTTAGAATGAACGTTCTTCCGAATATTTGCATTTACTTGATAAATGTTGTTTGAAAGTACTTCAAAATTTGTTTTGCTTTTAACATTCTATTTTAAATGAATCATCCAATGTGTGTGTAGCACAGTGCTGGAGTAGTATTCAATTTCATGTCCAATGAAGGAAATCGTAGCTGGTTGAACCTTCAGAGGGTTCCGTGGCTATTGCGGGTATGGTGTTGGAGAGACTGACTGATATAGGTCAATGGCTGCTGCCTCTCTGGAAGCTCTATTGGAAGATATGTTACAGAGATCAAACCGAGTCTATACAATCTGACAGCACCAAAAGGCTCTCACCCGCAGTTGATCCGCAACTGCGGGTGAGAGCCGGACTGACCACAGCAACCTGCAACAGCCATGATAACGGGGAGGCAGTTCCCCTGAAACACATTGGCTTTTATCCTCTGAACTACGTGCTGCAATAAATATAAATAAAATAAACTTGACATATTTCTAAACCTGGCGCTCCTCTAAACTTGTTCTATGTTTTGAATCAATGTAATTTCCTGCGTGAAAAACACAAATACTGTTAGAAATTTGCTTGTTCAAGGAAAATATGCCATCCTGCTCCATCAAATGTTCCTATCACTTTGATTGAAAATTAATGTCAACTTAACCCCACTATAAATTAGAAATAACAAATAAAAATCCAGCAATACCTTGTGATCCCTCACAGGTCCTTGCTCCTATGGTTGAACTGGAAGGCTTCGTGATTGTCTACATTTACTTTTTTGTTATTTTTGTTATTTATTTTGCTGTATTGTTCTCTCCATGGCTGTTGAGCTTGTTGCCACTTTTCTGAAGGACAAAAGTTTTTGAAATTACGCTCACTGTATTGTTATGTATTATGCCTATTCGTGTATCTAAAACTCAACAAAAAAAAGGTCCTTGTTCTGGCACTTGCTGTCATAGGGTGGCAATGCTCTGTCCCTGGTTGCCAAAGGTACTCCTTTGTTGCCAACCAATTACATGTATTCCTGATAACTCTAAGTGGCCATTCCAACATACATTATCCAGGCTTGGTCCACTGTTGTCTCCATCAGGCAACCCACACTGACATGTGACCAACTCTAAAAAGGGAAGTTTAGCCAAAGCAATTTTATGTTCAATATCTGTTTATTAATTTTCAAAGAATTCCAGAATCATAAAAAAAAAGACAAATACATTCCATCCAGATTCACAGATACAGTCCTTAACTAATGTATCTTAATTCAAGTGCCAAACTGACGTAAAGTATCTAATGATACACCAGTGGAGGAACCTTCCAATACTTGACATAATAAGAATGTGGATAAAAAAAAAAGGGTGGGTGGAGGGAAGCAGGGGATCTTACACAAATTTAGTAAGTGAATAAAAAAAAATAATTACTCTTTCATTTTCACTGGTCTTAAACAATTAATACTTGTACCTAAGCATCAGTGAAGCTTAGTCAAAAAAGTCCAGTAGTTAAGATGAGTCCTTTAAAGCGGAGTTCCACCCAGTTAAAAGTCAGCAGCTACAAAAAGTGTAGCTGCTGACTTTTAACAATCGGACACTCACCTGTCCAATGCTCCAGCGATGCAGCCCCCCAAAGGCTCGCTCTTCTCCCCCTCCTCCGTGCGGCATCAGCATCACAAGTGTGGGCACCAGGCTTTGGTTTCAAAGCCGGGCGTGCACTGCGCATACGCCAGACGCGCTGCACGCTGTGAATGGCAGGTGTATCTTCTGGGACCTGTAACGTGTCCCAGAAGATCGGCAGGTGGAAAGGAAAGAAGGCGAACTTCCTTCCAGTTCCGCGGCACCAGAGGAGGAAGTGGGGCCGGAGACCCTGTGAAAACCGCCCCCCCACAAAAAAATTACATGCCAATTGTGGCATGTCAGGGGGTCACCTTCCCTTAAAGTGGAAGTTCCACTTTTGGGTGGAACTCCGCTTTAAATGATGTCCAGGTCAACCACAACCATTCAAACGTCTCAATAGTGTCGTTATTTTCAGCTACCAATTCCTCCATACGCATAACACCATTAAGAGTCTCAATCAATTCCAAAATTGAGGGAACAGTAGAAGATTTCCGATATCTAGTTATCAATTGTCTAACTGCAGAGAGATTTTTTTAACTTGAGGTAATGGTTCAGGTAAGAGAGAAAGAAAAACAAACTTGTCCAGAACTAAAGTGTAAACATTAATTACATCCACCCAGAGTTTATTAACAGGAGGACAAGCCCACCGGAGATGAAGAAGGTTACCCCTAGGAGCATAACAACGGCAGCATAGTTCTGACATGAAAAAATGTGATGCACATCACCTGGGGTGTGATACCATCTCAAAAGCGATTTAGAATGGCGTTCTTGTGTATCACAGGCCATTGACAATTTATGGGTATTAGTGAAAATTTGATCCCATTCCTTCTCTTGTATTGGACAGCCCAGTTCCACCATCCAATTAGTCGTATACGAGGGAAAACTAGGTGAGTCAAGAGTAGATAATGTGTAAATCTTGGATATAGTATGATTCGGAGGCTGCGAACATATGCACAGCTGCTCAAATTCTGTAAATTGCCGATGGATGGTAGTTTTTGGTATTAAAGTACAGTAAAAATTCTGTAGTTGCAAATAAAAAAACCAAGGGCTCATCCTATGACTATGTATGGTTTGAAAATTTGAAAATGATACCACAAAAAAGTGCTAAATGATATCTCCTGTGAAAGGAAGCAGATGACCGCTATGACCACTAAAAGCAATATCTGATGGTGCCAATAATGTTAAAACCAAGGAAGTTTATTAAAACAATATCTTAGAAATTGATAATAGGTCATGAGTCAATGTTTACAGATCTCTCCTAAATCAGATGAAAAGGCAATCAGCGTAAACCATCACTGAATAAGTACCTGGTACATGCTGTTGGCTGTGGTATAGCCGCGTGGAGCAGCACTGCGGTGGTTATGGCTATGCTGCTCCTCTGCAATGTCGCAGTGACCTGATGGAGGGGGATGGATGTCAAGCGAACAAACCAACGTGGCGGATAGAAGCTGGTCCGTGGATGGGCCTAGGAGACACAGGGAATGTGTGACAGCCAATCTGCGAGGAAAAAGAGCAGAACCAGCCAGCGGCTCCGTGGACAGTGAGACGGACGCCTGAGCTTGACATTTTTGCACTCTGGCAATTGCTAATCTAGAGCGAAGCATGATGCGCGGAAGCGTGGATGGTACACAAGCTGTGAGGAGATTGTACAAAGGTGGGAGCTGTCATCTTGATGACGTGTTTCGGGCATGGCCTTTTGGCCATTATTGCCACCATCAAAGATTGCTTTTAGTGGTCATTACGGTCATCCGCTTCCTTTCAGAGGAGATTTCATTTAGTGCTTTTTTGTGGTTCTCTTCTGGTGATTGCTTTGGGTTATCTTCTAGCAGCACTCCTGGGGCAGAACTTCCACACAGCTGTTTTATGGCCTCCAGCAAGAAGCCATACATTACTACAGAGGGACTCTTTCTCATGATCCGGTAGTGCCAGACTTGTTTGTGGTTTTGCTGTTGCTAACCTCCTTCTGAAAATGCTACCTCCCTGGCTATCATCCTGATCTATGGCCTTATTACTTTTGAGCGACTGACTAAGTGAGTCAATCTGGAGCTCTAACAAAGTGCATGTAAATGCGTAGACAGGTTAGATCTTCTGCCAATATTTTATTGCAGTCTTTGACCCTTTAGCAGGACTGTCAGAAATCACAAGGCCCCGTACAGCCTATGTGACAGGGCCCCCCGAAAATATTAAATTACCCTTTTGCTAAAATGTGATGGTCGCAATGCTGTTTTGCAGCCATGGCGGAAATTGTATCCTTTTATTATACTTTTTTGAATTGCCGAATGGTAATTTTACATTGTGACATTGCGCAGCAACTGTGAGCCAAGTGTGTGGCTTGCAGTTGCAGAGCAGCCCCATTGAACTCAACGGGGAGTTTGATTGGTGGTCCTGCCTGTCAAACTATGCAGCCTGCATTAAAAATGCCTCAGCTGTGTGGTAAAACATTGCAGCCACAGTATGAATACAGCCCTGTCTGACTGTATTGTTAGGATTTGGGTGTGCAGCCAGGGATGTCGGTAAATCCATGGTTCAGCTGCCCATGTGTAAGAGTTCTTAGGCCGTTTTCACACTTTGCATTTCCTAAACGTGTGACAAAGTGCACAGGAGATGCACACTTTGCAGTACATTTTAGATATGCACTGAAAACTTGCATAGTGCTTGTGGTGGTATTTATTGTTAATGGCACCCCAAAAAACCGTTAGCAGACTTGCATTTCCTCATGTGGCAAACTTGCAAAGCTGCAAATCTGAAAATGTTCTAGCACTTCTATGGTGCATTTGTCAAACAGGGCAGTCCATTCAATTGATTGGGCTGCTTTATGTGTGAAAAACAAGCTAAAAAAAAAATGCACGCAGGAACATGCATTCCCGCTGCACTAAGTGTGAATGGGGCCAAAGGGGTGACATATAGAAATGGCTGGTGCAAGAATGTCTGTCAGGTGGAGGTAGAGGTGTATTCACTTGCCTCTAGCTCAAACACTACAGTGGGAGCCAGTGTTTACCTTCACCTGGCACATTTTCCCTCTCTCTGATTCTGAATCCTGAACATTCTGCAGCTTCATCCCCTCACTCACTCCCTTCCAGCAGAAGTTGTACTCCATTTATGCTCTGCAGGTTACAATGCACAGAAAGCAAGGTGAGGACTGGCAACTTTAGGCCTGGGGGGCAAGTCCAGTCAAGTGGCCAACTGAACCACCAAATCAGCTCACCATCCATGCCCACCTGGTTTTAGAACGGATATTGATGTTATGAAGCAAGACAAATATAATACAATGTGGTAACATGATTTAATGTTAATAGCAACAAAGGAGGTTTAACAAAAATAATGCATCAATGCAGCTCATCAGTGCTCACCAATGCAGCCTCACCAGTGCCCATCAATGCAGCCTCACCAGTGCCCATCAATGCAGCCTCATCAGTGCCCATCAATGCAGCCTCATCAGTGCAACCTCACCAGTGCCCATCAGCTCAGCCTCGTTAGTGCCCATCAATGCAGCCTCACCAGTGTCCATCAATGCAGCCTGATCAGTGCCCATCAATGCAGCCACACCAGTGCCCATCAATGCAGCCTCACCAGTGCCTACCAAATGCAACCTGATCTGTGCCCATCAATGCAGGCTTGCCAGTGCCCATCAACACAGCCTGATCAGTGCCAATCATTGCAGCCCGACCATTGCCCATCAATGCAGCCTCACCAGTGCCCATCAGCACAACCTGATCAATGCAGCCTGATCAGTGCCCATCAATGCAGCCTCACCAGTGCCCATCCAATGCAGCCTGCAATGCAGAGAGAGGAGAGCTGCCGGATTACACAGAGTGGGGATCTCCCACTTACCTGGCGCGGCCGCTGTCATATGAAGCCCCGCCTCCTGGAACGGCTCCTATGATAGACATCACCAGTGTGCTGTCTATTATAGAAACTGGTCCAGGAGGTAGGACTTTTTAAGTGGGAGATCCCCCAGAGGCAGCCCAATGGGCCCAGCAGGATCCATGGTAGGGCCGGCCCCGGGTGCCCCCCCTTTGCCTGCAGTTAGTTGGTGGCTTCGCCCCTGGCCCCTACTTCCTTCCTCCACAAGAAGAAAAAAGTGTGAGCGGGCAGCGGCCATTGGCCATTTTGAATGTAAGTTAGGGTGGCTGGAGGGCAATTGCCACCCTGCCCCCCAGCAGTGTTGCCAACCTCCAGCAGCGTTTTTTACTGGCAAAACCTGGTAAATTTACTGGCGGAGCACATTTTTTACTGGCAGCTTCTGGCAATACAAATATCAAGTAATTTGCCTGGTTTACACCTAAAAAATCAGCACAGTGGACAAATTATCAGACCCCGATATTTATAGACAGTTGTAAAAATCACTGATTTTTACAAACTGTCAGTAAATTTACTGGCGGTTGGCAACCCTGCCCCCCAGCCCAGCCCTCCCCTGGGTGAGGAGGTCAGCAAAGCAGAGCTCAGGACTCAGGGAAGGGGTGGAGCAGGCAGAAATCTTTTTACCTCGATCTTTCTTCCTTGCAATAGATCACACTGCCGATCACAGGGGAAGGGGAGGGAAGTTTCAGCACTCGGCAGTGTAAAGATTGCATGGCAAAGGCAGAGAGAGACTCTGTAGCTGTTGCTGACACACACAGAAAGAGAGAAGAAAGCCGAGGGAGAAAGCCAGCAGTGCTGCAGGGGGTTTCATAGGAGTCACAAGGCAGTACAGTCGGCTCTCCTCTCCTGCAGGTGCTCGGGCCCCTCTTCTGAAGTGACAGGGCTCGGGCCCCCTACAGGAGGGCTGGCTGTACTGCCCTATCAGTGGCCCTGCCCTTTAGGGAGATTTACCCCTGTCCATGTCCTGGTGATCAATGTCTCTGGGACAGAAAGTGAGGAGAAATCTTAGATTAAGGCTGGCCATAGACACGTAACAGAATCCTCCATCTAAACTGCACAGGGCAGATGAACAAATCTCCCACTGCGGCTATTGTATTTTGACAGCTGACCTATCCAGCTCTGAAATTACCTGAACAGCAGCTGCATCTAATTGGATATAGCCGCTGTTCAGCCGACAGTTTTCCACCCGACTACTCCAATTTTTTAATCAAGGCCAGATGGGAGATTACTGAAAGGGCCATCCATTAAGCAAATTTTGTCTGGTTCTTTGGGAACTGGCCACAATTTGACCGGACTATGGCCAGCTTTAGAGTTGTTATGAGAGTAGGGCCTCATGCACACAGGGCATTAAAAGAATGAGCTGCAAAGCCAGTACCGACACCAGGAAAAAGCAGCTGTAAAAATTCACTTTTAAAAATGTTTGTTATTGGCATCAATGCACGTTTATCTGCATTAGCATTTAGCAGCATTTCTCTGCCCTCTTCTATTTTCCACTCCCAAATCCAATTACTACAGCTTAAAACCGATTGACACGGTATAACGCTGTATGCAGCATTAACATGCATTTAGCCGTGACACCATTTTTACAGCTGTAACGCTGCTGCTCCAGAACGCACTGTCCCTAGGATTTTTTTTTGCAGCTTGAAAACGTCTATGCCACTTACAGCTCCTAAAAGCCTATGTGTACATGGACACATAGAATAACATGGAGAGGCATTTTTAAGCTGTAAAAAAACCACCTGCCACCCCTAGGAGCAGCTATAAAAACGTCCAGTGTGTATGAGGCCTGAGAGGTAAGTAGGCGATCTTTCAACATGACAGTCATACATGATGCATCTTCTAAGGACATGGCAGGGGTTCTCCTCAAGGGCCACCAACATTCTCCTCAGCACTCCATCTTCCACCCGACCCCCTGTCAGCATGACTCATCCATATTTATGGTCTGGCTTAGCCACCATACTAGGCCCACTACCCTGGCAGAATTTATGATTTCTTGGCCATTTTTCAGAGAATATGAATGATAACACAAAAACATTTCTTTCACTCATGGTTAGTATTTGGCTGAAGCCATTTATTATCAATCAACTGTGTTTACTCTTTTTAAATCATAATGACAACAGAAACTACCCAAATTACCCTGATCAAAAGTTTATATACCCTGGTGTTTTTGGCCTGATAACATGCATACAAGTTGACACAAAGGGGTTTGAATGGCTATTAAAGGTAACCACCCTCACCTGTGATCTGTTTTCTTGTAATTAGTGTGTGTGTATAAAAGGTCAATGAGTTTCTGGACTCCTGACAGACCAGTGTTCAAACTCTAATCAAGAAGTGGAAAATGAGGGTTTCTGTTGAAACCCAACCACGGTCAGGTAGGCCAACTAAAATTTCAGCCACAACTGCCAGGAAAATTGTTCGGGATGCAAAGAAAAACCCACAAATAACTTCAGGTGAAATACAGGACTCTCTGAAAACATGTGGTGTGGCTGTTTCAAGATGCACAATAAGGAGGCACTTGATGAAAGATGGGCGGCATGGTCGAGTGACCAAAAGAAAGCCATTACTTCGCAAATGCCACAAAGTATCCTGCTTACAATATGTCAAACAGCACAGAGACAAGCCTCAAACCTTCTGGCACAAAGTCATTTGGAGTGATGAGACCAAAATTTAGCTTTTTGGCCACAACCATAAACACTACAATTGGGGAGGAGTCAACAAGGCCTGTGAAACACGGAGGTGGATCGTTGATGTTTTGGGGATGTGTGAGCTACAAAGGCACAGGAAACTTGGTCAAAATTGATGGCAAGATGAATGCAGTATGTTATCAAAAAATACTGGAGGAACATTTGTATTCATCAGCCAGGAAGCTGCGCATGGGACGTACTTGGACATTCCAACATGACAATGATCCAAAACACAAGGCCAAGTCAACCTATCATTGGCTACAGCAGAAAAAAGTGAAGGTTCTGGAGTGGCCATCTCAGTCTCCTGACCTCAATATCATTGAGCCACTCTGGGGAGATCTCAAATGTGCAGTTCATGCAAGACAGCCCAAGAATTTCCAGGAACTGGAGGCATTTTGCAAAGAGGATGGGCAGCTTTACCATCTGAGAAGATAAAGAGCCTCATCCACAAATACAACAAAAGACTTCAAGCTGTCATTGATGTTAAAGGGGGCAATACACGGTATTAAGAACTGGGGTATGTAAACTTTTGATCAGGGTCATTTGGGTAGTTTCTGTTGCCATTATGATTTAAAAAGAGTAAACACCGTTGATTCATAATAAATGGCTTCAGCCAAACACTAATCATGAGTGAAAGAAAAGTTTTTGTGTTATCATTCATATTCTCTGAAAATGGCCAAGAAATCATAAATTCTGCCATGGTATGTAAACTTATGAGCACAACTGTATATATATATATATACGGTACAGTATATATTGCGTAAATCCAAGACTTTTTCAGTTTTATATGGTAGAGAGAGGTTAAAACCTCTATCAGTTGCCTTCTTTATCTCATTGGAGAGATTTGCCTTCACTTTCTCTTCCATAAACA
>BLSH010340189.1:2077909-2094557 GCA_018402905.1 Glandirana rugosa
GCTTTACCATCTGAGAAGATAAAGAGCCTCATCCACAAATACAACAAAAGACTTCAAGCTGTCATTGATGTTAAAGGGGGCAATACACGGTATTAAGAACTGGGGTATGTAGACTTTTGATCAGGGTCATTTGGGTAGTTGCTGTTGTCATTATGATTTAAAAAGAGTAAACACCGTTGATTCATAATAAATGGCTTCAGCCAAACACTAATCATGAGTGAAAGAAAAGTTTTTGTGTTATCATTCATATTCTCTGAAAATGGCCAAGAAATCATAAATTCTGCCATGGTATGTAAACTTATGAGCACAACTGTATATATATATATATACGGTACAGTATATATTGCGTAAATCCAAGACTTTTTCAGTTTTATATGGTAGAGAGAGGTTAAAACCTCTATCAGTTGCCTTCTTTATCTCATTGGAGAGATTTGCCTTCACTTTCTCTTCCATAAACACAGCAAGCAGTGAGAGGAAAATTTTCACCACAACATTTTACTCCATTGAAATATTTTCCCTATACTACTGTTTTGGCGTCAACTCAAAATTTTAGAATTCATTACATTCATTCTCATTGGCAATGGTCACCAGGGCAAGTAGAGATGGCGAATACCTGCACTAGTGACATAGACAGCAATTAAACCTAGAAGAGTAAAATGATGGCACTAAACATTGGGTAAGTGATGTTTTAGTAGTTTAAATTTGTTTTATTAATATTGTACTGATAGTGTCCCTATGGGGCATCTGGGTTATGTGTGCAGGCTGCTTTCATGCATCAAGGGACTGAGGGATGTGAAAATTGTATTTACATGTAAAAGTTGAAGTGTCACATCAAAATATTAGAACCTGAAGTAAGGTCTTAATCCTAACATATAGAGTGCAATGGCCAACTCACTTTGGGGGCTACACATTGCCCATTCTTCAGGGCTCAAAGAACTATGAGATCTGCTTATATGGACTCCGATTGTGATTTATAACATAGATATATGATGTTAAAATGAACTTAGTAACATTAGCAGCTGGTTTGGGCTACCTTGGTTACCAAGTGTTACACGGTAACATTGAACATTGACCATTGAGTTCATTTTAGCATTATATACCAAAGTAAGGTCTTAATCCTAACATATACGTATAGGGTGCAATGGCCAACTCACTTTGGGGGCTACACAGTGCCCATTCCTCAGGGCTCAAGGAACTATGAGATCTGATTATATGGACTCAGACTGTGATTTATAATATAGATATATGATGTTAAAATAAACTTAGTAATATTAGCAGCTGGTTTGGGCTACCTTGGTTACACTGTAACATTGAACATTGACCACTGAGTTAATTTTAGCATTATATACAAAATACAGGGTGGGCCATTTATATGGATACACCTTAATAAAATGGGAATGGTTGGTGATATTAACTTCCTGTTTGTGGCACATTAGTATATGTGAGGGGGTGAAGAGTGTGTGAAGAGTGGGAGAAGAGGGTTGCATTGACAATCCAACACAATGGGCAGCACATTGAACACATTTTATAAGTGGTCAGAAACTTGTAAATAACTCATGAAAGAATAAAGTTATGTTAAAACCAAGCACACCATTGTTTTTCTTGGGAAATTCCCAATAAGTTTGATGTTTCACATGACCCTCTTCCTATTGAAAAAACAAAAGTTGCATTCAAAATGGCCGACTTCAAAATGGCCACCATGGTCACCACCCATCTTGAAAAGTTTCCCCCCTCACATATACTAATGTGCCACAAACAGGAAGTTAATATCACCAACCATTCCCATTTTATTAAGGTGTATCCATATAAATGGCCCACCCTGTATAAACCACAACCAATAGTCCATATAAGCAGATCTCATAGTTCCTTAAGCCCAGAGGAAGGGGGTGATGTGTAGCCCCTGAAACATGTTGGCTGTTGCACCCTATATATGCTTCAATTAAAACATTACTTTGGACTCTAATATTTACGCATGGAACTTTGATTTTAAGATGGAAATTAAAATCTCACATGAGTTCTAACCCTTCCCTGCTCTATGCAAAGATAACAAAAAAATGGTGTTAGATATACTTTAAATACAAAGATTTTTGTGTGTGGTTGGCTGTATGCTGCCCCTGGTATCTCTGCTGCTCAGGCTTCCTGTAGTTGTTTGGCATAGGGCATGGTGGTAACTCCTGTCCACTTCATATCGTAGCTCATCTTCAAAGCCTACCACTGTATCCACAGCCTGTAGCAATGACTAAAATAATGCAGAGCTCTTAAACAGTAACCATCAATATTGTGTAATAAAAGAGAATGACAGCTGAGGGCCTTTGTGGTGAAATGTAGATGCATATATTACAGACTGCCAAGTAGCTTAAAGAGGGGAGAGCACTGAATTGAAACCTCAAGCTCAGGCCATTCGCAGCCTCAAGAGAAACTTGAATTGTATTTGCAGTAGCAGGTAAGAGTTACTAAATCCTTTAAGACACTTAAGTCCATTATCTGTAGTACAAAAAAATGAACCGTCACATTTATTGCGGGAAACACTTTAAGCAGAAAATGACAAAGCCTCTGTACTTAACCCCTTCTTGTCTTAGGGTAATTGAAACCTTTTCTGTCCAGGCCACATTCCATCATTTTCATGTAATAATTGACAATGACTGTTTAACTCCTTTGCTATGGTTTGATATAATATTATTTTTAATAAGTTCCATTGGCTGTCATACTGATTATGTGCCTTCAGCCACAACCAGTTATAGAGATAAGCTGTTCCAACACTTGTACGATTCTCATTTTTAGCATGCATGTTGTATTCAATTACTCTAAAGCACCCTTTTTCAACCTTTTTACCCCAGAAGAACCTCTAAAATTCAAGTCTTGGAGAACCCTTACTAAAGCCCTGTCAGTTACCTGGTTGGAGGTCAAAGTGCTGAGAGGGCTTCCCTTGCAGCTAAGTGCAGAGCACCTCCCTGAGGATGAAACAGGGGGAGCTATGCCCAGAGAGGCAGGGGTTACCGGTAGCGCTGGCCAGGTGCGTAGTCCCTCGGAAGGTTCTGCCGGGACCAGGATAAGCAGCTGGGCAGGAGTCCCCTGGAAAGGCTGGAACACTTGAAGAAGTGCAGGAAGAACCGGAATCAGGATCAAGACCGAGCTGGGGGTCATACACAGGAAGTCAGGCAGAGTCAGACGTCTGGTTAATGGGAAGATCCGAAGCGGAGTCAAAGCCAGGCCGAGGGTCAAACACAGGTAAGGCGGAGATGCAGAGTAGTCAGACAAGCCGAAGGTCAAAGCCACAAATCAGGATCAAGATCAGGAACAGGTAAGCAAGCACAGCAGGAAGCTGAAGATAATCCAGCAACTAATGTCTCTTCTGCACGGGTTTAAATAGGGCTTTGGGCGCCAATGCCTGCCGCATTGCGTACGACCGAACGTGCGCGCGTGCGCACTAACGTTCGGAGCCTACGGGACGTTCCGTTAGTTCTAAATCTTCCGCGCATGCGCACTGGCGCATACCTCCTTGCCAATGGAGAAAAGCTGTTCTGCTGGAACGATCTCTGACAAGCCCCTTGTATACATGCAGCTGCGGGTGCGGGGTGTTGATTGCCCTGACACAGACGATTGGCCCATACAGGTGACAGCCTTCTTGTGGACTCACATCCTAGTCTGAACACACCAGAGCTCAACATTAATCCAGAGTCACAGTATATAGTGGAATGTTCAATCAACTTTATTTAGCCTATGTATGTAGCCAGATGCTAGACTCCAGAAACATGGAGAAGGAGACATTCTCTTCTTTACAGTCAGTTTCACTTTCACTTTCTAAAGGGCCCCAGCGTTAGCCAGTAGAAGAACAACATAAAAGACTGCCCCTCCCGTAAAACCATCCAGCAAGTCCTCTTTGTCCCCCTCTCCCATTTATGAAGTATGAGCACTCGTCTACACATATGAGACTGTGATGTATTAATGGACGTTTTTAATGGACTATATTTTTTAATATGCACATTTAACAATGTTTTTATATGATTTTGCATTATTTGCACAGATTCACTTTATATTTACTGAGTTTATGCACATATGAAAATACACTATTAGGTTTATGTGTATTCACTCATTGCGCTGCTGTGAATTGATTGGAACTCACCAGTTATAGGTTTTCACCATTTGTATATATATTGTTGATAGTAAGCAGCTGCATTCATGGTACTAATCTCTTATTTGATGTTTTTGGACTCTCAGCGCATTGGTTTCTAATTAAAAAAAAAAGAATTGTTTACCATAGAGAATATCGCAAACCAGTTGGTCCCCGGTAATGTCTATGACCTTTGGAGGCGGGGCGCGACATTATGACATCACATCCGGTCCAACAGTGTGTAAACACTGCCGTGCATTCGACTGAAAAGGCCAAGATCCTTTTTTTAATCTCAGTCTTTCCTGCCTAGAGGAGAGATGTGGGGTCTTATAGACCCCTCATCTCTCCATAAAGAGGACCTGTCATGCCCTATTCCTATTACAAGGGATGTTTACATTAAAAATTAAGGGAAAGTGTAAAAATAAAGTAAACAATGAAAAAAAAATAAAAATTTAAAGCGCCCCAGTCCCCCCGTGCTAGCAATAAAATTATGATTTTTACATGTAGGAGAGGAGTGTCAGAATAGGCCCAGTATGGAAGAACAAACATGTCTATACTTACCTGCTCTGTGCAATAGAATTGCCCCAATCCTCCTCTTCTTGGGTCCCCCACTGGCAATCCTGGCTCCTCCTCTCTTGCTGGTGCCCTTAACAGGAAGCAGAGGAATGTCTCTCTGGTTATGCTATTTCAGGAAGTCAGTCAAGGTCTCTACTCACAAGTCCCAGAGCAGTCACATCCTCAGACTTGATCCCTTGGCAACGAAATCCAGCATTTAGTCTAGAGGTGCTTCAGGGGCAAGCAGCCCCCTAAAACTCAGAGATCCATCTCTGTCAGGAAAAGACAGTCTGCCCAGGGCTTCAGGCTATTATTTTATTTATTTATTTATTTATTTTAGGTACTTATATAGCGCCGTCAATTTACGCAGCGCTTTACATATATATATTTTACATTCACATCAGTCCCTACCCTCAAGGAGCTTACAATCTAAAGTCCCTAACTCACATTCATACATATATTTAACACCTCCCTGACCACCTTCTGGGCATACCTCCCTAAGGACTGGCCAGGGCATAGTAAATATTCAGGCCAGTTATTTGAATTTCCAAACCTAAGCTCTGGAAGCTTCTCTGAATGACAGGGGGAAACAACCAAACCCCTAGCCTGTCAATCTATGATCAGACCAAGCCAAATGATCAGAGCAAGCCAAAAACTAAATTTACATATAATCCTATACCAAAAGGGTTCTACATCTGGCCTTACACCTATTTTATAAAAATTCTATCTTAATAAAAGAGCTTTGGGCGATGTGGTGATGCATCCCTTGCGGGTGTGTCCATGACACCCTGAGCTCACAGGAAGTGATTTTAATAACCCTGGCTGTAATTGAACCTGGAAGAGGGCTGGCGGTGGTGCTGACTTTCTACAGAGGACAGCACCAGAAAGAAGGTATTACCGTGAAAACTGCATTTTATTGATTTATTTTTAATCATGGACAACTGTAGTTCTGCATTTATTGGTAAGGATAAGATGTTTACCAAGCTTCATTTCCTGAATGGCTTAAGTATTTATATTTCCCATGTCACTCATTCTTGTGTCCATACTACTTCAGAAATGGCACTTATCGTGTCTTTATTTGATGTTACCATTTCTGTCACAATCAGAAGAGACAATTCTGCAGTGAAGGAAGATTACATTTGTGTCTACACGTTGCTTGTTTCATATAAACTGGGCTGCTCTTTAACACCCCGGTGTTGATACTCATTTTAATAGAGTATTGATCGGCATAGCAGTTGAGCAATGCTCAGCCTCTGTGTGCACTTGCTGTTACAATATTAATTGAGATAAAGAAAATGTACCTGTTGAGTAATAATGAGCTCCTGCGTTTGTACATATTTTCATTGAGAACTAATTGGAGATTATACAACTGTGAAGAGAGGTAATTGCTTCCATTCTAAATGTATCTAACCAATTGACGAAATGGATTACAGGTAACAGATTACCTCTGGGTATTGTAATGTGCACAAAGAGGAATGTTAAAGACCTTTAGTTAGGAAACTCAGCAGTAAACGTACAAAATATCCGGTTGTAGGCAGGTGTCTACTTTATCCACTGTAGGTGGCGCTCACCCCCGGCAGCCTTGCAGCTGGAGAGAAAGTCAAGAGGAACAGAATTCCTCTATGGTTTCTTGGGTCACTGGGGAAGTTATCTGGTTGGATGCTGCTGCCTCATGTGACCCGGCAGCCATCTTGGGTAAGGCAGCCTATTTAAGGCCCTGAATCTAAGGTTTGGTGCACTTTATGTGAGTTGGTAGTGCAGGGAAAGTTAACCAGCCTGTTACAGACAGTACTAGCAATAAAGAAAGGTTCCTGATGAGGAAGGAAAGTGTAGGGCCACAACTCCTCTGGGCTTCATCACCCTTGGTCGTGAGATGGCCAGGCCGCACTTTGCCCTTTTAACAGAAACTGTCAATCTGGCTGATACCGGCTCTCTTCAAATTGTCGGAAACGGGTTGAGCGAACCCGTATGGACAGCCATCCTACTGGGTTTGTTGTGAGCTGTTGCTGCATTGCTTCATCACAAGTTTGTCATTGCACTTGACTGTGTGAATTATTGCCGCTGCACTACACTGCACCCCACCTACAAGGAATATACAATATTTCTTAGCAATTTCCCTTTGGGATTAATAAAGAATTCTGAAACTGAATTCATTATGAGCTATAGAAGTCTCTGTACTAAGGGTTACAAATCAGTAATCAGTCGTAAGGCCTGGTTCAAACCTATGCGTTTTTCGGTGTGTTTCAGTGTTGCATAAATGCACTATAGTACAGTCCATTTAACATGATTTTCTATGGGTCACATTCACATCTCTGCGGTTTCCACTGGTGCGTTTTTTGGAAAGTGTCAGGGATTTTTTGCTGCAACAGGTTGCGTCTTGGGTTCCGTAGACTTCAATGGACAAGCAGCGGAAATGGATAAAAAAAATGCAGTGCTTGCGTTTTCGATGCATTTCTGCTGAATTTTTGCTGCTTTCTCCTGCATGACTACAGACACTTCCACAAAATGCATAAAAAAGCGTCAAAAAAGCATATGAAAACACATCAACCGCAACTTGCATAGGTGTGAACCAGGCCTAAAAGCACTAGGTATAGGGGAGAAGAGAGACCAGTGTTGGATGACATTGCATTGAGTTAATGTCTAGATGCTCTCTAGATACCACAAGGCAAAAACACTGGCGCTTAAATCTTTGTGGAACATTTTTTTTTCTCCAAATGGTGAGTTCAAAAATAAGATGACACTGGTAAAAATCATTTTACATATTAATTATTACTAAATTAGCATTTACCTGCATTAATAATTTAATTCTTTATAAGATGTGTGTAATTTGGACTCTTGCACGAGGCCGTCCAATGTAAATTCCAGCATCATTCCCCCTATAGGGAAGTGTAGGTACTGCATATAACCTCCCAGAATTTTTGGATACCTGGGAGGCACAGGTGCAGTGTACTGCTCTGAAGAAACTGCTCTGATGAGATTGCTCTGACGAGACTGCTCTGAAGAGACTGCTCTAAAGAGATTGCTCTGATGAGACTGCTCTAATGAGACTGCTCTGAAGAGACTGCTCTGATGAGATTGCTCTGATGAGATTGCTCTTAAGAGACTGCTCTAATGAGATTGCTCTGACGAGACTGCTCTGAAGAGACTGCTCTGATGAGATTGCTCTAAAGAGACTGCTCTGATGAGATTGCTCCAATGAGATTGCTCTGAAGAGACTGCTCTGATTAGATTGCTCTGACGAGACTGCTCTGATGTGACTGCTCTGACGAGACTGCTTTGATGAGACTGCTCTGAAGAGATTGTTCTGATGAGATTTCTCTGAAGAGACTGCTCTGATGAGACTGCTCTGATGAGACTGCTCTGAAGAGACTGCTCTGATGAGATTGCACTGGCTGGACACATGCACAAAAAAGGATGCCCGCCCCTAATTAACATGCTGCCCTGCCTACACTGACTTTCTGAAAAAAAAGTGCCCCAAAAATTTTTTTGGAAATGTTGACAAGCTAAGAGAAAATCCTCATTATTTGTGATGGGATTGCTATGGGAAACGGTTGATTTCTTTTTCAGCTTTTATCAGTCAGCCCCTTAACATCTAAGCTTCACATGAGAGCAGCCAGAGCACCATTGTAAGAATAGCATACATTGAGGGCTTATAATCAGTTTACTCAGCTTGTAGGCAGTAGAAGTCACACAGCAACAGTTATTAAAAGAGGTGTCTTCTATAATTAATGTAAAATGAATTACATGCAGAACTAATTATCAGACAGTGGTTTCTCAGTAATTACCGTGATGAATGGAGATGATTTATATTGGCGCTGAAGCTTCAATGATACTGCCTGCCATAGTTTGCACAAACTGAAGGGCTGGGAAATGGCAAATGCTACCGGGCTGCCACAGCTTCCCTAAATAAGGCTGACGTCCCCGACTGTGAGCCAGCAAAGAGGCTGAATATTAATTGTCAGCAGTGATTGCAGCCAAGCTGGGCTGTTTGTTGCAGAATGTGATGAGCAAGAAACCTTTTGTCTTCGGATGACATTCCAATATAATAAAAGGATAGTTACTCAGTTTAGGCAGGTACTGCATTTGTAGATGTTACCTACCTTGTTTTCCAGGCAAAGAACAACTTTACAAAGGGCAGATTTATGGGAAAAACTAACTTGCAACTGGCAATAGGACTGCTGCTTGTGTAAAGCAAGGCCGGGACAAGGGGTGGGCAGGAGGGACGGCTGCCCTGGGCGCAATGGTTTATTGCAGGGATGGGGGGGCACCTGGCCCTAACCCTAAGGGAAAGGGGGGTGTAGTTTGGCATCCTTGCCCTGGGCACCGGATGACCTTATCCCGGCACTGGTGTAAAGGAAATTGAA
Source organism: Glandirana rugosa (assembly GCA_018402905.1). NCBI lineage: Eukaryota > Metazoa > Chordata > Amphibia > Anura > Ranidae > Glandirana > Glandirana rugosa. Next base: position 2,086,940 of record BLSH010340189.1, read on the forward strand.
AAATAGTTTTGAACATGGGACTTGGTTCAAAAAAGCTAGAACTCAAGATTTATGATGTTCACGTGCACTGAATTTGGCCCACAAAATGTACTAAAATGATAGGCACATTGTAGTAATTATGCATTTATAATCTTGCACGCAGCTTTTTAAAGTCAGTAAGGATCTGTTTACATTATGTTAAATTATAAACCAGCACAAGGTTGCTTTCTAATTCTGCAGTGTATTGTCACCAAAATATTATAAAAGGCACCTCAAAGCTGTGGGTGTGAGGTATATAGTAATTAACAATAAAAATAAAACAACATGGGAATCCCTTTAAAGAGGAAGTAAACCCTGATGGTAAACCCTGACTGTGATTTGCCGGAGCCGCATGACATCACTCCTGCGCATGCGCATGGGAGCCGCCAGTTGCGGCACGATGTCAGTGAAGGAACGGCACGGTGGCCGTTTCTTCGCTGCGCATGTGCCAGATGACGTGGGCATATCACAGGACACTGCATATCTCCTAAACTGTGGGGGTTTAGGAGATATGCAGGGAACCTACAGGTAAGCCTTATTATAGGCTTACCTGTAGGTTAAAGTGGTTGTTATGAGTTGACAACCACTTTAACCACTTCAGCCCAGGAAGGATTTACCCCCTTCCTGACCAGAGCACTTTTTGCTATTCGGCACTGCGGCGCTTTAACTGACAATTGTGCAGCTGTGCGACGCTGTACCCAAACAAAATTGACATACTTTTTTTTTCCACAAATAGAGTGGAATTTGATCACCTCTGCATTTTTTATTTTTTGTGCTATAAACAAAAATAGAGCGACAATTTTGAAAAAAAACACAATATTTTTTACTTTTTGCTATAATAATTATCCAAGAAAAATGTAAAAAAACTAATTTCTTCCTCAGTTTAGAAAGGCCAATATGTATTCTTCTACATATTTTTGGTAAATACAATTTCAATAGGTGCATATTGATTGGGTTGCGCAAAAGTTATCGCATCTACAAACTATGGGAATAGATTTATGGCATTTTTATTATTATTCTTTTTTTTACTTGTAATGGCAGCGATCTGCGATTTTTATGGGGACTGCAATATTGTGGCGGACAGATCGGACACTTTTGACACTTTTTTGGGACCAATGAAATTTATACAGCAATCAGAGCTAGAAATAGCCAGTGATTACTGTATAAATGTCACTGGCAGGGAAGGAGTTAAACTGTAGGGGGTGATCAAGGGGTTAAGTGTGTTCCCTCATGTGTTCAAAGTGTGTGGGGGCTGGGCTGGCAGGTGCATGACAGATCTGACTGTTCCTGATTACTGGGAACAGTAGATCTCTCATATGTCCCCTGACAGAACGGAGATCCGCCATGTTTACACTGGCAGATCTTCATTCTGCCTCTGTAACAGGCGATCGCGGGTCGCCAGCAGACATCGAGTCCGTCCAACCCGTGGGCATGCTCACATACAGCTACTGCAATTCGTGCAGCAGTGCCAACCTGCCGCCGTATTATGGCGGCGACCGGTCAGTTAGTGGTTAAAGTGTTTCTAAAACTTAAAAGTTTTTTTTTTTACCTTAATGCATTTATGAATTGAGGACAAAAAACGTCCGCGTCACAGAATCCCACACCCCCCTTACACTTACCTGAGCCCATTCTCGATCCAGTGCTGTGCATGACAGCAGTGGCTTTCTCCACTCTATTTCTCCTCACAGGGCACATTTTGTGTAGGCAGGTAGTGGTTAAAGCTGCCCCAGCCGAGAAGTTTGTAGTCAGTTTTGCTTCCTGGGTTTTTCTTGGTGGGTTTTCCCGGGTCCAACCCCTCGGTCCTGTGTCCTATAAAAAGGGACAGAGGCTCAGACCCAGCCTAGGGGGTTCTTGCTGCTGTTCTGCTGGTTCAGTTTGGGTCTGGCCGGACCTTCCCACTGCCGAGGAGGATTGCTAGGGCTTGCAGTCCCTCCTGAACATGCCAACCATGGACTTTATTAAAGATATACTCTTTCCTATGCAGGTATGCTAGGGTAGCCACTAACCCAGGGGAGGGCTGGGCCAGGGGGCAGGGTGGCAATTGCCCCCCAGGCCACCCTAACTTACATTCAAAATGGCCGACAGCCGCTCCCCGCTCACTCTTTTTTTTTCTTGTGGAGGAAGGAAGCAGGGGCCATGGGCGCAGCCACAAACTAACTGCAGGCAAAGGGGGGGGGGGGTGCGGCACCCAGGGCCGACTGTGCTGATGGGCACTGGCGAGCCTGCATGATGGGCACTGATCAGATTGCATTTGATAGGCACTGGTGAGGCTGCATTGATGGGGACTGGTGAGGCTGCATTGATGGGCACTGATGAGGCTAAGCTGATAGGCACTGGTGAAGCTGCATTGGTGGGCACTGATGAGCTGCAATATTTTTGTTAAACCTCCTTTGTTGCTATTAACATTAAATTATGTTACCACATTGTATCATATTTGTCTTGCTTTATAACATCAATATCCTTCTAAAATCAGGTGGGCATGGATGATGAGCTGATTCGGTGGTTCAATGGGCCACTTGACTGGACTTACCCCCCAGGCCTAAGGCTGCCAGCCCTCCCCTGCACTAACCTGAGTTAGAGATTAGGAACATTAAGGTAACGTTTGCACTTTATTTCGGACTGCCGTCTGTCTTTGTCATCATGTTAACTTAAATTTAAGTACAGCTTTTGAAACTTTGCCTTTGCCTGGTTTGAAAATACACAAGGGGTGCAATGTAAGTAATCAGCCCCCTCTTTCCAGTACCCCATACTTGAACTTCAGCTGTTTGTAAGTATGTAAGGAGGGATGTTCCACTTCTCTTCCTCCTCTTATACTGCTTTTTTCCCCTTCCCCCGCCATTTGATGTTATCATTATACCATATTGGTATCCCTATATCTTTTCACAGATACGTATCATGCATCTGCTCCTGAGGAAGTGGAACGAACGCGTCAAGCTTTTTGGATGCAGTTATGTTTTACATCTATGTTTTGTTACATTTTCCAATTTTAGATTCTATTGTGATATTTTTGCCATACCAACTATCACATGATACTAAGTACAAATTGGCCTACATCATTATATATCGCAGTATGTTATGAGGAATGCATTATGGTTCATGGCAACAATGTGTCTGTAGCACCCCCATAGTGATAGGTGCGTTTTTTAGTGAGTTTTTGCTAGGAGAGGCAAAATTTAGTCAGGCCTGACTGTAAGTGCAGGCCTGATGTTTTGATCTGAGCTGGGGAGTGGCTCAGGGAGGAGCTGGAGACAGGAGGAAGGAACACACCTTGGAGTTTCCTCCCCCTTGAGCAGAGAAGGTTCGGGAAAGGGGGACGAATGAGGAGGTGTCACTTCCTGATGTATGACAAGGAGCCCTGACCAATCTACAGTCTGGAATGGCAGGGGACAGGCCTCCTTAAATAAAGCAGTCTGCCAGCAGGGGAGAGGAGTAGTCGGGAGTGGAAGATGTAGCAGAGATGCTGTGGAGGCTTCTACCCGGGAGGGAGCCCCCAATCTGGGGGGGGGGGTGAACTTGAGGCCTGGAGACTCGGGTGCAGCCAGGAGTGGAGGTGATTCATGGTGCAGCACAAGGGAGTAGGAGAACAGCAGAGGTGCTACTGTGAACACTTTAAAGGATCCTCTGCAGTCAGTGAGTGACAGACCCTGCTGGGAGCTGGAAAAGAAAGGCCGGAGCAGTCTGGGAGTGTAATAGTGAACAGTCTGTGAAGCCTTGGGAGCCAGTCAGGGAAACGAGTGTCACTGTAAGGAAAGCAGGTCGGTGGGACTTGGAAGAGGGATGGGCTGGGAGTTGTAGTCCATCAAAGGCCCGGCTAGCACCAACGTACTAAGCTACACTTTGAGGGGTCCAAGACCCTGGCCTGTAAAAGGTGGTCTGCTGGCAGTTTGCAGGCCTCACCACGTGTTAGTTGCAGTGAAGAGAAAGGAGTTATGTGAGCCTGATAAATTTCCCTTCAGGTCAGGAAGTGATGTGCTGGAGAGAAGTGAAGGATCAATAGTCTGCAGAAAAGATGTGCTGGAGGAAGTAGAGTGTATATACGGTCGTGTATATAGGAGGTCCCTTAACCAATTTTTTGGGCATCCCATAGTCACCCCTTTTCCCCATCCAAGTTAAATTGCCTAAATAAAACAAACAAAAACAAGAAGCAGCCTGTTCAGTGACTTCAGATGTGTGGGATTGAGGGCAGCTATAAGGTGAACCACAACTATCAGCCTCTCCCAAGGGAGCACATGGCTACATTTGGGGGCTTGTTTCTGGGATTTACCTGTAAGGCTGCCAGTCGTTGCCCATAACAACCAAAAGAGAACTTAGCCAGGGGACTGTGTAATCTGTTTTATTGTCAATGTGGACTTAACTGGGACAAGGACTTGTGTGATCTGCCCTTGAACTGTGCTAAAATTAAGTGTGCCGTTGTCCATGGCAACCAGCAGGGGTCGTCACCAAATTGTGGCCTGCTTACCCAGTTGCTCCAACTAGTGATGCGGATGGACACTTAACCACCTCCCACCCGGCCACTATATATATATGCAGCCGGATGGGAGCTTCCCCGTTCTGACAGGACGTGTATTTACGTCCTGCAGAACGGGTGCCCGCAGCGCCGCCACGCGGCGCGATGCGGCTCGATCCTGTGATCATTATGATCACAGGATCCAGCCGAGCAGAGATCAGGATATGGGCGCAGTGATTGGCCCTCCCGATCATGTGACGGCTGTGTTCAATCACGGCTGTCACATTGTAAACAGAGAACGTCTCTGTGACAGTTCTCCCCCCACCGAGCTCAGTGAGAGCTCAGTGTGGGAGAGGGGGGAGGGGGGAAGCTGCAGCTATGTGACAGCTCTCTGCATGATGATGATTTCATGCAGAAAGCTCTCACAGATCGCCCCCCACACAGTGCACCAAGCACCACTCATACCCCTGTCCCCATACACATCAGTGTCCCCATAAAACAGTCCCCAAAACATCTGTATGTCCCCCATCACATCTGTCACCATACACAAAACATCTGTCACAGTCCCCAAAACATCTGTATGTCCCCGTCACATCTGTCACAGTCCCCAAAACATCTGTATGTCCCCGTCACATCTGTCACAGTCCCCAAAACATCTGTCTGTCCCTGTCACATCTGTCACAGTCCCCAAAACATCTGTCTGTCTCCGTCACATCTGTCACCATACACAAAACATCTGTCTGTCCCCGTCACATCTGTCACAGTCCCCAAAACATCTGTCTGTCCACCAACACCAAATAAACTCAAATTTGGGTTATTTTTACCAAAGAAATGTAGCAGTATCATTTTTGGTCAAAATTTATGAAGAGAAATTACTTATTTGCAAAATTTTATAACAGAAACAAAGAAAAATGCATTGTTTTTGAAAATGTTCAGTCTTTTTTAATTTATAGCGCAAAAAATAAAAAACCCAGGGGTGATTAAATACCACCAAAAGAAAGCTCTATTTGTGTGAAAAAAATGATAAAAAATTTCATATGGGTACAGTGTCGTATGACCACGCAATTGTCATTCAAACTGCAACAGCGCTTGGTCCGGGAAGGAAGGGGGTTTAAGTGCCCAGTATTGAAGTGGTTAAATACTAATCTTGCAATTCAGTGACTTTGTACCATGTGTCCTTGTCCGTGGCAATTACGGCGGGCGAACGCGCCCATGGATTACAAATATGTCCTGCGCCATACTACAGCCAGACATTACCACTGAATTACAAATATCAGTGTTCTGCTAAAGCTGGGCATTACAAGTACTTTGCAAATGTCTGCTTCATTTCCTGCCTACAGTAAAAGTATGCCTGGGAGTGTTTTTGCTGAGCAAAGAGAGAGTTGTCCTGCAAAACTGTGGCTATTACAATTTACTGTTGCTACCGGCAACCACCAACAAGTCTGGGCAAGTCCTGCTAGCGTCAGTGTCTATAAAGTTTTATTCTTCACACAAGGGGTTACAGCCTCATGACACACAGCAAGCCTGCTTATCAGGACATTTGGCGCCAGCTCATCTGGAAACGTGAGGGCGGCGCCATGCCCTGGAAGAGTCAGTGTGCTTGCGGCTAGCGACAGTCACCATGAGGAGAGAGATGGTGGAAGGTGGTCTATTCCCGTTGCTGGTACAGTTGCCGGAAGAGCCGGAGCGGACCCTAGTTGACAGTGGGGTTCAACTGGAGCCCCGCGGGTTAAATCAACCACGGAGTGGTGGACGGGGTGGAGAGACTCTGTTTGCTGTGTCCGGAGTGTCGGCTGCCCACTGTGATTCTGGATACTTGGATCCGATGCGGGCACTGCTATGAGCTGTTGATGCAGCGGGTGGATGTCAGGCAAGATCCAATATATTTTCATGTGAACTTACGCTCCGAGATGTGTGCAGGGCCAGATTAAGAGCATCATGGGCCTGGTGCTGAGGATTTTGGTGGGCCTTTCATGCTCCCAACATTGTGAGAACAGTTTGGGGATGGCCCCTTTTTGTCCCAACATGATTGCACACCAGTGCACAAAGCAAGGTCCATAAAGACATGGATGAATGAGTTTGGGGTGGAGGAACTTAACCGGCCTGCACAGAGTCCTGACCTCAACCCAATAGAACACCTTTTGGCTGAATTAGAGCGGAGACTGCGAGCCAGGCCTTCTCATCCACATCAGTGCCTGACTAGGGTTGCCACATCATCCCTTTAATCTAGGACACATATTGATTACTCAGGTTCTGTGGCTGATTAAGGTGGTAATTAAACTCACTTGGTGCCTTATCTGCATTAAATTAGCCTCAGAACCTGTGTAATTCATATGTGTCCTGGATTAAAGGGATGATGTGGCAACCCTATGCCTGACCTCACTGTACTTGCATGTGCCGATGTGCCGTTTCTTGACTGAGATTGTGCCGTGATTGGCAGCTCCTGTGCGCATGCGAATGACGTCACGCAGCTCCGGCCTGTCACAGAGCCGGAGATCGTGGCCCCGGAAGGAAGAGGGACGAAGATGGATGCGGCCTGGAGCAGGGACATCACAGGCTTCCAATGCAAGTAAGTGACACATAACAGACTAGTATGCGATGCATACTAGCCTATTATGTTTTTAAATTGCAGGGTAACAAAGAGTAACAAAGAGGAAGTAAAACCCATCAGGGTTACTTCCTCTTTAAATTCATTTATTCATTTGGAAAGAATAAAAAATAAAACAAATGGGATTCATTTGAAATTTCCATAAGCAATGGTATTGTTTTTGGTTTGTAAAGACACCTGTGTGAGTTTGGGGAAATATTTTTGTGCGCTAGATATCAACAAGTGAAAGTGACAGAGAAAAAATAATATTTTAACAAAACATGAAAAGATTGAACATTCTACCAATCTTAAAAACAAAATAGATTATCAAAATTGCAACATTGTTGCAAGGACAATTTCTTTGAGAGAAAGATACATTTCATCTCAACATGATAAGGATTTTTTGGGGGAAGTTACAATTGTATTAGAATGAATGGCTGAAGATTGCATTGGGCTGCATTGCTCCAACTTTTACACCCAAAAAACTCTCACAGCTCTCATTTTGGTATTTACTATAGCGCAGTGTAATTACTCCATGGATGGTCATGCTCAGCTGTGCTCTGCAC
>BLSH010340189.1:2094567-2108372 GCA_018402905.1 Glandirana rugosa
TTACTTAAATTTCTCCTTCATTGGGACTACCCAAAATGAAGGAGAAACAATGAGAAACAATGGGACGTTAAATTTTTGTATTATCCGATCATACGTAGCGTATGATCAGACAATACACAGTGAATGAACGTAACCTTCGGACACTACAGGGACGAGGTCCGGCGTAGGTAGAAGCAGGGAGAAGGAAGGCCCCGGTGCTAGAGGCCGAGACACTGTCCGGCCTCGACGCACTGCAGTAAGCGTACGCGTGTCCTCGACGGTTAGTGCCGTGTTAGAGTCAGTTCTTTGCCGTGTAGCCGTGTACGTTCATGTCACTCCAGTCCGAGACTAGTATGCGATGCATACTAGCCTATTATGTTTTTAAATTGCAGGGTAACAAAGAGTAACAAAGAGGAAGTAAAACCCATCAGGGTTACTTCCTCTTTAAATTCATTTGGAAAGAATAAAAAATAAAACAAATGGGATTCATTTGAAATTTCCATAAGCAATGGTATTGTTTTTGGTTTGTAAAGACACCTGTGTGAGTTTGGGGAAATATTTTTGTGCGCTAGATATCAACAAGTGAAAGTGACAGAGAAAAAATAATATTTTAACAAAACATGAAAAGATTGAACATTCTACCAATCTTAAAAACAAAATAGATTATCAAAATTGCAACATTGTTGCAAGGACAATTTCTTTGAGAGAAAGATACATTTCATCTCAACATGATAAGGATTTCTTTGGGGAAGTTACAATTGTATTAGAATGAATGGCTGAAGATTGCATTGGGCTGCATTGCTCCAACTTTTACTCCCAAAAAACTCTCACAGCTCTCATTTTGGTATTTACTATTGCACCCTGTAATTACTCCATGGATGGTCATGCTCAGCTGTGCTCTGCACCTAGGAGTGAATAGATGGGGACTTTATCTCTTCTCAGACTTTTTAAGATATTTCAGTGTAGAAATCACTTTTTCTCACAGTTTAAAAGCAGATTATCTTTAAACAATATTCCACAAATTTTAGTACAATTTAGGTGATTATATCATGCGCTAAACATTATTTCCATGTGCAGATCTCCAGGTCTTCACTGGAGTAAGGATTTGGGTGCCATCTGTTGCCTGGGTGCTATTTAGTGGGGGTGAAAGCTGTGGGGAAGGAACAAGACTCAGCCTCTATGCTGTGCTACACTGCACTCTGTGGAACTCAGCTGCCGCCCGTGATTTACATAACAATAGCACCTGCCGTCCGCAATTTACATAACAATAGCGCCTGGCGGTTGCCCTTAATTTACATAACAATAGCGCATGCCGGTCGCCCTTTATTTACATGACAATAGCGCCTGCCGCCCGCAATTTACATAACAATGGTGTACACACACAGAGCTAAACAGCATTAATGACTCACTGGCATTGGCCCTTTTTTGAGGTAGGGGCCTGGAGCTGCAGCTCCAATAGCCCCTATGTTAATCCGGCCCTGGATGTGTGTGCCACAGAAGCGGAGATCCCGTGGGCCTATCATCCTCTGATAGTGGGGTAGAGTTGCGGCCCAGCGACTCCCCCACAGAAACTGGGGACCAGGGAAAAAGAGAGACTGTTGAGACCTGTGGTCTGGCCAGGGACTGGGTGACTGTCCATACTGCCAGGCAGGAACCAGCCCAAGCCCATGAAGAGCCAGCTAATCCTAAGCCCCTCGTTCGCTCAATTCCAACCCGGCCAGAGCAAGGAGGGAATGAGTACCCAGGTGAGCCGGAGGAAGAGAGTGGGGGCCAGGTTATTGATTTAAGTTCCCCCAAACTACTAGCTAGGTTTGGGTCACTGAACCGGCTGACGGAGTGGTCATCTCCAGAGTCCAGTTCTGAAGAAGAGTGGGGAGCTGGAAGGTTGAATGTCCAGGGCACTCAACCTGGAGTGCAGGGGCAGGAATTAAAATCACTACTCAACAATTTTCTTTACGCTGGCCCTTTCTCACCCCTTCAGTGTGTGTCTTGGCAGTAGAGGTGCAGTGGAGAGGGGTAGCCTTGGAGTGGGGCCTGGACTTTTCCTATGTCTCAGACCACACAATGGACGTTGTGGAGGACTCCTGGTTAGAGTGGGAGGAAGAGCTTGCTTGGGACTATCTGCATGTCCGAAAGCCATGTAGTGGGCCATAGAGTGAGTTGTGGGCCCGGATCCTGGAGATCAAGCAGGAATTAGCAGGAGGGGGCCGAAGAAAGTTGCTGAACACAGGTACTATGTGTGAGGAAGTTTAAAGTGACACATAGACTGCCATCAAAGACTGCTGGATAGTGCAGCATGGTTCCTCCTGTTTCTGACTATTGCAAGACAAACTAGCCTGCCGCCCTGTGCCCAGTGGAAGAGACTGTTTCACTGCAAGGACATTGGGGTGAAGTTTGGTCCTGCTTCCATTACTTGAGGACCTGTTGCTCGGGGAGCGGCCCCTCCCATCAGGAACCTTAAAGAAAAAAAGAAATAAAACTGTGGACTTTCTTTGTTTCTCCTCCTGCAGTGGGATCATAATCCCTCACTGCAGGGCAGACAGGTGAAAGAAGTGCAGAAAAGGACTTGTGTTGTTCTGTTGCTCTATCAGTGAAGCCTTGGGAGCCAGTCAGGGAAACGAGTGTCACTGTAAGGAAAGCAGATCAGTGGGACCTGGAAGAGGGATGGGCTGGGAGTTGTTCTGGTTAAACAAAATCCTAATAAGCGTATATTGATTGGTTTGCGCAAACGTTATAGTGTCTACAAACTATGGCATATTTTTATTCACTTTTTACATTTTTTACTAGTAATCAGTGACTTATAGTGGGACTGCGATATTGCGGCGGACAGTTAGGACACTAACTGACACTTTGGAAACTTTTTTGGGGACCAGTGACACTAATACAGTGATCAGTGCTAAAGTGCACTGTCACTGTACTAATGACACTGGCTGGGAAGGGGTTAACATCAGGGGCGATCAAAGGGTTAAATGTGTTCCTGACCAGTGTGTTACTACTGTGGGGGAGGTGCTTGTACTAGGAGAAGGCATTGATCGGGGCCCCTGCTTAGCAGAGACACAGGATCCATGTCTTCTGTAGTGACAGAACGGTGATCTGCCTTGTTAACATAAGCAGACTGCCATTCTGGCTCCGTACCGAAGCTTCGGCACGTGCCGATGGACATGGAGTCCACCGTACCCGCCAATCAGCTCCCGCTGTGTCTACTTACAGCAGGAGCGGGCCGTCGGCAGCATGCGTGTGCACCTCAGACTCGGAAGTGCTGGATCAGGTACTAGTTACATGATCCAGCGCAGGTGAACCGCCTTGCTGCCGTCTATTTATAGTATAAGGTCGGCAAGTGGATAATGCACAAGTAACCATAGTAATGTAAAGTACATTGAGAGAGTTTAATAGAGTTCATCTATCTGTTCAAAATAAAGGTACCCATTGTGACAGGCAGTGACCTTGTACAAAGTGTCTAGCCTAGCCCAGAAAAACCCACCCCGGGGGTAAGCCTCTTATGTGACACTTGCTTGGCGCCAACAAGGAGGAAAATATGGAGGATGTGATGACCAACCATCCACCTACCCTTACAAGTGGGAGCCTTTGACTCCTACTGCTGTCAATCAGGGAGTGAGGGGTGGGGTTGAGCCACGTTATCTGTGTGTCAACAGATGCAGATATGGTGGCTTGGGAGCGGGCCTGCACAAATGCCCCCATAAAAAGGCGCTTTTTTATGGGGGCACTTGCCGAACAGGAGAAGCCAGGAGTGCTGGCAGGAGATCCCAGAAGAGGAGGGTCAGGGCTACTCTGTGCAAAACCATTGCCCAGAGTATGACATGGTTGTTATTATATTTTTTTTAAAAATGAAAGCTTTACAATCACTTTAATATTCCAACCAGATCTTTATTCAGACATCCATCTTTGGTGGCCAGGAAAGGGAGGGTAGCGAGCAGGCATTGCTGTACCCTACCAGAGTATATGCTTTTTTGTAACATTGGTGGGTACATTGCAAGGGGGGACAAAGCCCCTCCCCTTTCAAAGCAACCTTGTCCTAATCTTGGAGGACAAGCGCATCTTCTATTCCTCAGTGTGCTCCCAAAATGGGGATAATAATAAAATGGGGGAAACATGGTAGAATCTGGAAGCGTCCTTTATAATAAGGGGGCAATCAGATATCTGTCCCCTTCCAGGTGAATGAGTAAATGAGTACATTACTACCGATTCCCACAAAAGAGTTTAAAGTAAAAAATACGCCAACACCAAATTAAAAAACCTGCCTGGAGCTCTGCAAATAAAACTTGGTAGGTGTTCCTCTTTGCTGCCCTCTAGAAAGACAATGAAGTCTGAGTATTGCTGGTGCAGTGTAACCAACAAGATGCTTCCCAGCAGGGCTGCATGCTCAGCTGGCCACCAGTTACGAATAATTACTCCAATAGTAATGGCCTTTATATGAAAATTATAAAGGACGATTAAATGGTTCCCAAGACTACATGAAAAGGAATCTATGATATTGTGTACTATACTATAGTGATTGGTCATTAACATGACCTGTTTTTGTTTTTTAGTTTTTTCTATAAAATTATATGTTGGTAATTCATTGCTTTGACATGCATCTGCCCTTCCAGTGCTCCTTACTGTAAAGGCCAGTTATAGGTGGGGCAGGTGGCATTTGTTTGTATTGTTGATATCATGGTGAGGCAACACACTAACACCTTAGTGCCATTGCGCAATGTCCTGCGTGTCCAATGTGTTTCTGCAGTATACAGGGTGCCTTGCCGCTGGCCTGAAGCTTACACATGCATTTGCAAATGTGTGTAACCAAACCCCTGTTTTTAACACATACTGTTAGCCAGGTTAATTTGGTTGGTCGCATGCTGGTCAGTAAGTTGAGCTTGGAAATTCTTTGGTTTTTGTTTGACTAGGGCTTGTACAAACCAAAGAGCACTCTGTCGTATCAACGCCCTGTGCTGTGAGGTGCCTGTAATGGGGTGTTAGTCTCCATAGTTTCACTAAAGTAAGAATTTGGTGTAATTCTCACCTTTAAACACTAGATGCCCTTATCTGTCTTTAGTTCCATAACTGGAATACTTGGCCGAAGAAGTGCTTGCCTTTTGTTTTATCATGGCACTAGAGTGTCCATTGCCATGGACTCCAGGCACCATTTTGGGAGTGTCTGTTTGAATGCAAAGTTCTCACAAGCGTTGGTGGCCATCTTTGAGACAGAGGGGTTGTATATAGCCCCTGCCTTGTCATGCAGGGCTTACCTTGTGAGAAGTTTTAGGAAGGGACATAGACTTGTTTGTGAGAGAAAGGTTTACATAGCTCCCCTGATTTCGAGGGAATGTCCCTCATTTGGCACAATGTCCCTCTGTCCCTAATTGCTCTTCATTTGTACTCCATTTTGGTCTGATGCATATCTATCAAAAAGTGTTTTACAGTGCTAAACCTTTCATCCAATTTCTAAATTGCTGCATTTGTACATTTAAAAAGCCAATATAAAGGAATAGTAATGGTAAAAAAAGCACTTGTGGGTTTAACTAATCATTTTTTTCTATAATTCTCCTTTAAGGGGGCGTGGCAGGGGGTGTGTCCTATGCCTACATACTTTTGCTAATAGGTGTCCCTCATTCCCATCTCAGAAAGTTGCAAGGTATGGGTTTAGCATTAGGGACAGGTTACTGATGAAAAGATATGGTTTAGGGACCTCATGGATACCCTTGGAGACCTCCTGGAGTCTGGGGAAAGTGCACTTATCAGTGTTCCATACAACTGATCTGGTGCATTTCTGCTCACCGTAATAACATGGATAGGAATTGGGGATTATGGGATATCCACTTGACTTCAAACAACTTCAGGGACAACGCTTCCTATATACAGTCTACATACACTCCACTGGCACACTGTTGTCAAAGGGTAACTCCACTTTCATGGGGAAAAAATAATATAGTGTGTACAATTGTGATACAAGTCATATTGTAATTGAATGTTATTAAAAATGAACTTTCCTTTTCAATCTGCAGCAGCTGTAATTTTCTATAAATGCAGTGCAATATGACTACCTGGAGTTGTTCTGTACACAGAATGTGTACTGACCACTCCCCAGAAACATCATTTTCTGCTTGTGTGATTGGTCACCCCCACCCCCCCACCCACCCACAGGCTTTCACCCGAATGCCCCTGCTGGCATTTATGAAATGCCTACCCGCTTCCAGCCTTCAAGCCCCTTTTTGCTGGGGATTGCTCGAGGACCTCATAAAATGCCAAACACCTCCACCCACTATGTCTAGAATATTCTCAGATGTTCCAGAGAACAGTGGGAGGCACCAGAGAAGCTGCTTGCTAAGTCATCCAGTCTCCCTGAGTCACTAATCCCTGACCATGATTCAACCCAGGCCTGGCTCTCAGCCATGCCAATTAGCCTACTCTAACATCTAACTATGTACACCTAGAACACTAGCATGAGGGTGCTACATCTGATTGGACAAAGTGGCCCTCCTTCCCACCCTACCCAGTCAGAGAAAATCTTGTATTCACTGATTGAATTGAATAGAAGATGCTCTATGACTGGTGGTGGTGCTGATCAAGTGGCCCCCTATGGACAGTGTGCAAAGGAGAGGCCACTTGCATAGAACTTAAGCAGGACCTGAAAGATTGTGGCCATCACTGTAGTAGCACTGACTACTACAATGATTTCCAGCAGCCCAGCAGGTATAAAATCTACTGTACATATTACATTATGCCAAGCTGGAAGTTTTGTAAATGTGAGTGCTGTTGCTTTTATATATAAAGCCCCAACGCGACTGGCTGGGAAGGCCCTTTGCACTTGCATACCAGTAAGGTATTTACTTGAATGAGTTAAAGTAATAACGGTGCCACAGTGTTCCTCTGACGTTATTGTACCCTGTGGCTGCTATGACTGTGTTTCTGCTGCTGAATGTTTAGTTCCGAATAACTAGCTGACCTCAGCATCAAATCATTTTATAGTTGCAATTGAACCATAAGAAATGGCTTCGGGGTGAGGCTTAAACCAGGCTCATTGATTTTTCTGGAAACAAAAATCAATATTGGTTCTTACTATTATCAGTTTATTTTTAGCTTTCATTTGTTAAGAAGGAAAGTCAAACATTTAAAAGCAACACTACAACAATATAAAGATCTTGACGTTCATCTCATAGCTGTCTATTAATATCTTGTTATATGTTAATGTTTAACCTAATTAGATGGGACCCTTGACCATCACACCCACATAAGCTTGGTGGATATCCTATTCCAAAATCATGATCATTAATATGGACTTCCTCCATGCCAAACTCACTAACCACGTCTTTATGGCGCTGGCTTTGTGAACAGGGGCACAGTCATGCTGGAAAGACAAAGGACATTCACCAAACTGTTGCCACAAGGTTGGACGTGCACAGTTGTCTTAGTACTGTATGCTGTAGCATTCATAGTTTCCTTCACTGGAAACACCTCAATTCAATGATTACTTGGGGTGCCCAAATACCTATATATAGGTGTAATGGTCCGGTGTCCACAAACATTGGCTATGTAGTTTAAGAGTGTAGTTAACCACTTCAGCCCCGGAAGGATTTCACACTTTAGGACCAGAGCCCTTTTTGCGATTCGGCGCTGCGTCGCTTTAACTGAAAATTGCGTGGTCGTGCGACATTGTACCCAAACAAAATTTGCATCCTTTTTTTCCCACAAATAGAGCTTTCTTTTGGTGGTATTTGATCATTGCTGCGTCTTTTCTGATCGCCGCTATAAACAAAAGAAGAGCGACAATTTTGCAAAAAAAACCAAATTTCTTACTTTTTGCTAAAATACAAATCCAAAAAAAAAAAATATAAAAAAACATTTTTTTCATCGGTTTTGGCCGATTTATATTCTTCCTCATATTTGCGATAAAAAAATCGCAATCGGCGTTTATTGATTGGTTTGCGCAAAAGTGGTCGCGTTTACAGATGATGAGAATTAATTTTTGGGGTTTTTATTTTTTTTTATTTTTTACAAGTAATGGCGGCGATCTGCGATTTTCAGTGGTACTGCGATATTGCAGTGACCATGTCGGACCATTTTGACACTTTTTTGGGACCATTGGCATTTATACAGTGATCAGTGCTATAAAAATGCACTGATTACTGTGTAAATGCCATTGGCATTGAAGGGGTTAACCTGCAGGGGGCGCTCTAAGGGTTAACTGTGTTCCCTGGGCGTGTTCTAACTGTATGGGGGCTGCCTTAACAGGGGAAGGGAAGTGATCACAGCTTCCATGTAGAGGAAGGCTGTGATCAGAGCCCTTCCCCCTCTCACAGAACGGAGGTCCGTGTTTACTTACACGGACCTCCGTTCTTTCAGTGCGGGGGGGCCATCGCGGGTAGCCGGCGGAGATCGAGTCCGCGGCACCCGCTCCCTGGCCCTCCCCGAACACAGTGAGCGATCTCGCAGCCGCCGTCGTATGACGGCAGTTTGCGATATCGAACCACTTTGTCGCCGTCAACCTGCGGTTGGCGGTCGGCAAGTGGTTAATCTGCCTCTAGGTGGCTCTGTTCCAAAGTAGTGTCTGGTTACAGAAAGTAGTGTCATCAGGTGCTAGGCCCCTTTTAGTTAGAGCCCTCCTGTATAGATGTCATGGGTGCGTCAGTGCCCATATATAAACCATGTTGGAAGCCCTAGTACATTTTGGGCATGGGAGCCAGAGTCCCTATTATTAGGCAGATGTAGCCAGCAAGTGGAGGCCCTGGACAGGGCTGGAGACTGGGGAGAAATAGACCTGCACCCAGCTGGCTGTAAACTTTCTGACCCATATGGAGGTGGGAGCTAGGGCGGGTCACAATATATATATATATATACACATATATATTAGGACCTGCAGCTGTATTCGTACAGTTGCTGTGTCCTCATAGAGTAACAGGCGGCTTCAACCACACAAACTGCTCGTTCACACTGTATGGGCTAGAGAACCCACGTGAATGAGCCCTTATTTTTTTTCATTATTTTGTATATTTTTAATTATTTGCACTTTTGCTTCTTGGTTGAGTTGATCAATTATCTAAATAGACCCCTGAAGTCACACTTTTGAGACGGAGAAACAGAGAAAACACATTCCCCAGTTCCTTTCTGCTGCCTCAGCTTCACAGAGTGAATGAACAGGAAGAGCTCTGCACAGTCTTCCTGTTCATTCATAAGCTGAAGCATAATAAACACATTTTACTATGCTTCAGGGTTGGATGAACAGAGTGACTGATCGATACCAATTACCCACTGTGTTCATTCAGAAAAGGAAGG
Organism: Glandirana rugosa; assembly: GCA_018402905.1. NCBI lineage: Eukaryota > Metazoa > Chordata > Amphibia > Anura > Ranidae > Glandirana > Glandirana rugosa. Next base: position 2,103,817 of record BLSH010340189.1, read on the forward strand.
GGCCGGTAAATAACATATTTACTGGTCCCCTTCCCATTCTCCAACCTGACACATCACCCTGTGTGCCCGTAGCAGCAGCCAGTGGGAGAGGAGAGGAGGGAAGCCGGAAGCACTGTGGGGGACACAGGGGGGAGGGGGGCAGGCAGCAGGAGCAATCTTCACCCTGTGTGCATGCCTATGGTCACATGTGTTGTGTTGGGTTGGCACATGTGCATTACTGTACTTAGATTCCTTAACACGGTACTGCGCATACACCAGCCAGACAGAGGTCCTGTTTCACATGCATCAAGGAACAGCACCATCAGCCCCCTACTGCCCATACAGCGGCACAAACATCTGTCCACATGGCCTGCTCCCAATCACATATTAGGGAAAAATTGATGGAGGGACATCGACGGAAGATCTAAAGAAAGGCATCGTAAAAGTAGAGACTCGGGGCACAAAAAAACGCTGCCATTACACTGACCAATAATTATAAAAGTTTTCTCTTCCGACTTGCTCTGGGTAAGGGCCTTATTCCCTTGTGTTTGGCAATCCCCTCAGATTATCTTACTGAAGTTGGATTCATACCATTCTGGTGCAAATTCCAGTCCCGATGCCTGTGAGAAGCACAGGGGCTGCTGTTCGGCGGCTCCTGTCCGATCTCACAGCGCATCGGCTGCCCGTAGAGGGAGGGAAGAGGTGTAGTGAGCAGAGGGAAAGATCCCCCTTCATTGCGAAACACATCTACGAGTCAGATGCGTTCCCATTGAACATAATGGGTTGGGAATTCGCTCCGCACTGCACAGAAAACACATGCATTTTCTGTGCAATGCGGACTGCGAATGCACCTCACCTATGTGAACTGGACACATTGAAAACAATGTGTTTTCAAGTGTCCTACGAATTGGATGCGGTGTATGCCGCATCCAATTTGCATAGGTGTGAACCCAGCCTGAAACAGGTAAAATAGTTATTTGTGTTTCCTGTAAGTGTGTAAAATGTATAAATGTGATTATTGAATTGATTTAGTTAAGTGTATGGCCAATCTTGCAGGCTCTGCCTTCAACTAAAATACAGGGCTAGACAATCACGGTCATATTTGTGTGCATGTGTTTAATAGAAATTCAATCCATACAGCAGACTCAGCTGTCTAAGGTCACCTAGAAAGGGAAGTCAATAGAGCTTTCTTATTGCAGATATAATAAATCCTAGAACGGGGACAGAACAATTTTATGTACAAATCCCGTCTCTTATGCTTGGCAATTCCAAGCGTGCAAGATTTAAAGATGTCATATCAAAGACAGCCAACTGAACAGAAAATCTGCTGTAAGTGAAAATTAAAGGCTGGATGCTCCTACTTCAAGGCCTGGATTTTACTAGAGTCCAGGTTAGCCATTTATGTCATCTCTCTGGCCAGTCTGGATTTGTGGTTAAAGAATATTGCTCTGGGCCGTGGCCAGGAAGATTTTAAAGCAGTATTAGGCAGTAAAACAAAAATGTATGTGGCACAGACCAGTCTCACTGTTTTTCCCTGATTCTATTACCTATTGGATGCACGGCAGCCAGGCACACAGCAGTTTCCCAGTCTCTCAACACAATAACCAGGCGGCGAGTGTCTTTTTGTAGTTTAAAGTGGTTGTAAAGCTTTTTTTTTTGTTTTTAAATAACAAACCTATCTATTCTTAGCTGATATGTGCAATGCTTTTGCACAGAGCAGCCCCAATCCTCTTCTTCTGGGGTCCCCCAAGGGCACTCCAGGCCCCTTCTCTGCCGATTTCAATGGGGGCAACTGTGTGTGCTCCCTCCCGAGCCCTGCTGCTGCATTCATTGACACAGACAGCAGGACTCATCCCGCCCCTCTTCCGTGTCATAGGATCTGATCTGATCTGACCATTGGTGACCATTGGCTCCCGCTATCAATCTGTCCACTGAGGGGAGAGACAGCAGCTGGAGCCGCTGCGCTCGTGCACATTGCTGGATTGGATCGGGCTCAGGTAAGAAAAAAGGGGGGTCTGAAGGGGAGCTGCAGCACAGAAGGTTTTTCACCTTAATGCATAGAATGCATTAAAGTGGTTGTAAAGGCTGAAGGTTTTTTTACCTTCATGTATTTTATGCATGAAGGTAAAAAACCTTCAGTTTGCAGCTCCCCTAATACTCACCTAAGCCCGATCTCGATCCAGCAATGTGCACATGACCCGAGGCACTCCTGGGTCTTTCCCTAGTGATTGGCTGAGAAGCCATTGGCTCCTGCTGCTGTCATTCACAGCAAGCGAGGCAGGAGCGGGGGGGGCTGAGTGAGCCGTGCTCTCTGTGCCTTATGGCCATAGAGAGCCAGCTTGGGAACGAGCACACACTGGCGAGTGCCCCCACAAGCTTGCTTTGGGGGCACTCAGCAAGGGGGAGGGGCCCAGAGCGCCAATGGGGGACCGGAGAAGAGGATTATCAGGACTGCTCTGTGCAAAACCACTGCACAGAGCAGGTAAGTTTGATATTTTTATTGAAATAAAAATGTTTCATTCACTATCACTTTAACCACTTGCCGACCGGCGTCTGACGACGACAAAGTGGCTCGATATCGCAAAACCATTCGCATGCTCACTGTGTTCTGGGGGGGCCAGGGAGCGGGTAGGGTGGACTCGATCGCCGCCGGCTACCCACAATGGCCCCCCGCAGTGAGAGAACGGAGGTCCGTGTATGTAAACACGGATCTCCATTCTCATAGAGGGGGAAGGGCAGTGATCACAGGCTTCCTGTATATGGAAGCCTTGATCACTCCTCTCCCCCTGCCAGCCCAGACCACATACAGTTAGAACACACCCAGGGAACACAGTTAACCCTTAGAGCGCCCCCTCCAGGTTAACCCCTTCAATGCCAATGGCATTTACACAGTAATCAGTGCATTTTTATAGCACTGATCGCTGTATAAATAAATGCCAATGGTCCCAAAAAAATGTCAAAATGGTCCGACATGTCTGCTGAAATATCGCAGTATCGCTAAAAATCTCAGATCACCGCCATTACTAGTAAAAAATAAAAAATAAATAAAAACCCCATAAATGATCATTTCAATGATCATCATCCGTAAATGTGGCAACTTTTGCGCAAACCAATCAATTGCGATTGCGATTTTTTTTACCAAAAATATGAGGAAGAATATAAATTGGCCAAAAATTATGAAAAAAAATATTTTTTTATATTTTTTTGGATTTGTATTTTAGCAAAAAGTAAGAAATTTGTTTGTTTTTTTTGCAAAATTGTCGCTCTTCTTTTGTTTATAGCGGTGATCAGAAATGACGCAAAGGGGGTCAAATACCACCAAAAGAAAGCTCTATTTGTGGGGAAAAAAAGGACGCAAATTTTGTTTGGGTACAACGCCGCACGACCGCGCAATTGTCAATTAAAGCGACGTAGTGCCGAATTGCAAAAAGTGTTCTGGTCCTAAAGTGTGAAATCCTTCCGGGCCTGATGTGGTTAAGGTGAAAAAACTTAAATGAGTTGTAAATGCAGAAGGTTTTTTTATCTCAATGCATTCTATGCATTAGGATAAAAAACCTTCAGTGTGTAGCAGCACCCCCTAATTACCTGAGCCCCTTCTCTCTCCAGCGATGTCCACGAATGTCTATGCCATACGGGACACTCCTCCTGATTGGCTGAGACACAGAAGCGGTGCCATTGGCTCCTGCAGCTGTCAATCAAAGTCAGTCAGCCAATCAGGGCAGGGGGGGGCCTGGTTGGGGCTCTGTGTCTGAATAGATACACGGAGCTCTGATTTGACTCAGGTGCCCCCATAGAAAGCTGCTGGCTTAGGCACGCGATAGGAGGGAGGAGCCAGGAGCAGCAAAGAGGGACCCGAGAAGAGAAGGATCCAGGCTGCTCTGTGTAAAACCAACTGCACAGAGGAGGTAAGTCAGGGGCGTAACTATAGGGATCGCAAGAGTCGCAATCACAGCCCCAGGTTGCAGGGGGTCCGTTCAGCTCCCTTGTCAGGTTTATCTACACTTGTTGTGCCTGAGCCAGAGCTGGAGTCCAGAGCGGGATTGGGAGGTGGATCCGGTGGCCCTAGGTACGGACGACTGTTTGCCTCTTAACTCTACACTTTGGATGCAGCTAGCAGCAGGCTGGATAGGAGGGCCAGCGATGCAGCATATAGGAGAACCTAATATGATAATAGGTGTATTGCGCTTGGGATAAAGGTTGCTCGACTGCTGCCCTCCAGTATTCCCTCCCGTGGGTGGGATTGGTGTAAAGTGAATGAGGTTTGGGTGTGGCGCTGTCTGAGCTTTGGGTATAAGGGAAAATAGTGTATGTCAGTGCAAAAAACGCTAATAAAATGCAATAGTTTCAGTGTAGATTTCCGTGTTAGTCCATAAATGTGCAAAGGGTGCTTGAAAAATGATGTATATGTTGTGTTTGTAGTGCTATAATTAGACACATAAAAATTGTAAGGCAACGTCACTAACAAAAAATAAATATAAATAAAACGCACAACTTAAATAATAAAAAACTTTTCTAGAAATTGTAACCAAATATTTAAGAGTATATGTACAGTCCAAAATTAGGTTCTGGTATGTGCG
>BLSH010340189.1:2111065-2124049 GCA_018402905.1 Glandirana rugosa
CCCGTCACCTGTACCAGTTATCCCGTCATCTGCCCCAGTCATCCCGTCACCTGTACCAGTCATCCCGTCACCTGTACCAGTCATCTCGTCACCTGCACCAGTCATGTCGTCACCTACACCATTCATCCCGTCACCTGCACCAGTTATCCCGTCACCTGCCCCCCACTGCCCTACTGACCATGTCCACTGCCCTACTGACCCCGTCTACTGCCCTATTGACCATGTCCACTGCCCTTTTGACCCCATCTACTGCCTTACTGACCCCGTCCACTGCGCTACTGTCCTCTTGAGCATGTCCACTGCCCTACTTACCACATCCACTGCCATACTCACCATGTCCACTGCTCTACTGACCATGTCCACTGCCCTATTGACCCCATCCACTGCCTTACTGACCCCGTCCACTGCGCTACTGGCCCTGTCCTCTGCCCTATTGAGCATGTCCACTGACCTACTGATCACATATACTGCCCTGCTGACCATGTCCACTACTCTACTGACCATGTCCACTGCCCTACTGACCATGTCCACTGCCCTACTGACCATGTCTGCTGCTCTATTGACCATGTCCACTGCCCTAACCATATTCACTACCCTACTCACCATGTCCACTGCTTTACTGACCATGTCCACTGCTCTACTGACCATGTCCACTGCCCTACGGACCATGTCTACTGCTCTACTGACCATGTCCACTACCCTACTGACCATGTCCACTACCCTACTGACCATGTCCCCTGCCCTACTGACCCCGCCCACTGCCCTATTGACCATGTCCACAGCCCTATTGACCCCGCCCACTGCCCTACTGACCCCATCCACTGTGCTACTGACCCCGTCTGCTGCCCTACTTACCACATCCACTGCTGTACTGACCACGTCCACTGCTCTACTGACCATATCCACTGCCCTACTGACCCCATCCACTGCCCTACTGACCACGTTCACTGCCCTGCTGACCATGTCCACTGCCCTGCTGACCATGTCCACTGCTCTACTGACCATGTCCACTGCCCTGCTGACCATGTCCACTGCTCTACTGACCATGTCCACTGCCCTACTGACCACGTCCACTGCTCTACTGACCATGTTCACTACTCTACTGACAATGTGCACTGCTCTACTGACCATGTCCATTGCTCTACTGATCATATCCACTACCCTACTGACCATATCCACTGCTCTACTGACCATGCCCTCATCCTATTATTGTCCCCTGCCACTGCACATAGAAACTGGTGAATTGAACCGTCTATGCACTGTTAAACATGTACATTGGTTTTGCATGCAAGACCATGTGTGCTTCCTTCAATGTACAGTGATGAAAAATGGTGGGTGAAAAACAAAACGGAATCAGGGTCTGAACAGGGTCAGTTGCTGAAACATTCACTTGCATAGAACCAACAGAAAAACAGTTTGTACATGTCCTTCAAAAATGCTCTAGTTAATGTTTATTTTTATCCTCTTTCAGACTGAAGCCTATGGAACCTACATCATTCTTTTCTGTATACGTTCTGTATACGTTAATAAAATTGTATCTAGATAAAGTTGTTTTTCCTGTTCTTTGCTGTTTTAACTAATGATGAGGATGTTAAAATCTGGCAAGTTGTCAGAAATTCTGTATAAAGATCACTGTGCATTTTATTCTGGTGATATTCATGTTTGAACTGATCCAACTATGCAAGGCTTCTGAAGATATATATGATGTCAACTTTCCATTCCCCAAGCTTGCTAACATAGCAGTAGCTTCACAATCTGCTCAATCAGGTGTTTCAAGCACACCCCCTTCTTTCTTCATTTGTGCAGACTAAACACTGATCTCACTGATATGCAAATGTCGACTTTTTTCAAAAGTCAACATTTAAGCTCTCATCTCCATATTTTCTCCTCCCCTTGGCCACTTATGTATGCAGAGGGCAGTGACACATGATTGTCAGATCTGTCTTTGAATAACAGCCTTACAAGAGAATCCATATGATGTATAATAAGGAGCAGCGCTATGAATAAATATATAAAATTATATATAATCAAATAACATGCATAAACTGCAAAAACGGTACAAAACGTGAAGATACTAAAAGTGTTCAGTGCTTCAATACATGATGTAAACAATAAAACTTGAATATCACCAAAAGTGTCCAGTGCTCCAGTTCAATAAAGTGCGATGTGCGGGAAGGTGCCAAAAAACAACAGAATATAGTCTCTTATAGTCTCTTGTAGGTGGAGCAAAAAAAAAAAAAAATGTATAAAAAGATGAAGCCAATCAATCACATGATACAAATCCCCGTTCTTTTTTGTTCCTTTTGTGCAATGATGTTCCACCCAGGAGAGGTATATATTATTGTGCCACCGAGGTAGACATGCAAACAAATCCTCCACCATGTGCAATGGCGGAGTCTTTTCATGTGCAGCTGTCTGCTGCCACTAATCTTCGTTCGTCCATATACACTTGTAATGATGCAGAAAGTAACCTCTCATGGTGTAGTATTAAAAGCCAGCATTTATTAAATGTTTAAAAAAACGTAGTAACTTACAGTTAAAATCACAGATGTCTGTATATTCCAGTCCTTCAAAGTGGTGTCACAAGCGCTCATATGATAAATCATAGACTTCCGGGTTCGGCCGTACCCGGAAGTGACGTTACCCGGCTCCTCCCGACGCGTTGCGCCACAACCACGTGACTTTATCAAGGGAATGGACCTAAAGTCCGCTTTGATATACAAGTGCTTTGGATTACAAGCATGCTTCCGGAACGAATTATGCTCACAAACCAAGGTTTTACTGTATTGATTCTCCCTGCTGATACCACTGCTTGTGGAAGGGAACCCTCTATGCAGTTTAAGGTTAAACCACTTTTTCAATCATATGATGCAAATATTTCCTATCATAATTGTGCACATAAATACAACAATATTTTGCGAGACATAATACAGTCCAAAAACTCCAACAAGTGCAAACTGTGAACAAAATCCAATCTCCCTGTGTAAGTGCAAACACTCTTCGTTTACATATCCATACCACATGGTTTTGCTAATGTCCTCACCTGGTGAGATGGACCTCTGTATCAAAAGAGGGCAACCAAGCATAAACAGCCTTCCCTCCTCTCTTTCTTAAAAGACTCAGAAAGTATCGCCACAGCACCACTCATGCAAAAAGAATAAAGAAGACCATAGTGCTCTCTGTTTATGTGTTTATTGGCACCCAATGAAGTTTAAAACACTCACATATATACCAGCAAAGCATGGCTCTCAAAAATGCCTGCATCCCAGACTAACAGGTTTCACTGCAGCCTGCACTGTCTACCTTGGCTCTCTGCCTTGTGTGATGACGTCATGGGCACTATTATCTGACGTGTTGCATCCTGATTGGACTTTCCCAGAAATAGCTCACAGTTTAGTGATTATTGGTTGGTGGTTTTGAGAATGCGTAGAGGGAGTGCTGCACTTAAATATTCATTGACAGATATGGAATATGTATACTTACTCTGGTCCAAGCTGAAGCATTGTAACTATGCAAAATTGTCAATACCTGGAATTTAAACTTTTAAATAGAAATAAACCCTAACTAAATGTAATTTAGCTTATTGCAGCACTGTGTATCATAATCAATTGCAATCTTTGTTTTTTTAATAAATTACTTGTTTACATTTTATTTTTTTTCATCCTTTCTGGTATCTCAGGGCTTGTGATCTCCTGCAGTCTCTTTGGAGCCATTTCCTTTCCATATATACCGTGGGGAAAATAATTACTTGATCCCCACTTATAAAGGGATGAAGGGTCTATAATTTTTATCATATGTGTAATTTAAATGATAGAGACAGAATATCAACCAATAATATAGAAAAAAACACATGATACAAATGTTATAAACAAATATATAGTTGCAGTTTAGTGAGCAAAATAAGTATTTGATCCCCAAGCAAAGAGTAAGTACTTGATGGAGAAACCCTTATTGGAAAGCACAGAGGTAAGACGTTTCTTGTAGTTGGTTACCAGGTTTTCACACATCTCAAGGCGGATGTTGGTCCACTCTTCTTTACAGATGTTCGCTAAATCATTAAGGTTTCTTGGTTGTTGCGTGACAACTCGAACTTTCAGCTCCCTCCATAAATGTTCTATATGATTAAGGTCTGGAGACTAGCTAGGCCACTCCATGACCTTAATGTGCTTCTCCTTAAGCCATTCCTTTGTTGCCTTGGCGGTATGTTTTGGGTCATTTTCATGCTGGAAGACCCATCCATGACCCATCTTCAGTGTTCTGGCTGAGGGAAGAAGGTTCTCATCCAAGATGTTACAATACATGGCCCTGTCCATGCAAAGTCGGCTTGTACATTTAGCAGAGAAACAGCCCTAAAGCATAACATCTCGTGAAGCGCTATTGGCACAAGTTACATTTGCAGCTGTGACCTGTTTAGAGGCCACCTGGATGACATCCCTACGCTCTTCCCCCTTTTAGCATCATCTACCGTGGGTCCAACCTGGACTGGTGGCGTCTTCTGCAGGGGCAAAGTGCTGGGTCCCCAGTAGTGGGTGAGGGGCCTGCCTTCTGGTACTGCTCCTGGCCTGGTCCCCGACTGGTACAAAATGATGTCTACGTGAATCCCCTGAGGAAGCCAGTGGCTTGGCGAAACATGTTGGGAGACTTTTTCCACTCTGCATGACATCACTACCAACCAGTGTTATTTAGTACCAATGTATCCATGTTGTTCTGGACCCCCCACCCTTTTTTTATGATGTGTCAAAAAGAACTAAGTTTTTTTAACAAATAAGAAATAAAATTTTGTGATTTTACATAAATTGATGTTTTTTGGTTTATTGTCCTTTGGCACTGAAATAGTCCCCTTGGGAACCTCAACTTCTCCTTAACTCCCTAAAGCATAATGTTTCCACTTCCGTGCTTGACTGTAAGGATGGTGTTCTTAGTGTCATAGTCAGAATTTTTCTTCCTCCAAACACGGCAAGTTGAGTTAATGCCAAAGAGCTCAATTTTGGTCTTATCTAACCACATCACTTTCTCCCAATTTTTCTCTGAATCATTTAGATCAGCCTTTCTTAACCTTTTCAACACAGAGGAACCCTTAAAATAAATCTCCGGTCTCGGGGAACCCCTGCTAAAAATTAAAAATCTACAACTCATGATACATTAGTGTGATGGTCAATGGGAAGAATGCTCCCTACACTTGTGGTCATTAGGAAGAATTACCCCCTTACAGATAGCTAAAAAGATCAATGGTGTCATTGGGAATTTATCTGAGAGGTAGAAATTGACCATTGCTCAAGGAACCCCTAGCAACCTCTGGAGGAACCCTAGGGTTCCACGGAATCCTGGTTGAGAAACTCTGATTTAGATGTTCATTAGCAAACTTCAGATGGGCCTGTACATGTGCCTTCTTGAGGAGAGGGACCTTGCGGGAGCTGCAGGATTTCAATCCATGGCGGTGTATTGTGTTACCAATGGTTTGTTTGGTGGCTGTGGTCTCACCTGCCTTGAGATCATTCACAAGCTCCTCCCGTGTAGTTTTGGGCTGATCCCTCACTTTTCTCATGATCATCCTTACCCCATGAGGCAAAATCATGCATGGAGCTCCAGACCGAGGGCGATTGATGGTTATTTTGTATTTCTTCCATTTGCGAATTATCGCTCCAACAGTTGTCTCCTTCTCACCAAGCTTCTTGCTGATTGTCTTGTAGCCCAATCTAGCCTTGTGCAGGGTTACCATCTTATCCCTGACGTTCTTTGACAGCTGTTTGTTCTTGCTCATGATGGTGGGTTTAAATGGAAGAAAGAGATTCTGTGGACAGATGACTTTTATACACATAATGAGCTGTTGGGAGCACCTTAGTAAATTGACAGGACTAATCTGTGTACCACATGAGTACTTACTGTAGCTAGTCTGTGGGAACCAGAATTATTGTTGGTTGGTAGGGGATCAAATACTTATTTTATTCACTGAGCTGCAACTCAATTTATAGCATGTATTGTGTTTTTTTTTCTGGATTTTTGGTTGATATCCTGTCTCTATCATTTAAAATACACCTATGATAAAAATTATAGAGTGATTATTTCTTTGTAAGTGGGCAAACGTTCAAAAATCTGCAAGGGATCAGATAATTATTTTCCCTACAGTATACTCCAGTCATGGTTGCACACCATTCCTCAGTTTCCTGATGGTGACAACAGTGGACTATGCAGTCTGTTTGTAACATGGACAACTTGTGGTCTCCATCAGAAGTCCATGTGACAGGGTAGAAATGAAGGAGCACAGTTGGGATACAGAGCATTGCTATCCTATAATAGGAAGGGCCTGCACACGAACCTTTATGGCAGAATCACCAGGTAATATTTTAATGAAAGCTGATTTTTAAAAAATTTAAAAATTACATTTAAATTTACATTCTCATGTTAAAGCTCATGTGAGATTGTAGTGATTGGGTTGTATATACTTTAAGTATATATTTGAATCTATTTTCATCCATTCCTTGCATATTTATAACTGTGTTCATCAGAAATTCATCATATAAATGCAAGCATTAAGTGTAGCGCATATCTTGTATAATGTAACAAAATGTAACTTAACACTGTCACCTTGGCAGCTCTCCTTTCTCTTTCTACTTCCAGGAAGCCTGGCATTTTATTGACTTTTGCTCTCGTCTTCAGACGGATGCTCTCAGCTCTATCAAGCCGCTGAAAATAACATTACAAATGGTCTTTTTCTGATGCTTTAGCAGCGCAGAATTATGGAGCATTTGCATGTAAAAAGCGGTTTGTAAAATAATAATGTGAGAGACACAGAATGGGGTCTTATGCTGTAATTATAGGATCTATTATTGAAGTGTGTGAAAATATATTTTGTTTTTCTTGATCTCAATAAGAGGAGTGATTTTACTGATTTATACGCAGTTTCCAATTCCCATAATTATTTTTTTTGCCAAAGAACACCTGTCATTGAAAGAATAATGTCTAAATATTATCTATGAACAATTTTATTTCTGAAACTGGCGGGCTGCTAATGAGTAAATTAGCCTTTAAAAATATACACTTTATATAACATAACAATTTGTTTCCATTAACCCACCCATATTTTAAAAAATCTTGTGCTTTGCCAATGCAGCCTAACTCTGAGCCGTGTGCTCCCTCGCCGTAATCAGCCCCTGTTGTAATCCCTGTTGGTTTGTATGAGATTTTTTTTATTGGTTTTGCGCCAACCATTTTCTAAGTCCTCAGGCCAGTCACATCATGCCACAGGGTCCTCTTTATCTTTGCCTCTTCTCCAGGCTGGAATGTCCATAATGATGTAGAAATCAGCGCTGATGTGTTGACCATAGCGTCACTATGTGCAGCTGTACACTGTGAATGAATGGAGCTGTGGTGATGCCCTATCATGGGTCAGGGATGTGATGTCTTTGATTCATAGTGGAGTTCTAAGTCTTCCAGAAATCTGGGGACATCTTGTGGCCAAAAAAGGGTACTGAAGAGCAATGGCGGCTGGTGCTCAATTTTCTTGGGGGGGGGACCCGGCCCCCCCCCAACCACATAACCCAGCCAAGGGCACCCACCCAGGGGCACCCCCGTGGTGCTTGCTCGATTGATTGCCGCTCCCTCATCGTTCAATCAATCGCCCACCAGTCCCCCCGGTAGCCCCTGCACTTTCCCTCTGCGTCTCCTCATGAATACTGGCGGTCGCTTCTCCTCCCGGCCAATCAGGAGTTAGGGCTCGCAGCCAATCAGGTCTTAGGACTCCCGGCCAATCGGGACTGAGGGCCTGCTTCCTGATTAGCCGGGTTGAGAAACAGGAAGACATTAGCGAATATTAATTAGCTAGTGTCACATAACTGGGTGGGCTTGGGGCACACCCTTTTTGAAGCCAGTTAGAGCCTTCGGCTCTAATCATGTGCTTCTAAAAACAAAACAAAAAAACCCATTGGAATCCATGAGTCCGGCACCTTTCATGTAGATTAGGGGCTGCGCCCCTAATGGATGGGCTGCCACTGCTGAAGGGGCAGCTACAGCTTAAAGGTGAATATAGCAGCAAAGCTGATTTGTTTTTATTTTCAACAGCGCCTGGGGTCATTTATTGGAAATAAAAATTTAGTTCAAAGTGGAGCTTAGCCACTTCAGATCTGACAGCTAAAGCACGGATCTGAATTTCCGGGACGCCGACAATAGACGTCATCCCGTACACAAGCTGCCTGCACACCCCCTGCAGGCTGCACGTGGTGCGCTCTGTGATCACCCTTACCACGTGATCAGCTGTCAGACTATTACCGCTGATCACGTGATGTAAACAAGAGATCAGTATTCAGATTCAAAGGAAGATCACTGGCGATAGACACAGGGACATCAGTCCCGCACATGGAGAGGCACTGCTGCTATGCAGTGCCACCTACCAGTGCCCGCCAGTGCCACCTATCAGTGCGAACCAGTGCCACCTATCAATGCCCACCAGTGCCATCTATCAATGCCCATCAGTGCTGCCAGCTAGTGTCCATCAGTGCCTCATCATCAGTGCCACCTGTCAGTGCTACCGATCAATGTTGCCTGCCAGTGCCTACTAGTGCCTATCAGTGCCACCTATCAGTGCCACCCATCAGTGCCGCCCATCATTGCCACCCATCAGAGCCACCTATCAGTGCCCACCAGTGCCACCTCTTCATTGCCCACCAGTGCCGCCTATCAGTGCCCATCAGTGCTGCCTTAGTGCAGCATATCAGTGCCTATCACTGCAGCCTGTAAGTGCCCATCAGTGCAGCCTATCAGTGTCTATCAGTGCAGCCTATCGGTGTCCATCAGTGCAGCCTATCAGTGCAGCCCAGAGGCGTAACTAGAACTTTCAGGGCCCCGGTGCAAGAAATTATGAAGGGCCCCCCTGACCATCTTTATTACGGTCCCACTGAATAAACTAATAGTTGTGTACCGAGCCTCCCATTCATTCAGAAATGGAAGTATAGTAAAAACAGTTTACTATGCTTCAGTTATGAGTGAACCAATTGGTACCAACCACTGACTCTGTCCATTCAGAAAAGGAAGGAGCCGGTAAATGACAAATTTACAGATCCATTCCCATCTCTTCATCATGACGCATCTTCCACAGCAGCTGGCAGGAGAGAGGAGGGGGAACACAGCAGCTTTATGGAGGGGGGGGGGGCAGGGAAGCACACAGGGACCCTGGGAACAGCAGAAGACAAGTAAACTGGATAGAAGGGGCAGCTGGGCAACATATAGAGGAACCAATCTCCTCCCACTACGAGGAAAATGGAGGAGATTGGTTCCTCTAAATGCCGCCCCCGCCATCCCTCATATCCAGGTGTACAAGGGAGGGACATGGGCCCCCTGGACCACGGGGCCCGGTTGCAATTGAAACCCCTGCAACCCCTATCGTTACGTCCCTGGTGCAGCCTCATGCAGCCTCATGCAGCCTCATCAGTTCCAGTTGTGTGAAAAAAATGACAAATATTTCATATGGGTACAGCGTTGCACGACCGTGCAATTGTCATTCAAAGAGTAACAGTGCTGAAAGCTGAAAATTGGTCTGGGCAGAAGGGGGGTTTAAGTGCCAGTAAGCAAGTGGTTAAAGTATAACTAAAGGCAACATGTTTTTTTTTTAGTTTTGGATAGAGTGGAGAGGAATTAGAACACCTGTCAGTTTTTATTGCTGTCTGTGCCCCCCATTAAGGAGATTCGCCCTCTCTATTTGTCCAGTTTACCAATAGCATTAAAAGTGAAAGTAAAAGGAAATCCCAAAATTTGGGTTGTCCTCAGAAAAGTAATAGAGAGGAAATCTTCCAATGGGGATGCTAGTTCTGGTGACCTGGGAGTCCCCAAGGAATTCCCTCAATTTGCAGGGATTTCCCCTCACTTCCTGTTTGGCTATGGGACAGAGATGGCAAAAAAAAAAAAAATCTGACCAAGGTTATACCCATCCCTTGGGTTTTGCCTGTAGTTCTGCTTTTCACTGCATTAAGAACACATGGTGCGTTTTCTGGGTGCCTGACTCCAAGCATGCACCTGTGAGGCATGTGACTCAAAAAACACACCAAAAACGCAACCGCAGTGCAGTTTTGACACATTTCCATTCATTTCAAAGGGGAGCTATGTTTTTGGTGCCATTTTAAAAAAGTGCATCAAAAATGCAGCATGCAGGACTTTTCAAAAAGCACCACACCCGCAGTAGTGTTAAGAGTCCCATAGGACTTAACCACTTGCTGACTGGCAAAGTGGCTCAATATTGCAATCCGCCATCAGCCGACGGCGGCTGCGAGATCCTGGATTGTGAGCGCGTGCGCACCGCCTTAGGCATGCTCGCACACTCACTGTGTTTTGGGGGAGCCAGGGAGAGGGTAGGGTGGACTCGATGTCCGCCGGCTACTCGCGATCGCTCCCCCGCGGTGACAGGACGGAGGTCCGTGGATGTAAACATACGGATCTCCTTGTGACAGGAAAGGAATGTGATTGCAGGCTCCCTGTATATGGGAGCCGCGATCACTCTTCACCCCCACTCAGCCCAGCCCTTATACAGTTAGTAACACACACAGGGAACACAGTTAACCCTTAGAGTGCCAGAGGCAGGTTAACCCCTTCCCTGCCAGTGACAATTACACAGTAATCAGTGCATTTTCATAGCACTGATCGCTGTATAAGTGGCAATGGTCCCAAAAAAGTGTCAAAATGGTCCCACATGTCCGCCGCATTATTGCAGTCCAGCTAAAAGATGCAGATGACCACCATTACTAGTAAAAAATAAATAAATAAATAAAATCCCCATGAATTAATTCTCATCATTCATAAACACAGCAACTATTGCGCAAACCAATCAATATACGCCGATTGCGTTTTTTTTTTTTTACCAAAAATATGAGGAAGAATATAAATCGGCCAAAACCAATGAAAAAAATGTTTTTTTTATATTTTTATTTTTGGATTTGTATTTTAGCAAAAAGTAAGAAATATTGGTTTGTCGCTTTTTTTTGTTTATCAGAAATGACGCAGAGGTGATCAAATACCACCAAAAGAATGCTCTTTTTGTGGAAAAAAAAGGACGCAAATTTTGTTTGGGTACAACATCACACAACTGCGCAATTGTCAGTTAAAGCGACGCAGTGCCGAATCGCAAAAAGTGCTCTGGTCCTAACATGGGAAATCCTTCATATTTTTCTTGCATTTATAGCAAGGTAAAACTCATCAGTGTGAAAGCAGCTTTAGTGTAGTGCTACCCAGCAGCAGATAACTATCTTCAATTCTCTTCCAGTACATAGTTACCGTCCTTTCTCTTTTTTTAGCTGACTCCTCCTTTTTGTACTTCAATGAGCTGTAGGCCAGGTCATTCCCTCTGCCTCCCCCAGCAGTTCCCACGAGCTACAGGGTAGGAAATGACCTGTCCTGCAGCTCATTGGAGTACAAAAGACGGGAGTTGGGCATTTGAGTTTGAAATAAGTTCAGAGGACACTCAAGCTCATCTCTTTCAGAGATCAGAGCTGTGGATAAGACCTAGGAAGTTCTGATGTAAGGGAGAACTTTGAAAGGGACCAGTGGCGATCACTCATATGGGGAGCAGGGATGCTGCCCCCCTAATCTCCATGCACCCAGCCCCTAATCTCCACGCAGGGCACTGGATGCATGGATTTCTATGGGGTTTGTTTGGTCTTTTTTTTTAGAAGCACATGATCAGAGCCTGAGGTTTTAATTGGCTGCAAAATGGGTGTTTTAGGGGTGCAGAGTGGGTTAGGGGTGCAGAGCACTGAGCCCCAAAATCACCCATTTTTTTGACATTAGCAAATTAATATTCGCTAATGTCTTTCTGCTTCTCCTCCCGACCAATCAGGAAGCGGGTCTTAAGATTCGATTGGGCGGGAGGAGAAGCGACCGGATTGGCCGGTAGGAGAAGCAGTGAGGAAGCCGCAGAGGAGAGGCAGCTGAGAAGCCGCCCCGGAAACGGCTGGGGAGGAGAAGTAGCTGGGAAGCCACCGAAGCCGCCCAGGAAGCCGCAGAGGAGGAGAAGCAGTGAGGAAGCCGCCCGTGACCTGGATGGGGTAAGTAGTAACGATCAACTGATCAGCAGATAGGTCGATGGGGGGGGGGCAGTGTCTGAGAGGTTTGTTTGCCCCCCCCAAAAAAAAATTGAGCACCAGCACTGAAAGGAAGCCTGATGTAAGAGATGTTCTGATGTTAAAGGGTGATTCTGATGTGATGGAGGGGACTTCTGATGTGATGAGAGGGAGCTTCTGATGTAAAGGGGGGACTTTTGATGTTAAGTTGGGGGACCTCTGATGTGAACGGGTGCTGTGTTATGTAATGGGGAAGCTTCTAATGGAAAAGTGGGATTTCTGATCATGGGCGTCCGCAGAACTTTTTCCAGGGGGGGGCATAATTTCAAGGTCATCCATGCTCTGCCCCTTTTTGACAATGTCATAATTACATTATCACGGTCAGAGACTGCAGACGTAGTACAGGAGATGGTCAGAGACTGCAGACGTGATACAGGAGATGGTCAGAGACTGCAGACGTGATACAGGAGACAGTCAGAGACTGCAGACATGGTACAGGAGACGGTCAGAGACTGCAGACATGGTACAGGAGACGGTCAGAGACTGCGGACATGGTACAGGATACGGTCAGAGACTGCGGACATGGTACAGGATACGGTCAGAGACTGCGGACATAGTACAGGAGATGGTCAGAGACTGCGGACATGGAACAGGAGACAGTCAGAGACTGCATACATAGCACAGGAGACAGTCAGAGACTGCAGACATAGCACAGGAGACAGTCAGAGACTGCGGACATGGTACACGAAACGGTCAGAGACTGCATGCATGGCCCAAGAGACTGTCAGAAACTGCATACATGGCTCAGGAGGATAAGGACCTAGTGGGGAACCCCTGATCTGATCCCTGATTCCAGGGGGGGGCAATTGCCCCTCCTTGCCCCTACCTGCGGACGCCCATGTTTCTGATGTAATGGGGGCTTCTGATGTGAAGTTAATGTTTG